>VXBJ01002962.1:119689-235521 GCA_013400055.1 Nycticryphes semicollaris
CCTTTCTGTTGGGGGCTGTGAGGGAAATATTTTTGAAATATTTTTCTTCATTTGGTTCCAGTCTCATATGCGAGCTCCCTTCCCTGCCTAGGCAGTCTCTGCTAGACCAGGACTGTTTTGTTTTCAGAAACAATTTTCCCCCTCTGGAAATACTCTGTTATGTTACTGAATCAAAGATCCACGTTTCAGGGCAGATGATTTAAATGCAAAAGCAGTATTCATATCAGATAGGGGAAAAGCAGGCTCCTTCTGATGGTAAGTTTGAGCAGTATAACCCTTACAGGGAATTTAAGTAAAAAGCCAAGGTTTGTTTGCTGCCCTCCCACCTCACCCTACTCCCCTTTTCTTTCTTTTCCCCTTTTTTTACAAAACAGTTCTTTAGGCTGCTTCTGCCTAGATTTTTACCTTTCTACAACTTACCTACTCCAGTATGCCCAGAGCACGTTGACATCACCATTCCCAAGTAAACCATGACGTGCCATCTTTGTCAGAGGATGCTCCACAAAACACTCACTGGAGTGGATGTGGGCTTCAGTGCTTCAGTGCTTATCGTAAATTGCAGCCTCACACCAGTCCCCTGCCTCTCGCTGTGCTCAGATGATGTGGGCAACACTGGGCAGACCAAGAGCCTTCCTGGGCGGCTCTCCTGTCTCCTTGCAAGGGCGGTTGACAGATGTGAGCCAGGCAGCATGGAGGTGAGTTTCAGGGAGGTGAATTTTCCTCGGACCTGCTGGTTCAAAATCAGTGTAGACAGAAGCCTTTTGATGTGACAGCATAGTAGATTCTGAACCAGTTTCCTGTGTGCTTCAAAGCAGTTGTCGGTTTCTTCAGCAGGTGGAGTGAGAGGTTTGGGAAGCTGTGCTGGGGGACAAGCTGCTGTAAGCAATACCCTGGCCCAACTGGTCATCTGTGACTTGAGTGAGAGCATGCAATTGAAAAAATGCACCATTTTTTTGTTGTCTTGAACGTGACATCTACATCCCTATCTAGTGAACAACGTTTTAAAAAATGAACATCTTTGAAGCAGATGGTTTAAAAAAAAAAAATAAATTGCAAAATATTCCGAGACTTAAATGGCCTGATAACAAATCAGTGGTATTGGCCCATTTTACTACATATGATCAAACCCCTGCATTGTCTTGTTGCAAATGTGTGTACTGAGCTCATTAAAATATATATTAAATGAATTGTCTACTCCATGGGAATATCCAAAACAATGCAGAAGTTCCATTCTCTCAAAGTTGTGTTCAGACAGCAGGCTAGAAGAGGGGTAGCTGAGCACTTGCAAAACCACAATAATGTCAGTAGGAGAAAAGAAGTGGTTTTTACTGATTGTGTAGAATTGTTGAAATTGATAATGATCAGTCTAGTGAAGCTGAAGTATATTTGGAGTTATAGTTGAGAAACAACTTTTCTGCTATAAAATATTTTGGTAACTTTAAACAGAATAAAATATCTTTTGTAAGTAAACAATCTTAATTTAATCAGTTAATATAAAGAGAATCACATTTCTGTGGTTTATATTTTTTTTACCTTAGTGTGCTATAGTGTGTACTTGAAATTTTTGAAGCAGTTATTTTATTATCTGCCCCAGAAAGGTGGTTTATGATCCTTTTTCCTTATTCACACTTATTAATAACCATGTTCAATTCATGACTGTTCAGCAATTTACGCACAGTTCAGTTCAGCTGAATACTATGATATTCTAACCATTAAAACCAGCTATCACAAGATAACATTAGGTCAGAACACAGAGTAGGCTGTTTAAATCATATTATTGATTGCTGCTTTGGAGAATTTTCTTTAGTTGTGTTTAAAACATGTACTTTTATTTGCTACTGGCTTCAAGAAAAGATTGCCTGGCAACATAATTTTAATTGAGATGTCTTGCAGTTGATGCCACGTTGAAAATATGTATTTGTATAGTTTCATTTCTTATACAAATTACCTAGTTCCAGGCTTTTTGAAGATAAGGTTGCATCTTCAGTTACATCTTCCAAAGCAGAGGGTATTTAGTTATCTAACTGCAGAAGTTACTATGGAAGTCAATGTTTTTATTAATTAATTTTATTAATGCAGGACTTATTCTGGAATTTATGCATATGTAGAAAGCAAGAAAGGTTGGGGTTTACAACTGGGTTTTCAATCAGTTTAGTTTGTGTGTGTCCTGTAGACATTTTGTAGTCTGCCTCCCACCCTCCCTGGGGGGTGGATTGGTGGTACACCAGCTGGTGTGTTCTGTTTCTAAAATGTGAGATAATCACTCCAGCAAGACTGCAGTTCTAGTGTCTGTAGAAATGTATTTGGGATCACTGAAAAGAAAGAATAGATAAAAGAACCACATCTTTTTATCTTTTTTTTTTTCCCTTTTTTTTTTCATATTTTCTAACTAATGTATTAGGATCTGCATAGTTTTTAATAACGCTGTTGCTTTTGTTGACTATGTGTGTATATATTTGCACACATTAAGTTCATTAAGTTTCTTCTTGAGGAACAATTTTATTTAAGAATGAACTTGCTGGATTCCTAGGAAAAGAAAACCATTTTTTCCTCCCTCTATTTAAACCATGGTATTTGACTCCTCTGGAGTATGTATTCATTATCTTAAAATAGAAACAACCTCCCCGCCCTGTGCTCAGAATCAACATTATTGTTGAATTCCCAGGCCTAGGAGAATACTGGTTGCATTACAAGCAAATAATTTTCCCTTTTGTATGGTGGAAGAAACTGTCAATTAGTACAAAAGGGGTTAATCATATTACCCCTTTTAAAATATGCCTTTGTTTTGTCTGTTCTGTGTTTGCAAAAGAAGACACAATCAAATGGCAAACCTGTGTTTTTGTTCCTTTTCAAAAATCCCCGACAAGCCCATGACACAGGCTACTGCTGTAGCTGTACATTTCTATTCATTATTGATGACTTGGGGCCAGGCAGGCAGCACAGAACACAAGCAATATAGATTACCATATTGGGGGCTGGGTTTTGGGGGGGGGGAGTTGTGTATACGCGTGCGCACACACACATGCATGTGTGCACTTTGGTTGGGTTTGGCCTTTGAAATATTCAGTTCTGAGAGGAAATCGTATCTGGGAATAATTGTGGAAACAGATTGAATGAGTTTTGTGATACATTTTAGTAAAACAATTCAGTGTACTTAGACTAGAGGAAAAAAGAATGTGTGAGTGAGCTCACTCTCAAACTAATTATTGATAGCTTAGCTGTCCAGCAGGCTTAGAAATGATCCTGAAGGGTCCTGGACACCATATACCCCAAGGGATTTGGAGGGCATTTCTTACCTTACAGATAGTTAGCACCTTTGCTGATGAGACATTTTCCTGGAAAAAAAACCCAACGTAAGCTGCCTAATTTATCTATAGATATTAGACATAAATTATAGACAAACTATGCTGTTTCTTTGGGGAAGATGCTTTCTCATTGCATGGATACCAGAGACCAAACCCGCAGTTTGGGTGAGCGTGAGAATTACGCCAGTGGTACGTTTTAAGTGGTAGTTCTGAATAGCAGGTTAATCAAGAGACCATTGCAATGCTAAGAAAGTGTTTTATTACTACCAGTTCATAATTGATCCTTATAGGTTTTAATTGGCACAACACTCCTGCCCATTATATAAAGTTTTCATTTTCTTCCATATGTCAAAGAGAGTGTTGTACAGTGTTTTATAGCTCTGCTGTTTGAGGTTCTTGGCTTGAAGAAAAATGTGGGAGATACGAATTTATTTAAACGTAGCGTTTATGTTAACAAAATGAAATGTTCTTTGGTTCATATATTGATGGTGTGTTTATACACAAACTGTTCTACTTAAATAGTCAGTTGCAAGGAAAGCTATAGAAAGAAATAAATAGAATTAATTTTGGTAACTGCTCATTTCTGTAGTATTTGTCATAGCTTTTCTTTCTTTCTTTTTCTCTGTTCTGTAATTTTCCCATTATGCTTCTGTTTTCTTTCACACAACTTATTATCACAGCAGGAAAAGTTAATTCTCGGTTTAGTTAATTCAAAGCTTATTGTGTTAAAATATTTTTTAAACATTCAGTGAAATGAATTACTGGGTACTAGAGGGTGATTAGATCCAGCTCACAAGAAAGGACAGAAAATAGACCCTGCTCTTTTGGATCTCTGACTTCAGGTATCAATATTTCAATTCTATTTTATGTGTCGAACCCTTTAAAGTAAGGACTGGTGTAGAGCATAAAAACCCTTTGAGGAAGGAGAGGAGCGAAGCGATTCCAGTGGAAGAGGGGTCTGTTCCGAAAAGCAGCGCCAGTCAAAGCAGAATGTTTGCTTAGTGTATTCCTTACATTTCTGTGGTTCTGGCTTCTCTTGTTGTGACTCAGTAGTCTTTAATGCGTTTCAAAACGGCATCAACTATATGGCTAATTTATCAGTACAACTTCTGGTTTAGAAGGATGTTCTTTTCCCTGGAAAGGTACCACAGCACCATCTAGTGTATCATCCCTCCCTACCGCCAAATGGTTTTGCCATCGCAGGGGTGCTGAGGCTGTCACGTTTTGCTAGTAGTGTCGTCTTAGTAATTAAAATTAAGATTTGCTGGTTACTCGACATAGATCCAAATACAGGAGAAAATTAGGCTAAAACATAACTTCTAAAATGCGTATGTTACTGCCTTTCTGTTTTTTACATACAAAGGAGAAATTGGGGTGCATCTTTAACACTGCACTAACACACCTGGCACTTAACATACATCCCAAAGCATGTAACTGTAAGTTTATATCCATATTATATATTAAACTATCAAGACAGGACCATGCTTACATCTACAGACACCCTCGTCATACAAGCTGTGCGTCTTTCCTCCTCAGCCCCACTGAGGTGATGCTGAACGGTCTGGGAACCTGCCTGCTTTGTAGAAATTACAGGATTGTGTCAAAATTATTTTTGCAAAGACAAGGGCATCACTCTGAAAAATGCATGGGTGTTGGATGACTGAGAACTTCGTTTCTCCCTTTTCTGCCTTCTCTAGGGAAGGCCCACCTAATGGCAGCGTATAAATTCATATAAATTCAGTTCTTATGCTGACATACAGAATTATAGCGAACTTGTTCTCCGCTGACACCACATGAGAAATAAATTTGATTAGGAACACAAAACAGTTTAATGAGCTGGATTTAGGAAAAATATTGTGCGTATGAGGAAGTTTTAAAAGATTCTCATTGATGTGGGAGGTAAAGAAGAGGAGGAAAGTCTTGAGGCCAGGAATCATGATCAGCAAAAGCAACTGAGAGGAAGTGGGAAACAGTGAGAGCTAAAGGCTCCACAATATCACTGAATGCACTGAAGATATTACCAAGACAACTGACTAGGACGTGTTGCACAAATTAGAGACAACAGAAAGTTGCAGGAAGGTATGACAAGTTTGAGTGGGGAATGTAGCTTGGTTCTGTCCCAGATACAGGAGTAAAAGCCCACCGAAATCTCCTTTGGTCACGTAGAGTGCGGCGGAGCTGCTGCAGTAGCAGGAGGTTGCAGCACTTGGGAAGTACAGTCAGAAGCAGTTTCCCCAGCAGTAACTCCCAAATATTGTAGGAGCTATTCTATGCTCTGCCAGACAGCTCCCATCTAACAGAACTTCATTCAGTTGTTCTTACAGTATTACCAGTGGAGGTTATGAGGTTTCAGGTTGTTTGATGGAAGCACTCATTTCCAACTCTGATTCCGTTCTTTTGTGTTTTCTGCATCATTTCAGATGCTGTTCTAGTATCACCTGTGAAGCCCCAAGAAGCTTTTATAGTTGCTTTAAAACTTCAGTTTTAAAGTTTACTAGTGTCTTCTGAACAATTCTGTTGCTTATAAGATTAAAATTTCTAATGTGTTGAAGATGCCCTCTGGTGGGAAGCCTGGCAAGCTAGGCTTATATGGAGTTTTACCTTTCTGAAATACTATTTTCATACTCTTGGCTTAACTCTCAATTTGATACTGGAACCTCACCCTTCAACCTTACTGAAGGGAATGCTTTCTCTCTTTTTTTTTTTTTTCCTTTAGATTCCAATTAGACGTAGTACTTATGTAAAATGTGTGTGAGGTGAATAGCTGTAATTAGTAATTACTAATAATTAGTGGAAATACTTTTGGTTTCTACTATTACCTGATGCCTTTTTAATGTTAACTTTTTAAAAAATTGTGTTTCCCTTTCCGCAGTAGAGACCACCTACGTTGGCACAACAGAATAAATATGTTACAACATCTGGAACAATTTACCAAGTACTATGCCTAAACTTATAGTTGATGTGAACCCTGATATGTTTTGTCCCTTTTTGATAAAGAAAAAAGCATTTTGACACAGCGCTTCTAATTTTACAGTTTCATTATTGAAATCCGCTATTTGCCTAATTGAATGAGTTGCAACTTATTTATAGTTACAGTTGAATTAGAGTTATGTGTAATTATATTTTTGATTTTATATTGTAGTTCATTGCCTTTGTGTTGTACAGTGTTTATGAATTTACCTTCATGTTCTTTTCAATATCTTTTTAGTTTTTTCCTACTATTTAGATATGATGGGTATACTCAGCATCCTAAAAAGCATCAGTTCATAAGCCTTTGTTCTTCCCAGCAATCAGATCAGTCATTTGATGTAAAACAGGACAAAAAAGAGCTGAATTCTGTATTTCATTTTGAAGTCCTTCCATTGTATAAGCCTTCTCAGAACCAGCAATGTCACCAGAGTAACTGACAGAAAAGGGGTGTATGGTAGGAGACTTTAAAGGCCTGTGTTTTGCACCTGAAATTATTTTGAAAATAATAAAATTGGAAAACAAAAGGCAAATGATTATTTGGCATCAGGAGCTTCTGTGATGTCCATGGTGAATAACACAGGGATGTTGCAGTTATAGGGCAACAACTGAAATTACAAGCAAGTTCTAACTTAATCTCTGAGACTGCAAGAGATAAAAACATCTGTCATTTACACAGACATAAGGTTTGAAAGGGGGGAAAGCATGTTTTGTTGTAGAAATCTAATTCAACAAACATTGTTGATGACAAGCCTCATCTTAAAGTAGGAACAAATGAACAGCATAGTTTGTATAGCCATGCTTACACAAATATTAAAAACTGTTTAAGGAACCCAGAAGAGGTTATCTCAAATAGGCTTCTGCAGCCACTTGGTCCAAATACTAATGCACTGAAATGTTTTCCAAATAATTTTAGTTAGAGGCTTGAAATCATGTTCAGATGGTTTAGCACTTGAAAACTGAGATCTTCAAAGTTCACAGTTGCCTATGCAACCCTGTTACCAGGCCCTTTTCTGTTACGACCCTTCTTCGTTCATCGCATACTGATGGTTTCACAAGGACTTGCACGGGGATCCCAACTTGACTTCTACTGGTTTGTGGTCTTCTGGTTTGGAACCAAGTAAGAATATTTAGCCTAGTGGTTTTTATCTTGTTCTGTGGTGTTTGTCAAGAGGTTCTGCATTGCTCCAAAGAAGGTAAACGGGGGCAGCTGGAAGAATGGAAAGCAACTCATTCCTGAGGATTTTGGCTGGTTATCCCGGTGTGTGAAAGCCCTGTTTCAGCAGGAGTAGTTGTTTATATGAAGTCTAAATTAAGATTACTGCAAAGTAGTTTGGCATGGGACAATACTTTAAATCAGTTTATTCAAGAGAATGCATAGTGTGGTATCACAGCTAACAACCAGCGTTTTACAGAGGCACCATGGCACCATTTGGAACTGTGGAGCTCTCACCAGTCTGAGGGTGAGGGTAGGGGAGCTATTCATGTGAATAGACTGAGTTGGCTTTGAGTGCTGTTGTGGTCTTTACAGTCTCTATCATATTCTTGAAAACACTGAACGATAAGCTTTTTGACCTCTACAAGAAGACCCCACTTTTTTTTTTTTCTCCTTTGTGATGGTACCAGATTTTTTGAGAACACCTGTTTATGTGTATTCTGTGAGAACTTTGATTCTAGCTGCTCATGGCTCACAAACATTCCTGATTCAGACACAGAAGTACTTTTCTAGAGGAGGGTGTCTCTTTTGGAGATGTAAAGCTTTATAAAGTTGTTTGCAAATTTGTCAAAAACAAAATTTAAAAAAAATTATTTTTTTAAGAAACGCTTCCAAGCACAAAAGCAAGGGAAGTTTTGAAGTAAAGTCTGTTTCTGGCACAGATTTTTTTTTGGGGGGTGGGAGAGGTGGGGAGAGCTCGGGTTTTTTGTTGGTCTTTCATTTCCAAAAAGTGCCTGTGATTCTGGAAATAAAACCATACTTCTGTACACAGATGAAGATTGAGTTTCAGTTCTCATTCATGCTTGTCATCTGGTGAAATTGTCCAGAGTTTGTAGCCATTTTTCTCGCACTATGTATCAGTAGTAATGCAAATGCTGCCCAGTTAGCTTTTTACTAACCTTTATTCAGTTTATAACTTAATGCTGCTGACACTGCTTTTGGGTCATACTGTGATGAAGAATTCAAGAACATCTGTAGTTTTAAGCACATAGTAGATAATTAATTTCAGAAAATACACATTTGCTCAGAACCTTGATTACAGAAAACTTTTTTTTCCTTCTAGCTCTAATTCTTAAGGCACATCAGACATGACTTTAGTTAAAGTTTTCTCCCAAGTAATTGCCACACGTGTGTCATACTGATGACCTGTAAGAATGAAGAAAAATTGCATGGGAAATTTGTGGATAAAAGAAAAGTAGGAAAGTTCAGATGTATTTCATGCCTCATTACAATAATCTTTACTCATCTTCTACCATGTGTCCCTCTGGATCTGTGCCCATCGTCCTCTTAATATTTGCATAATTTGTCTCTTAATGATTTGCCATCATAGTTTCGAATCCATTATGTTACTTCCTTTGGCTGTCCAATTTGGCAGACAATTACATGTATTGATTCTACATATGCTTTTGGAGAATAAACGCCTTTTAATGTCTGCTCTACAGCAATGCTGTACTGGATGAAACCTATAGAAAACATCTCAACATCTTTATCTGTTACAAGTAACAAATGGATCTCCAAGTATGTCCTTCCTGTTAAACCTGCTTGCACATACAAAACTGTATTTAAACTCTCTTAACTAAGACACGTTTCATGATCTTTACTGTAAAAAGAAATGTGTTTACAAAGATGATATGACTATTCGGACTCCAATGTTGTATCAGTATCTCAGGTCATGCTGAAATTTTTTTCTTCCCTTTCCACTAAAGTCATTGAAATATATTCAGTCAGTCTTTCACATCAGAGGTGTAAATGGATTTCTTGAAAGTTTTTCTGCTGATAGCAAACGGCAGTCACTTTACAACTTTGACTCCATTGTGGGCAGCAGTCGGAAAGCTTAACACTCCACCCGAACTTTGAAGATGCTAAAACTGTGTAATGACCTTGCATCCTCAAGGGCAGATGCTCCGCTTCTGCTGGAAGTGCTAATCTACAATCTGTTTATCTCCATACACTATGTATTTGACAGCACTTGCCTGGAAAGCAAGGCAGGGAAAAGCGTGCTAAAATTTAGTTACTTTTTCCTCTCAGATGTTGTTAGTGTCCAATGGACTTAGAAAAGGTAGTCTTTATTTTAATTTTTAGCTTCCTTTGTGCTTTTCAGCCTGTCTTGGTCTTAGAAAGCAGCTACGCTGCCAGTGTCAGAATACGCTTGTCTTTGTGAAGTCTTTGCTAGAGTGTGAGCTGGACTGTGCAGAGTAGTTTTCTTCTTCCAGCTTTTCTTTATTCTGAGTGAATCAGATTTTGCTTTTACCTTTGAAACCTAAATTGTCCTTTGTATTTTTTATCAGTAGGCTTTAGACTCAGTGTGCTCTACATATTGTTCTTTAATGGGTATGAATTGAGATGCATCACATAATGCTTATAAGCATATTAAGGAGCACATTTCTAATGAAGAGGTAATGAGTTGAAGCAAGGCATTGTGTGCAGGGAAAGGTAATACCTTTTGTTATTAGACATATATGCTTCAGTCATGTAAACCTTTCTTCAAATCTGGAACAGAAAACTGAAGAGAAGGGCTTTAGGGCTATTGTATATAAAAGACATCAATGTTTTCAGGTAACATATAAACAGGCTTTATGTGCCCAAAGTTTGTTCGTTATCAACTCAGTTAGTTGGTCTGGTAACAGAGCGTCTCTTCCCTAACAAAGTTTGCCTTGCTTGCACCCTTAAACTATCACAGTCACCGCAGCACTACTGATTAAAGAAAATCCCTTGGTTTTAATGTAATCCCTCTATTTTTTTCAAACCAGCACTCCTTATTAAAATAAAACATTAACATCAAATTACTCAGCAACAGCATCTGTTTTTTTAACATGAACTTGTCTGTTCTGTCAGGGGATTGTTTAGCTTCCCAGGGAATTGCATATGTGTTGCAAATAGGAAAATTCAACGTTGTAAATCCTTTCTGTGGTGAGGCAACAGGAAACTTTCTTCTGCTTATTAAGATCACAAGGTATAATAGCAAAATTTTGTAATGAATTGTTAGAATTGACCTTTTGAATGCTAGATGTTGAACAAACTCATTCAGGAATCTATTTATGTATACTAGGATTCTTTACCTCTCTGCTTACAGAATTATGAAGAAGTGTTACTGTCACAGAGGTAACGTTCCAATTTGTGGCATTAAATGCTTTGAATTAGCAGTGGCTGTTGCCTATTGTCTTAATATCACCAAGCTTCTAAAGGAAATATATACCAAGTCACATGTCCCATCCTAAAGAGGAAGGACACTGTCTTTATTTATCAACAAGATAAAGGGGAAGGTTGTTTTGGTTTGAATTTTTTACCTTTGCATTTTTTGGTAACGTATAAAAGTGCTACGAAATGCACTGAGGCATGAAGCGCGTAAGAAATGACTAATGATGCTGAATCAATGAGTTCCTTCAGATTTAGAGGAGAGCTGGCTGTATTCACCAGCTGGCACTGTGGTCTCTTCTCCCTACACTCAATGCTTACTTTGGAGTACAGGATGCTTTTGCCATATCACATCCTGCTCCATCCATGCTCCTCTTTGCTCATGCAAAGGTCTGAAGGTGGAACCCTGCTGCAGTGGTGTTCTGCCATGCCAAAATTGCAGGATATTTAGGGGAACTTGAGCAGTGCAATGTAGTTGTCAATTGGGAAATGGGAAGAAGGTGAAAGTCCAGCTCACATATTCTTAGTAGTAGATCTAAGAGTTGGAATTTGGTCCTTCTGATGAAGTGACTGTGTTGCATCTATGCTATACAGATCTTAACTGTCAGTTCTCTGTACGAAGCTGCTATTGTACACAAGAGTCAGTTCAGCTCTTAATACCTCCTCCCTTCCTCAATTTTTGTTTCTTCCTCTACAGCTGATACACTTGAACACCTATATTTCTTCATAACTGTTATCTGCATTTTCGTCTAGGCCTCCCTGTAAACAGTGAGTGACTCCCTGAAGCAATACTTATTGCTTCTACTTCTCTTCCTAGTTTTTTATGATCTATCTTAGCTGTGGCATTTGCAAAAAGATAAATTATTATGGATAGCTCAGCTGTGGGGCAGTCAGATATGGCATATATTATTTATTTCAAAATATGTTTTTAAGTTCTGCAGAGCCTTCAAGTTGTACGGCTTAACTGTTGCCTCCTTGATCCTTCTTGTCTGCTATCGCTTGTGGCATTTACTTGTTGCATTTTAAGAACACAATAGGAACTCTCTGTGCCTAACGTGCTGTCTGGATTGGAGTCTTTTTGTGGACCCAGAAAGCAAATGCAAAACTCATCCTGTAAGGTTTTTCATTATGTTATCTTCCAAAAGATTGAAATAAAGCTGTGTTACTCAAGTTTAAATGAAAAGCAGGGGACAACTGCTTTTATGTTTGATTGTTTTTCACTTGGAGCTAAAACCAAACAGAAATAAGCATCCTTTTAGATGGATGTGAGCAAGTTTTGGACTTTTGTCCTTTAAACAATAAAGTTTGTGAATGGTGGGAAGACTAGTTGTTATTGAGGCATATCTGGATGAAGAATAGTCTTGACTTAGAGAAGTTCTGAGTAAGGTTTATGAATTAGAATTAAATGATAAAATCATTTTATTGAGCAGTAAGAGAACGTTGAGGTTGGATGGAAGGATGTTGGGGAATTGCTATTTGCCGCTCTGAAACTGGTGCATGCCATGTTAACTCCCAACCAAAACAACTAATTTTAAGACTTGCTGTCATGAAACTTAAAATTGTCTGTTTTGCCCAATCATCAGCTTTAAACCTGTTCCTGGTCAGTGAAGACAACAAATCTTTTGCTTGTGCCTGCCTGGGGCATGTGGAAAGCTAAGGTGGTCCTGTGTGATTAAATTAGATGAAAGACTTGCCTTGTACCAATGTGACACGAAGTCCAATCAAGTGAAATGAGTTTTGAGATCTCAGCTCATTTCCTTGGGGAAATATCAGTTTACATTACACAGTCACGACACCTAATTCATCACGGTTGATGTGGCTTTGGCTCAGAAGAGGACCTGGGACTGGGTAGCCTGGGACTTGATCACAGGCCTCCACCCCTAAAGAGGAGCTTAGTGGAGTTAAGATACAGCAGCATTGAGGGGAGAGCTTGAATGTGTGTTTTTTGAAGTAATAGATCTGTGCTCTAGATCAGATCTGTTAAGAGTAGAGGGGCTTAGGTGCAAAACTGGGAAAAATAGAGTTAAAAAAAGATACTTTGTGCTGAGTTTAGTTTATAAAATGATCAACATCTAGAAGTTAAAGTACACAGTGAAGAGCAGAGTTGAATTTCTTGTCTCTTAATTTCTATGACGTTGAATGGTATTTGTCTATTTCCATGCACTAACTAGAGAAGTAAAGAGTGTTCTGTTTCCCTAACAGACTTTTTTCTTTTTATTTCTTACAGGGCATTGTTATAACTCCACTTCTGCTTCTGCTTTTCGTAAGTATCTTGGTCTTAAGATGTGTTTTTACTGCGTAATCTTGCACCTAATAAACAGTATATTAAAGATGTAAATTTGGGTGATTTAACAACACTTAAATAGCGAAGACAATTTTTCTGGTCGATGTTTGAAATAAGCTGCCTCCCAGAAAGGCCATCAAAGTATATTGCAATGAATGAAAATGTTACCTGCACTTCACTCTAAGACAACCAACACCCGTTATTCTTGCAGAATCACAAACCTATATGCTGGTAGTCAGGCTGGCTAAAATGCAAACACTTGCCAAGTAAGTTGATTACTCAGGAGATCTCTTGGAGAGCTTTCACATGAAGGAACTGGACAAGATAGTAGTGATGCTAAATGAATGACAGGCCAATTGGGAAAGCACTGTTCAGATACGTAGTCACCCAAAAGTGAGGCTCTAAGTCCATGGTTATTTCTGTGGTAGAGGTTACTGAGATAGCAGCAGCAGCAAGACAGACTATTGGAGTCCCTGTGTACCACTAAATGTGATGCTGCTTCATTCCTGTTAGTTCAAGGCTTCATTTTCAATTGTTATTCTTCAGTCAGGGCCTCCACACTTCATGGTAGAAGAAAGCGGTGAAGATGAAGTTTTACCTTCAGGTTTTAGAAAGGTATGGGTGTTAGTCAGTGTACGGTAAAGAGGCTTCAACAGGTATTTGAAAGCTTCAGCAGCTCTAGTAAGTTAGGCTAGGAAGTCTGTATGCTTGTGGAGGATTTGCTGGCACAAATGGTATCATATGGTGCAAGTTAGTGAGGATTGTGGCTTTCTGAAGGGAAATAGGCTGAAGCACCTCATGGATCTCAGAAGAGGTACAGGTTCTCTTTATCTTACTGATTGCATTTTATGTAAGTCAGCAGCCTGGAAAGGGTTTGTAAGCGTGATGGTACTCTGAAACAAATCGTACGTTGCATGCAAGTGGTACACTGTTTATAGTAGGGATGTTTAAGCAGCATATGTATCAAGGGAACTCAAAGCAAAATTAGAGAGATTCACGAGGGAAAAAAACAAAACATTTCACAGTCCAGACTACAGACTGCCAGGGTACAGGAACAGTGCAGCAGGACATGCACATATAGTTTGCTAAAATATAAAATAAAATACCTGCCACTGCATAAACTGAACCTTCTGAGAAGGTAGATGTCATCTTGGCAAGATGTGCTGCTGGGTTGACTAGGATGGCTGTTTTTCATGTATCAAGTTTTAACTGTTTACATACCCCAAAAGAAGTCTTTGAGTTTTGGGCATTGTGACAACATGTAGCGGATTCAAGCACAGAGTTCACGTGCTTCTGTCTGCTTGTTTACAACCTGCTGCATGATCAATTCATGTGGTACTGTGTAATTACTGTGGAGGGAGAAACACTGATTAGTAATTTCCTGGTTATCTTTTCTGGATCATGCATTAACTTACGCAGCTTAGCCTTAGTGCGTAGTTAATAAAGGGTGGAATTTTCAAGTTTCAAGATAAAACTCTTACCTCAGTAGTAGCTGAGCTGGGCTTCTGAATACCATTCAGGGACCTTTGAAATCAATGCCTTCAGTGAATTTTAATTCCTGAATTTGCTACACATGAGCATTAACTCTTCCACAGAGTCATCCTACAATAGTCTGAATGCTATATTGTATTACTGATCCTATTTGTTAGTCTCCCTGTATACAGTGCATAAAATACCCTTAGTGCTGCCAGAAATAAAACACGTTGTTGTGCATTAGCTTGTTTTTGTTATGGAGTTTAACCTGTGGTAGCTGGTATGATTTAAATTTTGCCCTGTGTGCACCAGAGAATATAATGTTCTGAACTGTCTTTTCTGTTCATAATTGCCTAGTAATGTAAATATAAATTGTCTAAACAACATTGATAAAAACATGTTGAAGCTTATAATAAATAATGCATTTATTGCAAATAATTTATCATCCTAAATGAATGGTGTTGAACATAAGATTCAGTTACATTTCTGAAAAGTGTGTTTCTACTATGAAACTTCTGGTGTAAAGCTTACTCAAAGAAAGCATTCTAAGAGGTTCTGCTTGATTTAATGAAACCTTAAATACTGGACTGTATCCTTGTGAGGATGCCTAGCCAGACTTGAAAGAATAGCTGTCCACCACGGATACCTCTGATTAACATTTTACCAAATAAGAAGCTATTGAATCTGGCTTCCAGGCGCTTTAATCTGCGCTATCATCACCTTCATGTTAACCCTTATTAGTAACAGTTAATATGTTATATTCCCATCAAAGATGTTATAAATGGACAATGTCCCATAAACTATATATAATTGATTAGAGTTCATATATGTGGTGAGCAAGAATGTTGAAACAAAGTGCTGTAAGATACATCAGGTTCAAGTTAACACAGGGTTACGCTGTTCACATTTCTTTTCAACATTCTGCAATGTTTCATTAATGATGATTAGGAGGCTGTGTACCAAAGCATTCAGAGAAGGACACTGTCTGTCTTCCTCTTGTCAGGTCATATGCTTAGCTGAAGCCAAAGGTGTAACAGCTTGATAGTGAAATTTTTTAAAGCCAGGAAATAAGTTTTATTTTCTCAAAGGCATTTGTGAAAAAAAAACCCCACCCACCAACTAGAAATTGAAGTGTAGACTGAACTTTGCTTTTAGAAATTACTATATTGCTATCAATAAATAACGTCTACCTATAGTTTAAGTAACCCTCTGGGAAGTTTGTCACTCGGGTATGACTGTCCATCTTTACTTACCATATGACTTGTTTGCTATGTTCGGTTTAGATATTCCCCTTAGTAATTGTAATAACATTTTATGATTTGTAATAACAGTTTATGATTTGAATTCTTAAGTATGCTGCATTTGGGCACACTTATATTACTAAAAGACGGTTAATCACAAAGGTATCATCATACTGTGAAGATAATAGTGCTGTGATCTCTTTAATAACCTCAAGGTGTCAGCTCCTTTTTATGATGCTTTGTTTGAAAGACAGAATTTCAGGAGCACTGCAGTCTGCAACAGTTGTAGCTGTATCATATCACTTCTATATGCTTAGATAGTAACTTCAGTCATGGAAAACAGGAATGGGTACAACTGCAGATTTGTTTTCATTGTGGGATTTCATATGCCGTTGTATTGCACAGTGTGGAGGCCAGCCTGATGCCTCAGTGAGGTAACGTCTCTCGGATTTGCCCTGGAAGCACTACAGGTATAGATACTGTACTGCCATGTAAGAGGATGCTGCAGAGTGACCTTTCTCGTGTAAACATCGCTCTGTTCCTTTCCAGCTGCACTGGGATAGTTGCAGTCTCTGTCCTTAAAGTCCAGTTGTCCTCTCTGTCCTTAAAGTCAGTTGCCTACGTGGATGAGCAGTTTTACCAAGCTGCACAAGCGTATGATTTTATTGATTGCGTTTGGTATCAACATCCAAGGAGTCAGTCCTCTGCACACCTGTTGGAGCCAAATGTAATGCTGCCATTTGTGCGTCGCAGTATCCCAACTCTGACACCTTCTTGCTATTACTCTTACTGTTGACACTCTGTGCCTGATGGATGCGGTCTCTTCAGTTGTTGGAAGCACAGCCAGTTAGCTATCAAAGTAACAAAAGTCAAGGTGTGCAAATCAATGTTGGTTTTCTTATTGAAAGCCATCAAAGCAAATGTTAGAGATAAGTAAGTGTTTTACATTTTTATGTACTTCACATTCTTCAGAAGCATGCCTGCAAACCAGTTAACGTGGAATGTTAAAGAGCCAATGCAAAATTCATGTGTATTTTTAAAACTACGTTTGGCAAAACCCCGTGTGTAACTGTCACGCGTTGCTCCCGTGTTTGCTGTTTTACCAAAGAAGATTACCATGACATTTGTGTCAAAACGGAATCTTCCCAAGGCTTTATCAGCTTGCTCCTTTTCCTGATTTATTCAGTGATGTTTTCTTTTCTGGTACCTCTCAAATTTCTGAATTTTGTAAGTAGGTATTTTTATGGTAACATTGTAGTGGTGATGCCATAAGTACTAGAAAGTAACGCTGCTGAAAGAAATAGGAGTAGACAAGTGGAGGAAATTCTGTGCAAATATCACAGAGAAAACAGAAACAAAATGACTGGTGAATAAGGACATTACTGAAATTAGAAGCTGATTGAAATATGGAGTTAAAAGCTTTCCCTATATTCACAATCCATAAATTAAAATGTTGTTTTAGAAGTTGTTGATGCTTCTCACATGTTTGCCAAGTCTTCTCCAAGCCCTGTATTTCACAGAAATCACATAAAAAGGAGCTGTCATTGCAGATTTTTTTAAACAGGGTTTCTACATGCTATGTCTTGTTTTTCCTCTCAGGCACTTGGTAAATGAAGGTTGGTACCAGTCAAAAGAATCGTTAAATATGCAAATATTTTAGTAGCTGGAAAGGCTTGGAAGTTGATAAAGAAGTTGCAGCTAATGGATTTCACTAGTATGTGACAAAAGGCTGATTACAGTATGTGTGGGGGAAGCAGCATAGTGCATTAGCTGTTAACAGATCAACTCCTTCATGTGGAAGATTTAAAGTGAATCATTAATTCTACCTGGTTATTTACCTCACCATTCCCTTTTTCTTTAGTCATTGGAAAGACAGAATTCTCTGATTTGATTCAAACCCTTTACAATTAAACAAAACTTTTTAATGACTGCCATGTAATATTTCCTTAATTGTTTTATTCCTTTCTCAAATTCACCTTTTATGGCTTTGTACATAAATTGCATAAAAATAACAGTCAGAGAAAGACAGGGGCCCTCTCTTTCCCTGACACACATACACAAAATACTGTAAATTTGTCTGGGTAGAAGACTCTAAAATCTGTAAAGTTTCTGTGAAGAACTTTCTTTTCTACTTGGTTTTGCTCTTGAAATTTACATCTGTACAATGTTAGAGGAGTCTTTTAAGTACACAAACTGCTTCTACATGGAAGAACCACACATCTTAATAGGATCACAGAATCAGGATACTGGGAGGATCCTGTGCTGACTCACCCAGTCTGCCTCTTTCCCACGCTGTCCAATTCACCTCAAAACTGAACATGATTTGACTTAAAAGTAATGATTTTTGCTCTCCTTCCACCCTTGCAGTACTAGAAACTTGTGTCTCTGTTGAGCAGAAACCTAATTTCCAGTAAGTATTTGTGACAAGCGTTTTACCCATTTGTCTTTGTTGCTGATGTTAAACAAGCCTGGCATTTCTAATCTTTAAAACATAAATACACAAAAATCACAAAAAAAAAAAAAACAAACCACCCCAAACCCTTGTTCTGAGGTGTTTTGTACATTTCAGTTTTTCCAACTTTAATTCCTTCCTCAGCCCAGGTACTAAGAATTGCGTAAAGAATTGCAGTGTTCTTCACAGGGGCTTATGCAGGCCTTGTGCAATGTCACCAGTATTCCCTACCTTGATTTATTTTTTATTTTGTATGTCACAGCCATCTTTTTCATGGATACATAATATTAATGGATCTTAATTGTCCTGTATTTACTGATCTATTTACTTCCAGTTAGTCATCTCTTTGTTTGCAGCAGAATTTTTTGATACCAGTGCTTAAGTCTCAGCTCTCCAAGGGTATTATTTAACTCCCATTTAGGTGCCTTTGGGTTGTACCCTTGATCTAATTTCTTTACATTAACCCTCAAGATCATTTTAACATGGTAAACTCGAAGGCTAGGTCTAGCATTGAGATTGAGAATACCTATGGTTATTTTTACAGCTCTGTAAAAGGCTTTACAATTGAGAGGTATCTTTAGATTCTCTTGGTTTTTAATGTGTCACAGGGGAACACAGAAACCGCATTAGGCATCTGTGATCTGGTGACCTGCTGAGGCCACATCTGGAGTACTGTGTCCAGTTCTGGGTTCCCTGGTTCATGAAGGACAGGGAACTACTGGAGAAGGTACAACAAAAAGCTACGAAGATGATTAGGGGACTGGAGCACCTCTCTTATCAGTAAAGGCTGAGAGACCTGGTTCTGTTTAGCCTGGAGAAGAGAAGGCTGGGGTGGGTTTTGGTCAACACCTATAAATACTTAAAGTATTTAGGCTTTAATTTGAGGGTAGCAGAGCCCTGGAATAGTATTCCCAGAGAGGTGGTAGAATCTTTATCTCTGGAGATATGCAAAATCCACCCGGACACGTTCCTGCGCAACCTGCTCTAGGAAGACCTGCTTTGGCAAGAGGGTTGGACTAGATGATCTCCAGAGGTTCCTTCCAACCCCATATCATTGTGTGATTCTGTGATCACTTTAAAAAGAGAACCCCAAAATATCCAGTCTCTCTGTCCAAGCCAGGGAATGAGGGGGTGGGGGAGTTGGCAGATTTGTAGCTTCTTTTTTTCCCCTCTGCACTTCTGATTATGAAACTTGGATTATTTTTTTTTTAAACAGAAAATTAGCAGCACTAGAGACTTATGTCCACCTTTAATTTTTAAGAATTACAATGAAAGATCTATTTGTTAAAATACATGACTGCCAAACCATTGAATGTGGTCTGTCATACCTTTTGCCCCTTTCTCTGAAGTAAGAGACAGCTTGCAGTTTTTGATAGGCAGAAGTAAAAGCTTTATTTAAAAAGTTAAATACTCCAATTTTGCCAGTGCAGATTGAGACATATTTGCCTTTGAATGACCAGCTCTCTTTCTTCTCTTACTATAGAAGCTTCCTTCTCAGTGATATGCCTCTCCTGCTGTTAGCAGCTATTAGAAGTGGACTATTTCGGTACCAATGACTCCTGGCAAGTCGCTAGGAGCTGGCATCTTTTACGAGGCTTCTCTGTCTTGATACCTAAACACTCTGCATGTGAATGCCTTTAATGCAGTGAAGTAGGAAGGACATCCTAGTGACCTGCTACCTCTGTTTAGACTTCTGTGAAATGTTACGTAGGTATGATGGTTTCATCTCTTTCAGCCTACCTAAAATCTAAAGCTAGGCACTGTGGGATTCATAGGTGCTTGTCAGTGCTGTTCTGATGCTGTAGCATGGACATTTCCTACTTCCAGAGCCTCAGCATGCTTACATTTACTGCCTATTGTAGTGTATTTACTGCAAAGCATTTGTTTGCCAAGTACATGGGTTGCTGGGAGCAATGTGCATACTTTTCTGCTGTAATGTAGCACACTGCAATGACTAGGTCAGGGTAAGTGTTCCAGAAGCAAGGGAGGACTTAGTTCAGCTGGTCACTCTTGTTCATTGTCCTTTATTACTGAGCTGGATCCCATCCACATCTTTCCTAAAAGTGCGTTGCCTTCCATGTCCTTTCTGTAACAGGGCTGTTACCCACAACAGGACATAACGGGATTAGCACATGGGGTGGTCTAGCCAGGCCTCTAAGGCAGCTGAATCTGGACTAGGTGAGAGTAACCAGAAGCAGGGATGGTACAGCACTGAAGGCAAAATTTAAAAAGATAGGTATCAGAGTAGCCTGACCCGAAGGTGGAAATGAAAAGCTGAAATTAAACATCTCACATGAGAGGGCAGCCAGTGACCTTCCCTGTTCTCATCCGTGTCTCGCTTCCTTGTCTGTGCTCAACAAACAGTGAGGCTGAACCTGGCTGATGGTGTCTGAAGAGCACAAAAACCCAACCTGAGGAAAGATGTTAATTGCAAGAGAACACTGGAACAGTAAGGCCCCAGAGGACAGCTGCCTCCAAAGTGTACTCAATATGTGCAGCACATACGGCACTGGATTATAATTTGGTATGACTGGTAGGAGGTGTGTTTCTTCTGAGTCAGTGGCAGCTGTAGATGTGGGAACACCCATGGTGTTACCTGCCCAGTCAGCCAGAAAGATGAGAAGGAACCATTTGGCTTGTGCAAGCAATCTAGCCTGGGAAGTGGAATTGTCTTGTTTTTAAGCAAGATAATTTGGTTGGTTGGTTTTTGTTTTAACCACAAACAGTTAAATATACCCTATCAATTAAGGATAAGCCAATGTTTCTACCACGAACTTATAATGAAACCCACTGAGTAATTTGACAGGGTGTTTTTAAAGCAGGCAGTCTCTTGAGAAGAAAGATCTGGGACTAAATTAGAAAGAATGTTGCAGGTCAGGTTTGAAGTACTGTGCGGTGACAGAATTGTTTGGAAAGATTTGTCTGGAATTCTCTTCTGTTACAGACATATCTAGCAAATGCTTGCAGAAGGTGTCGTTTCTGAGTTGTCCTTCTGAAATCAGTCAAACTATTTAAGTGAGAAGTGCCTTTCCCCAAGCAAGATTTTTCAGTGTCTTTTTTTTGAATAGTGTGTCTATTCAGGCAGGCCTGGCTTATTAATAAACCTTTAACTCAAATGCTTATTTCCAGAATAGCATGTAATGATCACTTTACAATATCAAACTTTTTTTTAAAAAGCATTCTGAAGTAAGCATAGACAATATGCTGGAATGAAAATTTGTGTGAACTTTTTAATTAAATGGTACATTTCATCTCACATAAGAGATTTCAGCTGGATTGTTTTTTCATAGCTATAAATCAGCAGTTTGATGCTATGAGGTTTTTACCCCAGTTCTTACAGTACTGCCTCTGTTTGTTTGCCTGTTAAGAAAGGTTCATTTATAGGCATGGAGATTATTGTAAGAAGGAGGGCAGCCAAATATAATCAGACATTTTAGCATATTGCAAATTTTGGTACTATGCAGGTCACCTACCTGTTTTGTTTTTTTTTTAAGAAAAGTGTTTTGTGACAGCAAATGGAGCATAGAACATACTAAAACCTGAGGCAAATCATATTTATTCATTCAGACAATATATGCATTTGCATATAGGAAGGTTTGATTAACGTTCTAGTAAGCTTTGTGTTTCCTCTGTTCCTTATTTCTCACTTCTCTGTTAAAATGGATGTGGTGAACATATCCAAGTTCAAAGGAAGGCTGGAACGTGGGCAAGAGCCGAGAGTCCATGAGACAGTTCCATTTGTCAGCCTAATGAGTTTGAATAGTACAAATGTTGAGGCAGTCCTGGTCAAGTTATGCATCCATTGGCTGAGGGTCCTTTAGCATTTGTGATTCCTCGTGGTTAGCCTCTATATGCCCAGAGTCTGGGTTAAAAAGTCTTTTTTTTCTACGTGATTGAGAAGTTCCTGCCTTCTCTTTTCTTCAGGCTTTATCTTCCGTGTATTTCTCTGGGAATAGATTTAAGATGAAGGCAATACAAGAGTTTATACATGTTGTCTAACAGAGTCTGATAAAAAACAGTCCACTGAAATTATTGTCGTTATATGCAGAAGGGAAACAAAGTTCGTAAATCTGTTTGAAGAAGTTCCATAAGTGGGAGGGACATCTAATACCATAGCAGTGCATGAAGCAGGGGCAGAGCTTAGCAAACACACTGCTCCAGACCTCTCTGCCCTAGAGTGGTGTAGTAGTTGGGGAACTCTTAAGGATCCCCCTCCAAAAAAAGCTAGGTCTGCACTATGCTGTAGAAAGTAAGGAAGGTGCTGGAGACTGGCAGAAGAATATAGTTCTCAACTAGGAAACTGAAACAGGATCAAAAATAGTGTGGTTGTAGGATCAAGCAGGAGAGGATTCATATTAGAAGCAGAAAAACTTGACGTTTTTCTACATGATGGTGGTTTTCAGATGCAGTTGAAGAACTCACATCCTCTGGACAAAAAGAAGGTTAATGAATATTTTATTTATTTATTTATTCCGACATTTTGGGCTGATGTGTGGTTTTCTGTTTTTTTTTTAAAATACAGTCAGGGCGAGATGGTTACCTGAAATGTCTGTCTTTTGTTGCTCCAGATGGTAGTGAGATGAGCCTGAATGGAAGGGGTGAAGGTGACAAGGTGAAGAACCGTACCCTAATATTGTGTTATAGAAGAATGTTTCTTTGAATAAAATAATTTTACTTTTCCTAGGTAAATCAGTTTAGCATCCCAGCACAATAATTGTAATTCAGTTTATACTTACGTTAAAAAAACAGACAAACCAAACAAAAAATCCCACACCCAAACCAAAGCATATCCTTATGTATGCCATGTGCTTAAGAATCCACAACAGCCTGGAGACACTACATTTTAAGTAATGTTTACAAAAGCTGGCAAGATTATTGCTGTTTGAATGACTGCCTTTTTCAGGAGTTATATGGTTGAAAAATTTTTCTTTTCTGACTTAGAAACTGATTATGCATCCACTGAGCATAAAACTTGAAAGTAGTGAGAGAAGTCTAATCAAAGTTTTTATAAAAATGCACAAGAGCCCACTGCCAAAGTCTCATAGTTTTGTGAAGCTATGCAGAGGGTCCTGGCACGCAGACTGCTTGGTTAGATTCAGTCTTCTGTGACCGAGGCAGATTTTAAAGTTTAAAAATCTTCACTTTCACTTGAAAAAGCTTCCTGGAATACACAGTACATAATGCTTTTAGCTCCTCAGCACGTAGCAAAAAAAAAATAAATCCAAATACAGTTTGAAAAACTATGAACCTTTTAGAATTTCAGAAGCTCCTTACAAGAATTAAAACAACAAGGAGATCATGAATGGTATGATGGAGTTTTCTGCTCCACTTTCTGCAAGGAATCATGCTGAGAGCCCCGTGTCCCTTGGGAATGGAGTAGCTGTGCTGCCTGACTTGATGTGCTCATGTGAGTGATCCGAATCTGGCCCTGCAAGCCCTTACTTCTCCCTTGCGCCTCTGTGGGAAACTTAGGCTCCTTAATCTTGGTGCTCTCGCTTGCACCCTACTTGCAGACCAAAAGTATCAGTGATGACATCATCTTCAGGTCCCCTCCAACCATCTTCTGTGCCCACCTTGTTAAAATGGGAGGCGATGAGGATGAGGTGCTGTAATTTATTAAATGGTCAAACTGAGTCTTCTTATCCGACGTTGCTAATTAAGGTATTGCATAGGAAACAGCCCTATCCCGTACAGGCTGCCCAAGGTTGTCTACCTAGAGTATATTTGGGAAAGGACATACGACAGCAAATGGTGGAGTACGTTTACAAAAAGAGTAGATTCGGTCTGGGTCCACTCTCTTAAATTCTCAGCACCACTCAAAAGTTCCATGATTTCCTAGTGTCAGGAGTTAATTCGATTTCATGCTGTTTCCTAGTTCTGGTGCCACCTGTGTGCACCGAAAGCTCAGCTTGCACACAGGCAGCCCTGCGGGTGTGTACACTGTTTTCCCAAGCATTGCATATGCAAATGGCATTCACAAAACCACTGCATATATACGTAAACCACTGCAAAAGGAATATACTTGGTGTTTTCTCATCAGATTGTTTTCTGTAGATAAAGTTTGCAGGTATGTTTCTGAATAGTGAAATACTTCAGTATGTGAAATTTCTGATTTTTTTTTTTTGGTTTTTGAATTTCTGAAGAATCTTGTTTTATGCCAAACCTACTTTTATGGCCATATATTGATTTGTCTAGGCAGAGTTATAGGAGGTGACTAGACTGTGTCACCTAGACTAGATAAGAGGTGACTAGATTGTATCACCTTGTCTATCATGCCTGCATGTAGATTTGAAAGGAAAATAAGTGTCAAAAGTATAATGCAGTCTGGATGTAATTTATGAGAATGATGTATGTGAGACTGTTTTAGGCAATCAGCATCATTTAGGTGGAGCTGAAAAGATTCTGAATTCTCTAATCATTTTGAGGATCTTTAAAGTGGAATGCAAAATATAAAATGATGTGGGTCTGTGAAATCCTCAGCTTTACAGCATTTACCTTCATCAAGCAGCAAACGGTTGTCTGTGGAAGCTCTGAATGCTACTTCAGTCTTCTTACTATATATTTTTTAATGCATATTCTATTGTTGTTAAAGAGATGTTAAATTATGTCAAATGGACCTTTTCAATGACATAGCATAAAACAAAACCAATCAGAACGTAAAAAATAGTGATTATTTTCCTAAGCATTCTGAAACAGGTTGCAAAAATCCCACTGGCTGTGTTTGGTTCACCTATTCTACCCACACCTTTAAAAATATACTTTTAGCATTTGTAATTGTAATTAAGAGATCACCTACATGAAGACTAAGCCTGTCACTTTTTACTTGTCTTAGTGAAATATTAGTTACATACTTTCAATAGATCTCTTCTTTACTATCGTTGAAATAAAATGTGAATGTCTTCACTTTATTATTAATTATTATTAATTGTTTGAAGTAACTACACTGATTTTTGTTGTTTGATTTTTGTACAAATGGTAAGGTTAGTAGAGCTAACTGCTCAGTTAGGAAGATTCTCTCCCTATCTTTTTCAACTATCATCCTACAAACGCTTATATGATTTACTATGCATATATGTGTAGCAGGTTTTCAGTTAAATGAATGTTGATGGAACTGTTACCTTAGGTTCTAAAATAATCAACCAGAGATTGTTTTGGTTTTGTTGTTGTGGAATACCAAACTTTTATTGTGACTTAACATTTAAACATGTGTGTGCATACTTCCAAGTTTGTGGCCAGACTTCCAAGTTTTTATGCAAAAATTAAAATGTATATTAATATGTGGTATCTGTGTATGAAATTTGCAGAGACTAAGAAAAAGTGCAATATTAATGGTATGTTTTTATTTTGTAGCTTGGATCATCCTCCTCTGTGCCTTTTACATCTATATTCTCGCAGCTGTTTATGACTGTTGTAGTCCCCCTCATTATTGGACAGGTATGTCTTTTAAATATACATTCTTATTTAAAAAAATAAGATAAAGAGAGCTATCTTAAAGACAGACTGGCAACCTGGTAAGCTGCCACATAGGAACAGCCTCAGGATAGTGAAGTCTAATATCAGAGAAAAGATGCTACAGTGCTCCCTGGAGCCACATTGATCTTTGTTGAGATTGAGCATCTGTCCCTCACTACCACAAACATACGCTACTGCATATCGAGGAGGGAGTTTGTGAACATAAAGTGGGAAAAATGGCAGCCCAGACTGTGAGAAATTCCAGCCCCATACAAATGAGCTTTGAGAATACTATATAGTCCTTTTGTCACATGCCCTTTACCTGGGTGATGAAGGAAGTTCTCCCTATGTAGTATCTACTACTCATTACAGGAATAAAAAAAATCTCTATGTGAAAAAACATATAAGGGTTAAACAAGTCAGAAGTTAAGAAATAATAAAATTAAGGCTGCTTGAGCCATTTTGCATATACTTCACAATAAGGGTTTTAATTGCAGAATTGCAAACTTTCTGCATGACTCCTCAATCATTTGTTACACTGGATGGAGGGTATTCGTGGAATGAGCAGCCATTCGATATTTCATTTTATACTCATTGTTCATATTGAAACACCGCGCCTTATTTTTCATGGCATATGATTGAAATTTTTCACTGAATGTAAAGATACTAATTGCAGTATAAGATATTCTGTGACACTATTCTCTAGTATGTGTTTTTTCACAAATATGAATTATTTTTTCTCACATGTCACGGTGGGAAATTGCTATATTAAGACCAAAACTTGTCAGAAGTGTCCACTGTTCTTGGACACCATTACCAAAAAGCCTGAAGCCTAATTCTTACATTCATGTAAGTATTCATTGTTCTCAGGCATTTAAAAGACATGAAGGGATTATCAGTGGGATTTGCAGTTCATTCCCAAGGGATTTTCCATTGCTGATTCTACCCTCCAGTTCAGCTGGAACTTTCTGAATTTTGTCAGCCTAAAGCAGAAAAGGAAATGGAAAGGTAGCTCAAATGTAGGCAAATAGGAGTGGAGTCTATAAAGGAGCACCCTGGACAAGGTTAAGAACATCTGTCACTGCCTGTGCTATATAGAACAGTCAATCGGTTTTGTATAAAACTGTAATTGCACGTTTCAAAACTGGGATGTGCTGTAACTTACTGAAGTCTTAGTGAAGTTTGTTTCCTATATGTTTAAAAAAAAAACACCATTAAAGTCTAATAAGAAGATGAGCTGGTAAGCATGACAGTAGCCACTAGCATCAGTACCTGCGTAACCTGAATGTAACCATACCATGCAGAAAGTGGACGTAACCTCTGTATCCCTGAAGACTATTGAATTGTTGAAATGCTTTGAGTTAAATTATTGAGAACTTCCTTATTAATTAGGACCGCAAACTGTTGCTGATGAATCTACTTATGTATCACATTGTTATCTCATCAAAATTAAATTATGTCTCCACCAAAAGTGGACAAGCAAAACTATTTGAATCCTCTTGTCCTGAAAGGTCCAAAAACTGGAAGCTATTAGTTGGAATGCTTAGCTGGACATTTCTAGGAAACAAATAGCATGGCAGCTGATGATGGAGTATCAGCAATCTGTACTGCAATGTAATAAGTCTGAATTTGATGGTAGGTTGCTAGACAAAGTGACTAGAAAATTTTGAGAGGACTTTCATCTAATGTGTACAATGGCATGTTATTTTGGAAAGATGTTACAAGAAATTGCTATGTGAGCTACCTGGTGGAGTAGGGTGGGGTTTTTTTGGCTGCATCAGATAGTAAGGACAAGCAACATGAATTGAACAGTAAATGTATGAAATATGTGCTCTGAATGGAATTCAAAATCAGAGTTGTGATGAGACCTAACTGAGAACAGATGTGACTTTGGAGTTCTGGTAAAGACTGAAGGAAAAAATATAAGAATCTTAAAGCTTATGTAACTCAATCACACATTTATTTAGGAGTTTGTTTTTTATATAAATACACTTCAACAAGAAACAGGATGATTCTCCTTTAAAAGTGTTTGAAGCTGTTTCTGGAAATGAATAATCAGCAGAAATAGCTCAGATTCCTCTAAGCATAAAGACTTTGTTTCTGAGACAAACATCCTTCTGTTCAGAGGATGCGGAAGAGAGGAAATGCTAAGGGATAGCTACAGATCAAAATCATCAGGGGTATTTGACATTGATTGTCTTAAGTACAACTGTACAAAGGTAAACCAAACTGCTCAGATAGGTATAGAAGCCATTCTTCAAGGTGGATATCCAAAACTATCCAAAAATCAGGGGAATCAATAAGCAAGAAAAGGACTGATACCAAAAGTTACAGGGATAGGTCTGCTCCCAACTAGATGGGAAGTTTACTGAGCCGTTGCACAACGTGCAGCCCAGCAGTGTAATATTGCTTTGTGAATCACGAGTTGCTCACCGTGGGATTCCGTATGCATTAAGAGATAATGGCCCACAATTCATGAGTGACAGTTTCAGCAATTACTTCTAATTTATCATTTCATGCCCATGTCAATTCCTTACCATGCGCAGTCATACTGTTCGGCAGAAAAGTCAGTGGAAGAATGCCCGGGAAGGTTACCTGGTAGCAAAGAGCTTGATTGGAAAAAAAATGAGCTTAGAACGTGCCTGCATGGAGGATTGCTTCTCTTCAGCCTTCCTGACTCAGCTGCGATCAACAGAGGCTTAATGCTTGATCCACATCAGTGTAAAACAGAGAAAGCTGCTTAAAGGCAGCATTCTCCAAGGGCTTTAGTTTCCTTTAAAAAAAATCTCGCCTCTGGGAAAACCTGTGTTGCCTAAACGCTCATTTCCTGAGCAGGCTGCAGAGCTGGCTGTTTGAGCAGCCCCTGGGATACAAGCGAAGCAGATGAGGAGGTGTTTTTAGATTTGTTTTGTTTGGGGTTTTTGTTTGCTTTATGGCAAAATGTATTGAGAGTTTTGGTTGCCTGGCTGACTTGTCAGAATTTTTAATGATGGCTGGGAGAAAGAAGTCACAATAGTGTAATTGATGCTTATTTTCTTCTGTTTCTTGAGCAATTTTTCAGTGTGGCCAGACTGTTGTTGACATGAGTCAAACACCCTTTTCTAGCCACTGATAATGAAATGTGTAAGGGGCTGCAGGTACAGGCTCTGCGCAGGTGGTGGCTGCCACTTGTTAGGTAAAGAAAGAAGCATTAAAGGAGGAAGATGATGCATTATTAGAAAGGCACTGATTCTTTCAGATAGCAGTTACTGCTAGATGGTCTTCAATAAGAATTGCTGTTTTGTCAGACATAGCCAGGTTGTCTAAACCTAAAAAAGCATCGTGACCTGCGTTCTCTGTGTCTACAGATGTTTCTTTGCTAATTGATGGTATGGCATTACTGTAATCAGTATTGATAGTATACTATTGCATTTGTGTTTATAGAGTAAAGAATAAAACTTCTCTGATACAAGGTCTTGAAAAGAGACATAATTTAACATTCTATAAGCCTTGAAGATCTGTAGCGCATAAGAGCTTGTTATTTGTGCACCACTCTTGTATGCCTCTAAGGGGAGTTTGAGAATACTTGTTATATGATAAACATGATAATAGATATTTTGTGGAAATGATTTTTGAATTTGTTCTGGCAGCTTGACGTTCTGATTCTTTTTTGTTCTGGATACCAGTGTTCTGATGAAGATGGCTGCTCCTGAGCTGTTGTGATTTTGCTAAAGTAATTGTTTCCTTGTCTATAGAGGTTGGTGATACTTTTAGCCAGCAAAATAGAAGGTTTTGAGAAATGTCTAAGCGGTTACTTTAAGACCAGTTGTGAGATTTGGCTGAAGACTGTTGTTTCTTTGCTTATTTTTTTCCTTCTGAAGTGACAGATAACGGGAACAGTGAAAACCACTGCAATATTTCCTTTCCTCTTTTTGCAGACTTTCTCCATTCTCTACACCTAAGTGCTTATGACAGACTTTTATTTTATGTTTTATATTAAAGAGCGATTTATGATTAAATGTTAATGAAATAGAATTTTCACTGCGCTTTCATTATATTCTACTAGTTTGAACATTTTTCAAAGCAGCACACCAAAACCCGCTGTTTTCTATGAATAAATAATAAAAAGCTTGTCTGTACATTATCATTCATGCATTCTCTAGTTGCCCCATTGGTAATTTGTCTGCCAGTGTAAAGTGGGCACTTCACATTAAACAGACCTTAACTAAAGCTAAAATTAATGTTATGATTCTAAGTAGTTCTTCTACCCAAATCTTTAAAATGAAGCCAGTTGCACAGAAATCCTCGCTGAATCTAGTCACACACACAAAAAATCTGATGTCCTACAAGTAAAGGATTTTAAGTGCATTCTGCATCGTTGCCCAAAATGTTCCAGAGGAACCCTATCAGTGTTTGGGAGGTGTGCTTAGAAACACAACTCAAAAAAGGTGCTACGTTGCAATACAAGTTGTCGGTGAAATTGAAACGAAAAAGCTTAGCAAAATATTTATTTTTAAAGAATAAGAAATTGAAAGGGAAAAGGAGGTGGCAGCTGCTAGGGAATAGAAGGTGTATTCACCTAAACTTAGTATTTGATTGGAGTGGATGGGTCGGGGAAACAATAGTTAAAGAAACTGTTATAAAAAAGGCAACGCCAAGTCTTTTTGTTCTTGTAACTTAAATCCACACAGAAATAGCCCTGCTTTCTCTTCAAAGTCCAAGGGAGCTGCAGGGAGGAGTGGTACCCTGGGAGATGAGTGCTTCTGGAAGGTTGTTGCAGAAAAACGAGATGGCAGAAAAACAACTTTCAGACCACAGTTTGCTTTGACACTTAGCTCGAACAGGGAACAGAAACTAGTCTCCACAGAAATACAAAATAGGGAGAAAACGTGCTGCTGCTGCTACAGGTTCCCGTTACAGTTTTGCCATGTTGCACCTGTTTGTAAGGTTTTAAAGCAATGGTTGTAAATTACCCCTAAATGTGAAAGTTGATTTTGAAAGTGACCTCAGGTGGGTTTTGCAAAATTTGCTTTGAAAGGTGTACATGTGTCGGGAGCTATCTCTTGGGAGTAAACTGACTGACATAATGGAACAAGATAGCTTTCAGGAGAGTTGGTAAGATGAGGAAAGAAAACAAGGTGCTTGTAAGATTGCAAAAAATGGGGGTTTTCCATCCCACTTTCAAAAAAGAAACACTAGATTGCACACTCGGTAAAATAAAGATAGATTTTACATTTGATGATGGTATGGAAAACTGGGTGAACCATAATGTTTGATATTTTGTAGCAGTATATAGGAACAGGAGAACGCGTGCCTTCACACAGGTACGGTCCCTATAAAATTACCAGGACAGGATCTGGCTAAAATGATACGAGCTGTGCTTTGGAAAAGGGTCTGTACATTTCAACTGTCATGCATACCTTGGATATATGGAGAGTGGCTATGCTATAGAAATCTATGAAGGATGTTCCTTCTTATTTCTGTCATTTCCAGAACACACATAATCTCCTCTCCAGTCCAGTGTCTGATTCTTTCTATGGGTTTTCACAGTCGTCGTCATCTTAGTTCACTTCTTTTCCAGTTTTTCCCCTTCATGTCTTCTAAGCTTCACTGAAATAGTTCCCAATATTCCATACAGGCTTCTTTCTTGATTATATAAGAAGAGATATTAAGAAGTTAGTGGACTGTTGCAAATATCTAGCTTCACTCAAAGCTTTTTCAGAAGAAAATTTTGCCTTGCAGAGTTTGTTGCGAAGGTCTGTTGTTCTAAGTAGTAATAATATTAGTTCAGAATGAGTTAGGAATCTTGACTTAAACGACAAAGCAAATAAGGAAACTGCTGCAATTAAGTATAGTGATAATCCAGCATACTTTCGGCTTATTTCCTTGTGTGTTTCAACACAACAAAAAGGTGTCTTGTGTTTCTTCATTAAAGTGGTAAAGTCCCCCGTGGGTTTCCCAGGCATTTAGAAGTACACACCAATAGCATAATAAGCAAGAGGAGCAGAAGTGGAGTACAACCACTGTAAATTTTGTTAAAGATTAAATCTATTTTGTGTAAGGATGTAAATACCAAGAGGTACTCTTGTGTGTATAATGGAAACAGAAAAAGTGACTTCATAACTGCTTTTTTACATTTTCTGAGTTTAAAAAAAGTTAAGTTGAAGTTCCAGATAATTTTTAAAAGATGTACTGTATTACAAATGTCAGAAATTATTCCATTCCATGTACATGGGGGGAGCTCCTTGCCCTGTTTAGTTTAATTAATAATGGACATTAATTAATTATGTTGATTATCACATTTTTTTATCTTGTATGTCCAGCACTTGAGCAGGCAGGTGGAAACGTTTCAGGTGCATTTTACTGACAAATTTCCCTGGGTGTACAGTGTGACTGTTATGAAGATACAATTAGATAAGTGAATTGTTTTTGTGTAATATATCTTGTGCTATTTTCATATATGATCTTATAATAGGTGAGCATTATTTACTGGCTTTCCTGGAATAGCAGATTGTGTTTCTTTGTACAGGGAATGTTATAAGTGAATTAAGCACATGAGCAGTTAGCCCGTTGCTTGGGGAGGCTGTTGTTGAGACAGGGAGGTTAAGGCAGGATACAAAGAGGTCTGGAGGAAAAATACTGTGGATGCAATCATTATATTAGAAGAACTGAACTGAAATGGAGACCCAACTGTTAATTCATGTGTAATTACATTCCTTTGTTGTTAAAAATGAAATCTTGGGCAAGAGGAAAGTTTGAGCCTAGAACTGTGTTTGGAAGCAAATTTGAGCTAATGCCTTTTCAAAAACCTTCGGAGATTGCCAGGATGTAGTCACTGGGAGGTAGTTACCCAATGTACAGATTTATGTTCTTTTGTCCTTTAACTTTCTGTGAGTTTATCAGCAGCTTTCATCATGCAGGCTATTTATAAAATATCACCTACCTGCAAAGGTTTGCTTTTCTTCCTCTCTTCTTTCCACTAAACCCCAGTTTGAGGACAGGATTCACCGTGCACTGTTGTTTCATGTGCAGCCTCTGTGTCAGCCGTCATGAGTTCCCTGTTCTTTGAGATTGGCATTTAAATCTGCACAAAAATCTCTGTGCTTCATGTGATCACTATAGGACCAGAGGCCCCAAAGCCCACCTTGCAGAAGTAAGTCTGCAGGAGTCTCAGGAGGGATATGGGTTGCAAGGTTGTACCTTAAAAAATTGTGCGTACTTTCTCTGCAGTATGGGAGCATCTTGCAGCATTTTCCCCTCTTAAGTTTGTTTTTAAATGCTTTTTTGTTTCACAACAGTGTTATTATTCCAACATCTTTGCCTCCACCCTGCCCTAAGACCTTGTTTTTAACTGCTTTTCTTTTTTATGTGAGGCATTCCCTTTCACTAGGAACAGTGGAATTGTTGCATCTGAAGAGTACTCCCTTTTTTTGCTTATTTCCATCAGTTTGCATTCTCATGCATCTGTTTTGGATGTCAATCGTTCACATTTCTGTAAGTTCATCTTTTCACAGGAGTATCAGTTCAGACGTTTTTTCAACTGCTTGTTTTCCTGGTGGTTGTCTCTCCATTGCCCCCATTGTACTGGTACACACTTCAAATTACTGGACTTTGTCATTTCACCAGAGAGGTGGCACACTGGTACGGTGCCTGGGTCTGGCCATAACATGCAAAAAATGATTGTGTTAGCTTTTGCTCTGTGTGCAGACAAATGAAGCTTAATATCTCTGTGCAGGCTCCAAATCACTTATGAGATTATTTATTTAATCATTTCAGTCTGTGTTGCTTGTGGCTTTTCAACCTCTATTAAACTTCCTGTCAGAGAGTGCCAGTACCACAGGACAACAAGGTTCACTGCGTGGCTGGCTCTGTGCTTTACTCTGTGTTGTCTTTATTGTGTTTGTGTGATTTATGATTATTTCACTACAAATCTTCACTTTTTTAATTTCTGTGTTAAACCTGAAAAGTTATAGAATTGGGTTAACAATTAAAAGGCTTTCAAAGCATCCTTGTCCTGAAACAACTCTGCAGGGCATGAATAAGTAACAAATGAATTGTTTTTAAGTCAAAATGAATCAGCTGACATGAGCTTCCCTGTGAAAAATCTAGCTGAGTTTTTACAGATACTTGTAGGGTTATATTTCTCCCCTCTTCGGTTATACAAGCATTTAGATTGCCTTGAATCAATGAACGTAGGCTGAATTGACCTCTGAAATTACAGATCTTCTGGAATCTTGTGAGACGATCCAAAAGCATGGGACTCTGTGTTAGAGAGGATGTATTCTGTCTGTGATTTTACAGTATACGTTTAATATGACACTGGGTTGATTAGATGACTTTGTGAAGCCACAATTTAGTTCTTCAGGGTCCGACTATGTCTTTTTTTTTTTTTTTTTTAAAAATACAATGTGCAGTAACAAACCATACTGGTATTTATCGTTATTGATTCACAACACTGCCAGGTGAGACAGAGTGAGATATTCAAAGAAGACGTCTGCTCATCAGCTGATTGAAAATTTTGAGGAAATACTGCTTGCAGTTTTGTTTTTAAAATGTTTTTTATTTCTCTTATATGCTAATCCATGTAACGTTGTTATTATTGTCATGTATATTACAATTGTACCTTGTACAGGCACGAGGTTATATTTTTCATAATAAATACCTCCAGTATAAGTTGTACTGTGGCATAATTAACCATCACTTTTCTTTTTCAACATCTCATCACGTTCAGTATAAGTCCTCTGGAAGGACCATAAATAAAAAGGTGGTCTTAAATAGCTTTTCTTTTTTCCTAATGTGACCTTGATTTATAGGATAATAGGATTTTTTTTTTAATTCCTTGGAAAACACTCACTTTAGAGGTGAAAAACTTTGCTTTCAATTATATATATAATCTTATAATTACAGCATCCCAAATATGCTCAGATTGGACTAATCTGGTCTTCCTATTTGATGTGAGTTTGATTTCACACTGTGCACTAAATGTCTTCACTCAGCTTTTCTTTCGTCAATGCTGTGGTTTATTCCTACCCGGTAGCATATAAGGAAGTGGCTGAAGGAGCTCCATTGCATGCTCTTTCAGGAGTTTGGCCACATATTCTGACTTATGTTCTCTCTTTAACATCTGGCAAGCGTGAAATTTTAAAGCTGAGTGTTTTCACTGGGGTGTTGAGCATTCCCTTACATGGTTTCTTGTAAATCTGTTATTTTTCATCAGTGGGAATCACAGAAGTGCTAGGAGGTGAGTGCTGTTCTTCAGCCCGCTTAGTTTTGCCTGAACCCCATGTGCCACATTCTTTATTGTGTGCCCTGCCATGTGGCTAATGAAATCTGTTTGCAGTGGTCACCCAATGATGCTTCCAGGTCTTCCCTGTTGAGAGACTTGCAAACAAGCTGGGAAGGCAGTGAGGAAAACTGACAGCTGCGAGGTCAGTCCTGCAGCTTTGGCAGTTGTTGTGTGAAAAGGTCCTGTGATAGCATTGGTGATGATGCTTTGATATTAATCTTGAATGTTCTGTATTATTTAACTGATGTTTGTTAATGGTACTGCTATGGGAAGGTACCAAGACACCTTTGGAGCCCTCTGGTAGAAGATCTGAAAGAGCATGGTAACAGAGAACATTGAGAGGTCTCGGGAGAAATTAAGCAAGATAATGTGATTGCTGAAAAATTAACACAAGTTGCAGCTGTCTGATAAAAGCTTGAAAAAGTTTTTCAAACCATATAAAGTAAAGAAAAAAACTAAAAGTGACTCCCCGGGCAGGACTCAAATAGATGCATTGTATCTGCTGAGGCTTAGACCTGCAGTGCATGGCATACTGTGAAAGTTGGAGTTACTTTAAAATTTGTAGTTGTTTCTAAAAAATTCTTGAAAAACAACTTCAGATTCTGTTTCCTGAAAGTGCAAAAGTTCCGCTAAGTACAGTAGGTTTCCTTGTTTTCTTGTGTTAATTCTGGTATTCTAAAAGCTTGCAAATGGCATTTGTCTTTGGATTTACAAAAACTCTAGATATTCAGAGTCTGAATTATTTAAACTCCCACAACACATGCACTTTTGCTTTTCAAGCTTGAGTTATAATTTAATTAAAAACTTCTGGTGCATCGCTAGCTATTTAAATATTAAAATGTTCCATGGATCACTTTCGATTATCTGCCGTCATGAAATTCCTGAAGATGTCAGATTTTTAAGATTCCCAAAGTTGCACTTGGAATTGTCTGTTGATGCAAAGGGGACTGTGATAATTACATACATCCATTAGTATCAGCAGAGGAGATAAACTTTGGGGAGGCTTAATGGGCATGTCTCAGTGACAGCTAGCAAAGAACATTTGGCATGATTAAGGATGGATTTGAATGTACTTGAAAATATACTCTCATTATGGACGCCCAGTGGAAGTTGCACTACAAATGTTAAATTCCCCAGAAGAAGAGTTGTGTGGCAGGGAAGCTTTGAAATCCTCTGTGGCCGTCATCCAAATTACTCTCTTCTCTTTGTGTCTTTCCGCTGTCAGATTCACTTTGTGATGCCCAACTTGGCTCCCTGCATCTTTGAAAAGAGGCAACCTGTTGGTTTCTGTGTTTCAGATTGTCCGAAGGTACATCAAGGACTGGCTTGAAAGGAAGAAGCCTCCATTTGGCACTATCAGCAGCTGTGTGCTCCTGATGATCATCTACACCACGTTCTGTGATACTTTCGCCAATCCAAATATTGACCTTGATAAGTTTAGCTTGATTATAATAGTGTTCATAAGTAAGTTCAGCTTTAAAGTCTCTCTTTTATCTGTGTTTCAGTTGTGTAGTGAGTTATAGGTACTGGGAATGGTGGGGCTGCGGGGATACTGGTGTGGGGCTAGAGCTTGTACTTTTAATGCATGTAGTAAAACAGGTTACCAGCCTTCTTGGGGCTGAAGGCTTTTAGGGGATTGAGCAAGCATTTAGAGAGGGACGAATCCTACTATTTAGAGTGCCTGAGGTTGCTCAGTGATCCTCCTTTTCTAAAGGGGCACAACATTATTTCCCAAGGGTTTAACCACCATTCTGGTTTGGCTTCTTTGTTATTAAGCAACCATAAATGCACAAACTTAGCATTCCAAACAGAAAAGTGTTCACAAGCACTGTTATAACTTTTAAATAACTCTTCCGTGCCATATTATAAACCTGGAAACTAGTTGGGAGTTCGAATGTGTTGATGTATTTTTGTGGATGAACACGTTTCTTGCAGAGTTTGTTTTAGAAGCACTCTAGTCATTCAGCCTTAAATAACATACACATGAGAATAGACTGCTGGTATCTTTGCCATCAGTTAAAAATACACTTGCAGATCACTACCTCCCAGGGAAAGGCAGTGGTATACAGCCACTGTCTCCTTTCCCAGTAGGGAATTCCTGTCTTGCTTCAGACTGTCCAGTGACAGAAGTTTCAATTTGCTTGGGAGAGAGATAACTAGAGAATAAATCACATCTCGTATGCTCTGAAACTGTTAAGATTTCAAGAAATTAGTGCATCACCTACCTTGAAGTGTGTGTTTGTACACGTTGCTGTCTAATGAAAATAAGTCCAACCTCCGCTAAAGTCAGTAGGAAATTTATCCCCGCCCTTTGCGAGTCATTCTTATTCTGTCCTAATTGTAGTAGGTTTTCTGGATTATGAAACACTATACCTGTTTAAAATACGACACGGAATTATAAATGGCACTGTATAAATACTGCATTCTGAAAGCAAAGAAGGAGTAAGCCATGACAAGGAGTTTTGGGTTTTATTTATTCAAAATGGAGGACATCCTTGTTTGCACAGGCACCTGAGAAGGCCCACATCCCAGATGCACTTACATCAGTGCAGAGCTGTCAGCAAAGAAGAGGGAGATGAAAAATTTCAACTCTGATTTAGCATGCGGAGAAACTGAGAATAAAGTAATTTTATGTTACTGTGCTGACTGCTACCTTGAAAAAACACCCTATTTTTTATTGTTAAAAAGGCATGGTCTTCCTTGAACAGTTGGTGTAGAGTGGTTGCTTCCATTGTGTTTCTTGTAACTTCTTTTATTTCTCTGCAAGACAACCCTGCATTTGTGTCATGTGTAATTTAGATATCATTTGCAGTGCAATACACTGAAAATCATTGTATATACATTTTCATTGCCAGTGTGCATAACTAGAGTTTCTTAGTAAGGATATTAACACGAGCATTGAAACTGCTTAGAACATAGTAGACATTTGGGTTTTTTTTTCTAAAATATATATAAAACCAAAACCCAAGGAATTTGTGGAGATGGATACGCAAATTGTATTCTAGCAGAAGTTTCTGCACTACCATTGGATGTGTTGGTTGGTTGTGTGTGTGTGTGTGTTGTGTTATACCAGGATGTGAAATTAGCGTGAGGAGTTTGAGATGAAACTGCATTTATTATTCTGCTGATTAATGTTTTTAAGTAATTTTTTTGTTAATATTCTAGCTACAGCAAAATATGCGCAAGGCATAATTGGTCGCAACACATTTACTGCTTTACGAAATTAGACGTAATAAGGGGTTTATTTTCTGTGCATATTAAGTTAATGTACTTAGTTGCTGTAATTCAGGAGCAATGAATTGCTTTCTTAGTTCATGAAGGAAGAATGAAGTGCGTACTGAGGTGACATTTATACATCCTATGTAATGTATATAGGAGAACAGAAAATGTCACTGGTAATAGCTAACATCCCTGCCATGTTGCCCAGTTGTAAACTGGGGTCAAAATCAAATGTATTGGCTTGGCTTGCACTACCTTATGGGACACATCAGCCTTACTACATTCACAAGGTTTGCAAGGAAGAAGGAGAGAACACACTCAGACTTGCAGGTTCTGCTGCAAGGACAAGCCCTTCCCCGCATAACCCGCAAATACTCAGGAAAGGTCTGTGCAGGTCACAGGGCTTCTCCTCCAGCTCCATGGGGAGTTCCTGTGCTCTGGCACGACACTTGCTCTCTGCAGTCTCAGCAGCTTCTTATACCACAGCAGGGAAGCAGCCTGCTTCTCCCCACCTCTCTGCAGACCAAGGGTGGGCTCTGTGCATCTCACAATCCCCGAGGGTGTCAGGAAAGCTGGCAGAGAGGAGAGCTCCCCTCAGGATGTTCAAAAACCCTCTGCACTTGAAAAGCCAACTGAGCTCAAGCGAAAGCTGCTTTGTCTGATGTGTACTGCCCAGGTCAGGAACCTAACCTTTGTCTCAGAGAGAATTAAAATCTCTCTTAATAGCGATCATTCTTCAGGAGAGTAATATACGCAGTATGTGAAAATATTTACTGTGATCATGCTTAAACATTGTACTGCCTACTGTTAAATAGAAAGGGGCTAAATTTAAATACTTGGCAACCAGAGCATGTCTGAAAGATTTTGTGTGATCAATCCAATAAGCAAAACCAGCGCAAACAGATGAGAAGCAGGCAGTAGTGAAGTTTCCTGCCATTCACTGGGTCAAGAATTACTTGATTCTCAAGTCTTTAAAGGTTGTCTGTCATTGGATTTCTCTGGATAGACTTGGTCCCACCTAGCTTCTCACCTGTTGTGTGGGGGCAAAAGGCATGTACACAAATTGCAGAGATTTAAGTGATCTTTACTTCTGTGATCAAAATCTAATTTTAACTTGTTTCCCTTTCAGTATTTTCTGTTCAGATGAGCTTCATGTTTTTGACATTCCTCTTCTCTACAAGGTAACTGAATATTTGTTTTGTGTGGCATCGTTGGTTTGGGTGATACAGTTATGCAAATGTACAAGGGCAGGTTTCTAAATAGGGGTGACCTCATTTTGATATTTCATATTGTCCTTACTGCATTTTCTCTGTTAGAGTTTCATAGGCTAAGAGAGCAGGACCTGAATTCTGTCCTTTCTTGTGTGTTAATTACAGAGTTGTTAAATCTCAATCAATCACTGCTATACCTCATCCACTGAAAAAAATGGATTTGCACAGATGTCACTGAAGGTATAATTTGCCCTGCAGACATGCTGATGACATATGAGAGAGAGAACTCAGTTTGACTTTTTACATCTCAAGATACATTTGCTGGGCTGGCAATTCACTCTTCTCTGTATATGTCAAATTTGTTACATTTATATGGTGATTCTTAAAAGACAGTTGTCCTGAACTAATGTTTGGTAGAGCTATTTTTTTTTTTTTTTTCTTTTAAAATATCAACCAGGAAGTACACTTGTACATTCACTTCTTAAAAAATAGTACTGTGGCAATGGTGTTAGCCAGTGGCTTAGTGCATCATCTGAACTGCTCAGAGTAGCCACCATTGTCCCTCTCACTTAGGCTTACTGGAGGATTTTTCTTAGCAGCACTCTGCTGAATGGGAAGTGCCACAGTACAGCAGACTCAAGACCTACGCTTTATATAAGTTACACAGTATCTGTAAGGGACAATCACAAAAAAAGGATGCAGTGTCTTAATGCTACTTATGCTTTTTTTAGCACCACAAGAAAATTTCTCTGTGATGAGATCATACACCCTGACCTTAGAAGGCATTTTTAAATAATGGGAACTGCTAGACCTAACCTGGGGGAATGATATGCCCTAACTGTAAAATCTAAAATGGCAGAAGTACTAACCAACTCATACAGTGTGGTAAACATTTAGAATCTCATAAAACAACTCCTAATTTGGACCAAAGAGTGATCCATTGGCCAGTCACATATCTTGATCTGTGTGTCCTTTTTCCATCCTTACTGGCCTTACTCCCAGTGTGTAAACCCTCAGATGTAGTTTTTCTCTGAAGTGGAAGATAACTACATATTCTAAGCAGTGCTCATAGTGTAGACTCAATACACTATCTGATTTCAACATCACATACCAGGAAAAGAAATCATAGGTCATTATCTTCTTTTTTTTTTACAGTGGCAAGCTGGTTACTGCTGTGATAGAGCATGTTTGCAAAAATAACATTGGCTAGAATAAAGTTGTGTCCTACATACCGTGTGTTCAGAATTCCTCTCCTTCCCACAGGAACGTAATCATTAGAGAGTTTGGCACAACTGAGAAACAATTTTGCATTTTTAAAAAAAATCAAACACTACTGTTCATTTGTGGGTAGAATTATTTCTGTCACTAGACGTGATCAAAGTGATGCAAACATGCATATGGATCCTCAAAGTAATATATTTGATCGATGATGTTTTAAGAAGTTGTTTTGCTATCAGAGGTTATTAAAACTCTTTCTTTTCTAGGAATAACTCTAGTTTCACACCAGCAGACACAGTGGCTATAATTTTCTGTTCCACACACAAATCCCTCACCCTGGGTAAGTTGGGAGATAGGTAACAACAGTAACATTGATATCTTGCTGTGTTATAAAAAAAATGTTGTTCCTGCTTAAATGGTTTTGATTTCAGTGTGACAAGCAATGCTACCAGTATGATACTTATAGTGGGATAATATTCTTGCACAGATAAAATAAATGGTTATTACAGGGCAGACTACATAGTCTTCTCAGCTGAGATTTTAGTGATTATACAGTAAGACCATCTTATTTATGGAAAGATTTTTTTTTCTGCTCTTATTCTGTTCTGTTGCCTAATCCAATATTGACAAAACTCCAGCTTTGTTACTGAGAAGATTGTAAGGTATATCTGCCCCGTCTCACAGTAAAATCTTATACCTAAGAGCCAGGATGTACAAATGAAAATCAGAGCCTGAGGTGAATTCAGAAATCATAAATAGGCAATACTCTCTTTTGCTTAACATGAGCAAAATGTATGTGTTTATTTTAAGTCTGCAGATATTTTGGATACTTTTATTTATTAGAATTCATTTATCGAAATGCCATTGAGAGATTTGTCACTTAATGACCCCTTAGTTGTTCTCATGGAAATTCACAAAATACTGTTAAATCAGCTCTGCTTACAGCCACTTGCTACTGCTTGATCCATTATATTCAGTCATTGAAACGACTAATATCTGAGTATTTTCTTACTGTTTTTCCAAAATACGAACTCATACATTTGATAAAGCATATGTGACTGAATATATGCCTCTTTAAGACTGTATCTGTCAAAGAGAAACACAGCTAGTGTCAATAACAAAGGTAATAACTCAGCCTGAAACAAGGGAAGAACAAGTTGGGACTTAGATGAGATGTTTTCCAAGTCAGTTTGATGCAGCAAAACTCATCTCGGGGTTCTTTGCTTCAGCCAGGCCTGTGCTGCAGAACTGTTAGCAAGTGCCCTTGAAAGTCTGTGGGAGGTGAAGGAGTTCCTGGAAGACAAGAAAAAGGCAAACATAATGCCTCTTTTTCACAGTGGAAATGAGGAGGGGACGAGGAATTATATAGATCGAGGAATTATATAGATCAGTGAGTTCAACTTCATTTTGTAGAAAACTACTGAAACAAATAATGAAATAAATTAATTTAACAATGTAGGAAGAAACAAGGAAATTAATTACAGCACCGTAGATTTGTCAAATACATATCATACCAAACTAATCCAATTTCCTTTCACACAAGTCCTGTGGGTTGCAGAGAAGGAACCGAAGTTGTAGGCTTGAGAGTGTTACAGCTTTTGACATTTGCATGATGTTTTAGGCTCCACAATTCAGAAATTATGTGGACCAACTGGAAAGAGATCAGAGGAGAGTGCCATGAATGATCATAGATCTCAAAATTGTAACCCTGGAGGAAGGTTGAAATGATTAGGATTGTTGAGAGAAGATAGCTCTAATATAGTAGTGGTCTTCAGATGTATAAAAGGTTGATGCAAAGATGGAAAAAGCAACTCTTTCACAGTCTACTTTGTTACAATAACGGTGACTTAAGCTAACAAGCATGGAAACCTACCTATGTAAACCAATTCACCTTTGGAATATGGTGCCTATTGATGTCTTGAATTTCCTGTCATTGTAGACAAGCATCAGACAGGAATTAGATAGCTAGAGTTGATCCTGCCTTGGAGCAGAACATGGATTAAATGACATCAGGTCTTTTTCAGCCAAATGTTCTATGAAATGGAAGCTTCAACATATAAATGAGCTTATGTTCAGGATGACAGTTACACTTGTATTTATAGAAGGTAACTCCATGTGTAAGCCACAACACAGTACTGTACTTGCTATTTGGAGATGTGTATAAATTTAGGACGCAAATGTCATACTACAGAAGAGAAGCTGGTTGTATTTAACAGCACAAATGTCTCCCCTCCTCAATGAAAATAGTTTTTTATATGCTCTGTTGAATACTTCTGCAGCTTGCCATGACCCTAAGAAAATAAGTGCAAACCTTCTTTTAATATTTAAGTCCTAGAGGGGCTTGCCATCACCCAGCAAAAAATGATGATGCTTCATTTCTTTTACTCACTCTACCAAATATCCTCATGCTGCCTGTCTTGACCTGCACCCAATGCACACAGCTGAGTCTGTTCAATTTTCTTCTGCATTCTCATTTTTATATTTAATTTTCTCCTCTAGAAGAATCCGGTTTGAGGTTCTTGCTTAACTTTTTGGCTCACATGTTCCCAATTCCAAGCTACTCCTTATATTAGCACAGCCCAGTGAGTCAGGCTGTGTATGTTGCAGCTTTTTTGGCCCAAGAACACCAGCAAAAATAGTTTTGCCACCTTGTCTTGAAGGACTCCTACAGCTTCTCCTGAACCATACATGCTTTTACCCTGCTAATACAGACGTCTCACAGATAGGTGTTCAAGTTAAAATTAAACAGGTAGATGGTGAAACACAGTATTGTGGGACTGTTTCTCAGCCACAAACTGTTCCATTTGTCAGCTTTAGGACAGAGAGCTTTACCTTTGTCCTTGAAGAGCTGGTGTCTCATGGAAAGCAAGTTTGCCTCCTAGGAGGCTAGAGACAAGCTGTAATTCATTCTTAGGCTGCATACTTTTGCACTGCCTTTCCTTACTGCTCACGTCCTGTGTTGAGGTCACTGGGTGTTTGGGACCTGTGCTTCCCTTACTGTATTCTGTCTCTGGGGCTCAGCTTTGTCAAGGTTTCTTTAAGGTTCCAAGGCTGATAAGGTTCCATTTCCTGATAAGGAAATCCTCTTTTTGGCAGTCCCCGGGAGCCCATCTTTGGTAAGCCTGAGGGTGTTCACCGTTACACAGTGTGTGCACTACGTAGGTGTGCCTGCTGTCTATCACTTTCAAGCTGGCTGTTTCTGAGATCCCAGTATTTCACTCTGTTCAGTATTAGTACCGGGTCCAGATAAGATGGAGCTGCATAAACACACATTTCTAGGTTATATAAAGCTGTAGTGCGATGAGGCATGTCCCTGAGCTGATGATGTAAAGAGGAATGTTAACCAGAGCAGCTGGCATTTATTCCTTCACTGAAGGTGCGAGTAGATCTAATTTGCTTTTAAGGATCAGCCATTTCTGAATGACAGTTAAATCTATCCACACAGCACAGTCTTGTCCACCTTGGTCTCAGCAGAAACAAGATGTAGGTGTTTTGGTCTTTAATCTTTTGTTGTTGCGTCACATTTCTACTTGGCCAGGGGTGTTTGCTCTAAACCATACGAGAAACCTTCTGTTCTCTTGCAGCAGAGAGATTATTTTTTTTCCCTCTCCCTTTGTCATTACAGTGCCTGTAAGCACAAACACAGCTCAGGGTCTGGTTTCACATGTGTTGTGGAGCTCTGCTTTGTTTGTCTTCAAGATTCCAGTGGTAGTGTATAAATGACCTCCCAATACTTGTTCTTTCGCTTTGAAACTGATTTCTCTCAGCTTGGCAGGTGAAACTCCAAATAGGTACGTCTGGCCCATTCCCTGGGGAGCTTAGAATGGCACCACTAAAGTGGGAGAAGAGCTGACAGCTTTAAAGCTTTAGAAGTGGTAATAGGAGAGGCATGAGAAGACTTTTATAAGTCACTTTCTCCCACACCATATTATGAAACCAACTAATTCCCATGCAGTGCATGCTCATGAGGCCAACTGCCACTTCCACTGTTGAATCCATGAATAAGTGCTTGCTCTGCACGGAGATGAGTGCTGTTCCCATATGCTGGGTTTTATTTTGTAGACAGAACCGTTGACACACTTTTTGTCTCGAAGATCAGAGTGCAGGGCATGTTTGTGTAAGGACAAATTACACAGGGTAGGTGTCTTTGTGTTTCTTAGTTAGGAACATGAGCTGCTATTTCTGCATAGAGGTGGGTGCTTTGGCAGTTTTTTGAATACAGAGCATCACATATGCAGAAAAGCTAATGTTTATTTGTATTTCACTTAATGAGTGAATCAAAATATAAGCTTAAAAGGAGTGAAGATAAATACAATACTCCCAACGCCCTCTGGCATATTCACCCACACTTTGTTCTCTTTCTGTCCTTCTCCCTGCTCACATATATGCACAGTACATGTGAGCACACACATACGCAGACATTTGATGCATGGCTTTTATTAGTGCATTTGCCATTGATTGATTAGTACTTAGTATTAGTACTTCTTCTATTGATTGATTGCAGATGAAGTGACTATTTGACCTTTAATTATGAGCCTTGCTATTGAAAATGACATTGAGCTATGGCTTCACATAATCCATCTGGAAAGCCCGACATGATGCCATTCCCTGGAGTTCATTCAGTGAGAAGAGAGGAGGCCTCAAGGAAGTGCAAAGCTATCAGTGTGGCTCATCTAAAAAAATACTGCAGTTGTTGCTTGCACTTACACAAAAGTTGCAGCCAAGTACAGAACATTATTTTATTTTTTGCAGAGGGTGAATTGCTAGCTAAAAGTTGCAACTCCAAAAGTAAAATGCAGGATTGTCAAAAAATATTTTTACTTTAATTCTTTGTGTTTGCTAGGTAAAATTATTTTGTCAGGAGGAAAAAAAAAAAAGTACTGCTACCTATTTCGGGTACCACAAGTGCAACTGTTAGTACTATAGGTCTGACAAACAGCAGATTCATAACAAATCAAAATAACAAAAATAACCCCAGTTTATAATAAAATCAGGGTATTGTTTGTGATGCAGAGTGCATTTTTTCTAGTTTGGATATATCCATGTAGCAGTTCTTTCACCATGGAATTCTTAAAGTAACACAATCAAAGGGTTGTGTTTTTTTATTTCTACTGTCAGGAAATAGAGTTCATTTTGCAAATAAAACCCAAAGAGCTAACTTCCTTTTGTATTGTTTTAATTTCAGTCAGATTTATTTTTTTCTAAATACTCAGCTTTTTACTGCACGGGTACCGGACTGATAGTCTGTACTTGAGCAATTCGTAAAAAGCCTGCTGTAATGCCCAAGTAGATTCACAGACGACTCAGTTGTCTGTGAGCGGATCATCTAGGCTATGGATTAACCAGCCCGTGCTTTCCCCCGAGTTCCCCAGCTGCTCAACGTGACAGAGTGCATCGTGCTCACGTATAGCTCCACTCTGCTCACAGCTATCTATAGGTTGCTTGAATCCTTACAAGACTGTTCAGAGATAAATAATACATTTGCACAGCCTAAACCACTGCTGTTTAATATTAGCTGGGATTTTCCCTACACCCAAACTCTGTGAAATGCTGTACTAATCAAGCGTGGACTCTTCTTACTGTGTGGTGATAATCACCTTTCTCCTTTAGATAGAAAAATGCCAAAATGTTCTAACTTGTGTTAAGAGAAAAGGAATATAATTTAGATTTTAAAAAATAGGCATCTTTTAATAATTCTGTAATGGAGTAAGATGGTAAAATAGGGTGTGTTGCCCTAAGTGAGTATTCAGGCTATACTCTGGTGTTTTTGAAATGCAGTGGTTGTTTCTCTGCTCCTGGCAGAGAATTGTCCTCTAAGGCAGTTATTCATCAAGGTACTAACTGTGACTAGCTATAAATGTGTGAATAATTCTTCTGAATTTTACATAAAGATCTAGAAAATAATCCTGGTTAATTGCTCTCTGGAAGTTTTCAAGACTAAGACTTTTGATACTGTCTCTCATAATTTTCCAATGAGTTGAAAAGGAGAGAGTACTGCTGGTGTCATGTCATACTTCTTGGTGTTATTAGTGCTTGAATTTCCCCACATGTCCAATAGAGTAATATAAGTGAAAATGATCTGGCTACTCCTCTGCATAGAATTGCTGGGTGCTCACCCTTGGGGTAGAAGGAAAGCTGATGGGAGGAGTATGCTTGAAAGAATGAATGTCTTGTGCAGACTCTGTCTAGGCCAGTATGTATCCCTCCCTACTGCCAGAAAGTTAGAAATCCGCTCCCCTTCCTGTTTGTGAGATCCCAGTGGGGCTTAGTGACTACTAGAATGTTTAATGAGTTTTGACACTGTGATTCCATGGGCCAAAATGAAAAGTTTTTCTCATCTTTTCAGTCTTCAGTATTTGCTTGGAAGGAGCAGCAAGTGTTTGGCTGGGCTTTTTCCTCTGTTCTGTGATTTCCCTTTTCTTTGTCCTCTCTCTGTCTCTGGAAAATAAGAAGTGAGGGATTTGTGTTACATGAGATGATAGCGGGGTGAGCAGAAGCACCTGGATCTACTGCACTTCTGTCATGTTAGCATCTTTTGTTGTAGCCTAACTTGAGGGCAGGTGGATCACCTTTCCTAGCTCAGCAGTCTTCTGTGGAACCAGTGTTTGGTTCTAACCACCAGTCGGTTAATTACCATGTAATTGGCATGTTGTCTTTCTCAGTGGACACCAAAGAATGCCTGGGAAATGCTGCTATTTCCAGTACAGCTGCATATCAGAATATTAGCAAAACCAAATATAAACTGAAGATTTATGTAATTGGGAGTAGTATGAATGTTTCCTGCTTTCACAGACAAATCTACTCAAGGTGAGATGCTGTTTTGTGTATGTAAGCACTTCTGTAATACTAGGGTCACCTGCCACTCACTTGAAGGGTCTATCTCCACCAGGAAGTCAAACTGACAATTTTGAGTAGGCTGTGGTTGCTGGGATCTCTTTTATGTTCCCTTGTTCCTCATATACCTGGCTGGGCAAGCACTCCCTGTTTGTCATCTTCAGACCAGAGCATCCCTAGGGGCTATACTTTTAGGAAGGAATTGTGCTGGCAGGACAGTCTGAAAGTAGGAAATAGTCCAGTCAGTTACAGTGGCTTTTGGACACAGGGAGTCTGATTCTTCCTTTGTTTTTTTAATGAGAAGATTCACAATATGTCTAATGTCTATTCTACTGAAGTTTACTCAATTTTAACCTCTCTCTGATTCAAGAAGAGGAAATACCAGAGTAAATTAAAAAAAAAAAAAGGAATCTCCTTTCCTTTCTGACCTGAAATGTATGCCTCTTTGATTAGACTTAGAATGTGGCGAGAAATTCTGTAGCAGCTCCTGGGGCTTCCTTTTCATCTGTATACTCCGCCAGTAGTAGGTTTTTTATTAATATTTAGAAAGTTTGCCTCCAGCAGTACTAAAATGTGCATCAGAGGACAACAGTTGTTTACTGTGTTTGAACTGAAGAATCTCACCCAGGAGATCTCATTCACTTGAAGTTTACATCTCTCAATCTCGACTTGCAGAAAGAGATCGATGAATAACAATTGTCATTTCAGAGTTGCGCCTCTCCAATTATTTATTTGGTTGTGTGTCTCCCCAGATGTACACCTAATTGGATCAGACACTAAAAACCAGATTGCCAGTTTTTAATGACAGCAAGCTCATACCTCTTTATAATATAAAAAAAAAATAAACACACATATCCATCTGTAAAATGATAATGACACAAGAGCCCTCCCTCCCCACCAAAACCAGTTAAAGTTAATTTATCTGCTTTAAGAAACTACATTATATTCAGCAGACAGCTGACAGGTTACCCTTGGGAAGATCCACATTTGGACATGACTCAAGATTATTATTTTTTTTACCTCAAGCTGGCAGAGGCTACAAGTGTCACCCATACTAAAGCTAGCAAGTATTGAAGATGATGTTGAGTCTCCTTGAGAGACTTGCATCTACATTTGCTGCTCTCAGTGCACCTTCTGGCAGCCAGTCTGAGCTGCTTGACTCCAGACACTTCTAAAACGGTGGGTGCAAAGATGTGAAAAATCAACAGCAGCAGCAAAATGTAGAAATCTCCTATTACAGGATAGTCTTGGGAATCTGGAAGAGGGATCCACCTCTAAAAGCTGCTATGACCACTACAAGCACATAACCCTAGTTCATAGAGTTTTAGAATAGGAAATAACATCCCTCAGTATTTCTGGGGAGTGAGCAGTTTTCTCAAAATGCTTTCCCAAATGACTGGAGCATTAAAGTGTTTCTGTCCTCATATCTTCTTTTCTTTGCCACAGAAATCAGATGGAGAGAGAATTAAAGGAAAAATTATGCTAGTATTGCTAAGAAATATTTTTTTTTCTCTATGAAAAGAAGTGCTTTCTTTTTCTACCATATAATAAATTTGTGTATCACTTTCTTCCTTTGCAGCAAAGTTTCAGGAGAAAAAAGCTTGGAAAAAATCTAATTAAAAAGATAGTATGAAATAGTTAGGAGCATAATTCGATCCTGCTTGTGTTTACAAACATAAAACTATAAACTATAAATAACTACAATACAACTTTAAAATGGCTTTTTTAATAATACGTATACATAAAATCCACATAATCAAATCTTTAATGCTGAGAAACCTTAGCTGAGGGTATGGGTATGTATGGAGAGGGCAGTAATACTCAAGCAAATAATCAGTTTAATCAAATCTTCATGTTCTTAGGACATTTGTCAATCTCTTTGTCCAGAATTTCTTTCATTAGTAGGTCTAACCTACTAAATCTACAAAAGGTGTTGGCAACAAGAATTATAGAGAAGGGAAGGAAGTGTTTCAATTCCATTTGTTTAAACTTCATAGCTTAGATATTGCTAGTGAATTACAAGGAAGACTTTACCGTGTGCCTTGAGTCTGTTGTGTGTATGAAGAGTGAACTAATATCCAAGCAATAAAAAAAAAAACCTGCTGAAGTGCGAGGAACAGCTTACAACATTGCTATGCCTGCATTGTGGTGCCAAACTAAGGATAAGTCACATTTAAAATGTGACTTATGGTGGTTCAATTCATTCTTGAATTCCCTGTTAACTAATCACTACTACCATGTTGTCAGACAGGTGGTGGTGTTTTGGAGTCTAAGACACTAGTCTTCAGTTGTTGGTCTTAAATGTTTCATTGTTAGCAGCTGGTAAGATTGCTGATGTTGTTCATCAAGCATCGCTTCCAATCTGAATGCAGCCGTTGAAACCCCAGAAATAGAAAAGCTGTACTTTCCTTCTTTCTTTGTCCCAGTTTTTACATTTTTATTTACTTTGATAGTATCAAGATGTCCTCTTTCCTAGTAACTGAACTTACATTGCACTTAAATTGCAGATTTCTGTGATGAGTATAGTGAGTTACCTGAAGAACAAGAATTAGTAAAAACATTCAAAGCACATTAGGTTTTCTTCTTTTTTGTATTCTTGTTAGAGTTATGGCAAAAGAAATACCTTATTTCTCATTCATTCCCCTTCCTCCCTTTCCTTCTTTCCTTAATCAATAGACCAGTCCAGTCTCTTACAACATAGTGCGGGGCTCAGCAGAATTCTTGCATCCTAGCATAACTATATGGCCAGTATGTCACCATGTGGCTCTGATTCGTTATGGAGCCTTCCCAATAATTCTAGCCCTCCAAAACCAGTGAGTCATTTAATGTAACACAAGGGTTTGTTGCATATTCTGGTAAACCATCGCTTTTTGAAAGGCAAAGGACAAAGCTGAAAGTGTTTTTGAAGCTCAGGGTCCATGCAGACCTCCATTTTGCAGTTTTCCCCTGCAGCTCTTCCAGACTCCCTTAACATCTCACCAGTCCCTTGTAAAACTTCCACTTCCGATGTTTCCTTTTACTACTTTGTGAGCCTGTGTTTTGATTTCCATTATAATTGTCACTGACCTGAAATACGAAAGCATACTGAAATAATTGCTTTTTTTTCCCTGAAAATATTTTGAGCTCAAGTTCTTCATACGGCATGTACATGGGCAAAAAGACAAGGGGAATGTAGTCTCAACTGCCAGAAATATTGCATATCCAAGTGTCATATCACCTGGTTGTGCTGATGGATTTGGTTTTGCTGCTGGAAAAAGTCAGATTTCCATGGTAACAGTAGGCTTTCTTAACGAAGTGTGATTAAACCAAAAGTGCCACAAACCATTGTAAACCATCGCCTAACCACTGTGGATGGAATGTTATCGTACCTTGACACTGTTATTTCCTTCTGGACAAGAGAGTAGCAAGGTTGTCTATTACTTTTCTCAACCTTGATTTCTTTGCAGAGTACAAAATGACTGTAAGGTCTAGGATCTCTCAGATAGGACTGAGAGCAAAAGAAATCTCAGAGTCAGAGCTGGAGTTGGGCTGGAAAAGGACTACCAATTTTTCCTCTGAGGAATTTTTCACCAGGAGAAGAGCTTGGCTGCCTGGTTTGGACTCAGCTTCAAGTAATCTGTTGTCCCTCCAAGGTAATATGATTTCATATTACATTGGAAGGTACTTTCTTCAGCTGAAATGGGAATACTCAGTAGCAAGTGAATATTTGTATTGTTATGGGTTGTCAGGTATCCTTCAGCTGTTCCCATACCTGAATGAAACTGGTCCTGAGGGAAGGGCATCGAACTTGAGTTCAGTGCATACTCTGGAGACGGCATGGATATAGGAAAAAGAATCCTTAACCAGTTAATTTGTCAAAATCTTCTTCTCCTGTTGTGATCTCAGTATGTCACAATGAAGTCTGAACAAGGGCAAGAAACATCTTCTCTCCCTGGGTAGCCTTCACTGAGGAGTGGCATAGTATATAAACTCTCTCCTCAAAATTAGCTATAGCAATGTGATTTGCCTGACACGGGGCAGCCTTAGAGAAGTTTTCAAGCAAGATTAGCAGCATCTTGCCATTCTGTTAGCTATCTGTTTGAACAACCTTTTTCTAATCCTCCTAACTGGATTTTGCCCAGATCTTGACACCCTTCCCCACCACACAGTAACTGGGCCACAGGCAATACTATTCTGAAACTTGGTGGTAAAATTTGAGGTGCTCATTTGGCACTGTCTTTGCAAGAATAAGCTCAGAAACCTGCTGCACTGGCAGTTTAGGGTGATTTTAATGCAATATATCACCCTTCTTGGTTAAAAAAAAAAAAAAGGTATTTGGCCCAGTGATGTTCCCTTCACATCGACCCCTGAGAGTGTCCTTCGGAAAAAGAGTATTATGGAGAGTGTCAGAGAAGCTGTGGTCATACACTTGATTCACTTTGTAATTGCACTTGAAGATTATGGCAATTGAGAGTTCTGAAACATATAGATGAGCAGGAGGGAGAACTGAAAATCCAGAGGCTAAAGCTTTTCTTCAAAGTATTTCCACTGCCTCTTTGTGAGGGTTGTTCTGATTTGTGAATGCCTGGTGGTTCTCTAGCCCTGGTGATGACCTCTTTGTTTTGCACCAAACCTTTTTTCCGAAGAAGAAATGCTGCAGCATTTAAGCAATAAGGTTTTAGGATAAATTGTTTGTGATGAAGACACTGAAGGAGAAAAACCTATACAGAAAGTATGCAAGTAGCAATGATTCTGCTTTGGGTGTGAGAGATGATGGCCTGTGTTTCAGGGGTAATAAAAATGTTCTATTAACTTCTCTGAACCCGTTGCAATGTGATAGAAAACAGCAAATGATGAAACAGTGCTTTGAGGGGAGCTTACACATTCAGCGAGCATAAAATAAACATATTAAAATTGGAAAAAAAAACCCCTGATTTCCAGTACTTATTGTTTTATCGCTTCCATCATGGGTATAGGATAAAAGAAAACTCTTACTTGCTTGTTAGAAGAAGAAAGCTCCTACTTGAAGTTCTTACTTGGCAGATGTCAGTTGAAAGCCCTGCTATGGAATATGCTGCAATGTCAAACTCTGTTGGGTAATTTTAGACAAATGTGTCATGTGTGACATGGAAATATGGCATGCTGTACATTAGTGATTTCCCAAGTGTTTGGATCAGGTAGTAATGTGCTGAGAAAGTGCTCTTTATCTCTCCACACTGTGTACTTGTATAGCAGTGGGGAAAGGCTTTTGGTAGAAATTACTTTAGTCAGAAAAAGAATCCATTTACAATATGTGCCTTCTAACATCTTTCAGACAATGCATTGTATTAAAGAGGCATTTTTTGATTAATGTTTTATAAACATTTTTCAGCATGACAGCTTAAAGTCCCTGTAAAATTGTAAATGCGTGCATAGTGCTCACTTCCATAAAGTCAAATGCCATCTCATAAAGTCTAGTTGGATCCTGTCAGTGACAGTGACACAGAATCAGTACCTTGGAGCATTAAAATTAATTCGCTTCATTTATATTACTGCAGTGATAGCTAGATGAAAAGAGTCCTATATTTAAATTCTCTTAAAAATACCTTCAAATCTTTGAGGATTTATTATTATTATTATTTTACTGTTAACTAAATGTAGTGAAGTGCAGCATAATATTTTCATGGGCCTTTTAAGAAGGTGACTGCGAAATGTGAAAGTAGCAAAGGGGAAAGAGCATGTGGGAGGTTATACGGGGTGCAAAGCTGGAGGATGGATAAATAGCTTTCAGTTGTGCAGGCTACTAGAGAAACAGAGGCCTTTGACCAGCACTCATAAACCACAGACTTGGAGCCAAACTGGAATACCCTGGAGCAATGGAGAGCAAACTGGGCTTTCCTATGTCAGACTATAAGAGCAGTCCTCTCGTTCTTCCTTGATGTTGTTGAAGGTCATGAATTAAAGAGATTTTCTCTTGCTTGTTCTTCCTCAGGTTTGCAAAGTTCTTACATGAAATGGGCTGAGTGAGGACACAAACAGGGAGAAAAATGAAATGTGCTCCACATCACAGGCCTAATTCACTTCTCTCGGTGGTAGTGGGACTGTGATTTTTAGTGCTGTATTTAGTGGAGCTTAGTGATGTTAGTGGAAGTACCCAAAATTTACACTGCTGCAATTGAGCAGAATCAAAGGTCTTAGGAAGCAAAACCAAGCAGGCTAGAAGCATAGGAGTGGAGAAGAGGGAAAAAAAAAAAGGATGAAGGGAGAAAATATAAACGGGAATAGAAAGAGAACCTCTGAATACCAGAGCCGAAGAGCAAGGAGGAAGATGTTCACATGAGGGACCACTGGTAGGAGAAACATAGCCAAGCAAAGGAGAAGAGGGAAATTCAGTGTAAAAAGCTGGGAATACCAATGATCTTGTTCGTAAGGGATAACTGTGGGATGATCTCAGTGCTTCCTCCCTTCTGCTACAGTTCTCTGTAGTCCTGGTCAGGTGAGATGCTTTTTTCACACCCAGTTGGGTACCGCATTTCCACTTTCTTTGGAGGAGGATGGGATACAGCCCTGACGTGCGCCTGTCTCAGTGTTAGGTCAGCTCCAATTCAGGAGCTGGACACACATGCAATAAGGCTGTTTAAAAGATTTTGGCATCTCAACAGTTTGTTACAGCCCTACTTGGAGCAAAGCTGTACCCAAGCTGGTACCAAACCACAGAGGAGCGCTTTGTGCTCATGATATATAAGGAGGAACGGTCTTTGGCAGAGAAGTTGAACCAAACTGCTGGAAGCCTGTAACTTCGTAAACCACAACAACATGAATGGGTGTTTGAGGCACGAGCCTTCAGACCATGACAGCAGTCTTAAAACTTAATGAAAAGATTGTCTATAAACTGATAATGCCAGTGTTCCTCCTCCAGTGTCAGTCAAGATGAAGACCCGAAGAAGTCAATCCAATTACCCTGAAATGCAGATAAGCATGATTAATGGCTTTGTGAAAACGAAACGAAAAATCCTTACAGGCATTATTCTTTATATGTGTGAATGCAGATTTAATGTTCCAGATGGCAAGTAGATACCCTAAACTGGGGGGCAGGGGCAGGGAGGAACTGCTGTGTACTTTGAGGAAACTTAACACTAAGGTAGTGGTCTGGGTTTTAATATATGTGATTTGATACAATGCAAAATTTTATGTATCTTAAACTTAGTGTAGCTATCATACCTCATTAGCACTGGAAGCAATATGCTATAAACGATGAAGAAAAGAGGAGCGAACAGCCCAAAATAAAGATAAACATACCTATTTTGCATATCACCTTCATATCACCTATCTGAAAGATTTAAATTCATCTCGCTCACTTTATTAATTTTGTTATAGCTGCACCTGTTCATGTCACTACTGTTTCAGTCAGTGGTTCTGTTATAGCTTCTCTTAGTGCTACTTCATAATCTCATCTTGAAAATGCAGTATGGGCTAAGATACAGCACACAGCATCAGCCCAGGCGTTGTAACGTCACCTTTCTTCTTCTGGCTGGGATTTGGTTTTCATTTTGTTTGCTGTCTTTTTTCCCCCAAGTGTTTTATATCTACATTAAAAAAAAATACAGTTTGGTTTTTTTGTTAAGAGAGGGAAAAGTAACTATTAAAATGTGTTTTTCCTAATTTGGAATTTGCATGAGCTTTCTGTATTTGGAAAATATTTCAAGTCATACTGATGCTTGCAGTTACTAGGTATTGCTGCAAAAAAGTTTAGACAACATTTTTAAAAATAAATAAAACTTATGCTGTTTTGTTTAGCTTTGTGGTAACATTACTGACACAAGCAATTGTGACTCTCAGAGAGCTGCATACTAGCAAAGTTGGAATTATAAAAATCACATCGTGCATAAAAAGGCAACAGGGCTTTTTCTTGCCATTGAACTAATGGTTACCAATGCAAAAATGATTATTTCTGGTTTTTTCACCAGTTCGTTTTTCCTGGTAAATAACAGGAACTTTAATTGCAAATTAGTAGCTTACAGGAACCTATTGTTGTGACATGTATTTAAACAAGCTGTGAATTAAGAACCTCTTTCCACCCAGTGATCTAATTATATTGTCACACTAATTATTGTATTTTGTATTTATATTTGACAACTTTAATTTTCTTCTTCTAGTTTTCTGAAATAGCTTTCCTCTAGAGAATTTACCTTATAGGTTGGAATTTCTCATCTTTTCTCTCAGAAAATATACAGTAATTTGAAGTGTGTCTGAGTCATTTTGGATCCTGTTCTGTTCACATCTCTGCTGCTAGTTTTCTGTGTGATCTTAGGCTAGTCATTTTAGTGTTCTCTGATTCTCTGTAGGAGTCCTGTCCAGGATTTTTGGATTTATAGACGAAATTGCAGTACCAAAACACCAGGTACTGTCTTAAGAACGTAAATATAGCATGTTCATAGCTTGAGACTCTAGGTTTGGTTTTTTTTCTGTTGTTAGAGAACAGAAAAGGACCCATAAGGGTCAAGTTGAGATTTGGTAACAGGCAATAAAACCTTTATCTGTTTACAAAATCATATGGTGGGCATTTGAAGTAAATTGCACTCCTTAATGTAATGCAAATGCCCATTTAATTTCTATCCAAATACTATCTATTCCCAAGCCCCGTAAATTAGTGTTAATAATAAGGAGCCCTATTGTATGATAGGTCCATGATGTTATTTTAAAGGTAATTAAAACATTGAAATTAAGCATGTAAGCCTTTATTTATTTGATTTAATCTTTCCCTGGAAATGGCCACATAAGTAAAGGTTGCTAGTATGGGGGTGAGATTGTTAGCAGTTTAATGTGATGAAGCTAATCAAAATAATTGCAAGGAGTGATCCTGTAGAAACATCACAATTTCAGAAAGCCTAGACATGCGTCAGCTATAGCAGGCCACTGGGGGAGTGGTAATATTCAACAAATAAGCTGTTTCTTCACTTAGGGAGGAGGCAACTTTTGTTAAGGGAAACCTGGAAGGGTGTTGAGAGTGGAAATTTATCCAAGACATAGAGAAAAGTTAATGTAAATATGGCAACTTTGGCTGATCCGAAACATCTACTAACGGCGGAAGGGAGGGCATGTGGCACAAAGCTCAGCTTTTTGTGAGTGCTAAGAAAGGAGACACACAGATGAGCTCTGTCAAAGCTGTTTGTGGTCTGCTTCGCTGCAAGGTTGATGCTGGCGGAAGATTCCTAGAATGGCGTTTAAGGGGAGGGAGAAAATAAGGTGTGTTCTCAAGGGGCTCCTGCGAAATCGCAGCTGCTCTTGTTGGTGACCATGCAATTGTCTGGTCAAGCTAGACAGAGGTGGTTGCAAGCTTTGCCCACATCTGTGCTTTGTGGAGTATGGTAGGAAAATTCTAAGATTTAAACAGATAGTTTTGGAGACTTACATGTTCACAAACCATTCCAAAACAATCGGTTTTGTTACTGCCAAACTAAATCAAATTGGATTTTACATATAACATCATTGAGTTGGAAGTTTATACATTTAGATGTCTAATAGACTTAGCACTGAGTGCAAATTCAAGCTCTCAAGAAATATGGCCCATCTCTAGCTCTTAACAGGCACTTCTAGTACCTAACAACTTCTGTACTGCAGCCGCTCCTTACCTCCTCGTAGGCATGACTGCTTCATATTGCTCACTCCGTTCACTAAACCTTTTCTCACTCATGCTGTATCTCTTCTGAAACACACAGGTAGAGCAGAGAGTTTGGTTCTCTAACACACAAGCATTCATCTGCAGGGCTCTTGACTCTCTACCTCGACTGCCTGAGCCAGGAAGGCTGTCGTTTGGGTATCACCAGCTGGCAAGGAGAGTGCCAGGAAAACGCAACCTTCCTCCAACAGTGAACAGACTGAAGGAAGGTTGCGAGAAGGAGTCAGGGCAAGCTGGATGGAGGACAGTCGTGAAAACAGGGAGGACAGTGAGAGGAAGCAGTAAATAAGCACTACAGAACTATGCTCAGCAACTGAACAGTCATGCTATAGCAAATGTATTTTATATCAAGTTTTCAGCAAAAGTTTGACAGCTATTAGCATAATTAGAAAAGATCTTTTATGGCATTCCCCTACTCCTTCCTTTCTGCCACAGAACTTTCTCTGCCCTGTATTTTTTTGTTGTTCATATTCTTGATGGTTTGTTTGGATTGTTTGGGGTTTTGTTTTTGTTTTTTTTAATAGAACTCCTGAGTCTTCATTTTGTTTGTTTTGGGGTTTATTTTTTGGTAAAACATTGATGCAACATAAAATGCTTTGCTTTTATCTGGATCTCAAAGTCTGAGGTGAGAGTCTGTCTCCTGTTTTTCTGCCTGCAGGGATTCCAATGCTGAAGATAGTATTTGCGGGTTATGAGCACCTGTCCTTAATTTCCGTCCCTTTACTCATCTATCATCCTGCTCAGATTCTTCTTGGCAGTTTGTTGGTACCAACAATAAAATCTTGGATGGTTTCTAGGCAAAAGGTAAGAATTGATGGTTTTGATTTTTAATGAAAAGTGTGCTATGAGGAAAAAAATACCTGAACGTGTCTTAACCTCCTCAGGTTTTTTCTTGGAGGTCCTATTTTCTGTTCCTTTACATCCTTTATGATAGTGACAGTCACAGTTGCATCAAGTTAAAAATGCTGGACTTTATCCCCTTTGACTCTGAAAAAGTTCAAATCTTGAAGTTAGACCTCTACAGTTACTTCAAATTCTGAATTAATTCAAGTTATGAATTCAGATTATGCCCAATAAGAATGGCTCCGTCTTTGGATAATAACGACAGCTCTGGATCTCCCTTATGGTGAAGTGACAATGATCCGTCCACTGGAATGGGAGCTGGGAAAATCAAGTAAAATGAGAGCACTTTTTGAATTGTATTGAAGCAGAATGAAAACGTCTTAATATTTTTAATATGTTTTCTTTTCTACTGGAGTCGCCATTTACAATAGCTAGAAGTCTGCAGAAGGCTGGTGCATCTCATTTCATGCCAAAATATGCCATGGGATAGCATGTACGGCTAGAACCTGGAGGTTTTTGCATCAACATCACTGATTCAAATTATGCTTATTTCAGTATGAAATTAAGGTGCTGACAGCCATTCTGTGATCTATATGAAATAGTTGCAATGCTTTTAGTCAGGTTCTCAGAACACTAGTAACCACCTCACAAAAAGCTGGTCCATGCAACTGATTTTAATGTTGTCTCTAATGTTCTGAGATAATAAGGATCAAGGAGCTATGGCAACTGAAGCAGCCTTTGACAGCCTTTTTAGGTGAAGGCTGAGACCTGCTGTAGGAAGACCAGTGCCACCAGTACCCTGCATTCTCCACTTGTCAGTGGAGAAGGTGTTTTTGATAACTTGCATGTATCCAATGTTCAGCAAAACCCAATAGGCTGCCATTTTATTAGCATCACTCTGCTAAAGTCACCTTGCTAGCTTGAATGCTAAATTCCCCAAATCAGTGATTTTTATGTGGCTCTGCTTTTGCTTACCTGGCCCGTAAAAAGCAGAAAGACTCTCAGTTTTCAGGATCTGAGTCCAGAGATCAGACTTTGTTAAGACATACTTATCTTAGCATCAGAAAATGGAAATTTGAGAATCGTATGTCATTTCTCCGTCAGTCTGAAAGTCATGATTTTTTAAAATCAGAAACTATCAGGAGACATTATGGGTTGTGTAAAGAAATTTTCATGCTATTCCTGCAGAAAGATAGCCTAAAGTTGACATTACCAGTGACAGAACCATCCCTGCAAGGCTGGCTTCTCTTCAGCATCTAACTGCTGTCTGCTGCCAAGACCAGGAGTGGGGCTGGAAATCATCCAGACCTCCCTGATCCTCAGGGGCGGTAATGGCCTTGAGGGGCTGCTGTCAGATGCTGCCAGTTAACACAGCCTTTAAACAGGGCATCAGAAAAGTCAACAGCACTGGAGAGATTTACAGTTCACCAGCACTAGTTTCTTATTCATTAAGCATCAAATAAACCTCCTGTGCTAATCAGCCTGTAATGCTACTGTAGAACCACTTTGGGGGATTGTTGTTCTGTTGCGGCAGTTTCTTCAGTTGGTCTTCTGTATTATTCACAAATGTTATTTTAATTACTCTTTGAAAAAAAAAATCAATGAGGTTGGGTCTGGTACAGTTAGAATAAGTATAATAGAAGTGAATGTTGTGACTGGATAATGGTCTCCCGCTTTGAAAATAAACATGTCATCATCACCCTTGATGTTTATTTTCTATAAACACCTTGGCTTCATTTTGGCATCTCTCTTGTAGGGGGAGACGGTTATCCAGTCACAGTACTCAACTGCAGTGACATTCTTACTTAATTATGATAGTACATGTGATCTGGTTGTATGAAATTGAATTTAAATATTTAGAAGTTCATCTACGCTAAAGTATTTCTAGTTTGTAAATATGGCAGCAGAATCTGCCAAACTACAAAGTTAAAAAATTGTTTCCCCAAACAAAACGCAGAGTGATGTCTCTCTCCAAAGTCTCTTGCTGAATAATATCCAAAAGACTAATCTCAAATGGCTAGATTTAACAATAGTTAAATGCTGGTGTTTCTGAAAGCTGGTGTTTCTGAGGGGAATAGAGCCTATTTATTTTTAAAGGTTTGGGTTTTTTTAAGGGTTTACATTTGTGCTGGAGCATTTTTCAAGCAGTGCTTACAAGCTTTAAATGTACAATATTAAAGGTTAATACCTACAATAAGAAGACCCATCACACATCTCTCAGACTGAAAAAATGCTTGTTTAACCAGCCCTCCGGAAATTATTAGTCTCTCACTCGACAGGCAATGCCAGTCTATCAGGGCACTTCTCCCAAAAGGCTAAGGAAAACAGAGGTTCCAAATTTCAGGAATTTGCAAATTTCACGAATTTCCCCCTCACTCAGGGTAGTTCGTCCCACACTAGAAAGCACTGAGCTTTTTTGTTGCAGAGTACACCAAAACCAGGCATCCTTCAGTGACCACACCAGGGTACAGGAGCAGCTGAAAACCTCTTAAGCCTGTCACATTTACCTGCTAAGCTGGAGAGGCCGCAAACCTAGAGTACAGTCACCTATCATTTTCATTTGAGTTGAACTTCTGTCATACACTGAATAAATAGTTCAGCTACCATAGGAGCTGTGAGGAACACAGAGCTGGACCTTGCCATCAAATAAGGGCTTGTGATTTCTCTCCTTCTCCGTAAGAGTAGAGTAGAGCTACAAAGACCTCAGATATCCCCTGGCATAAGATCACTTCTGGACATACGGACTTTGGCTTATTCTTATCTTTTCTCAGAAAGCAAGGCATAAACATAGAGATGCCAGACATCCGCCACTGCAGCAGTGACTATACTCTGAGCAGGCTTCAAGCCAGATGGAAGGAGGCCAGGGAACAGAAAGGGGTTAGCAGAAATTTTCTTCACAGTCTTTCCCTAAGTGGGTCAGAAGCTCTTATATCTGCACCACAAGTGGTTTGAGTGAGGCTCAAATAGCTGCTTTCTTAAAAGACATCTGAGAACTACCTCTGCTTCCTTCACTGGCGTTGTAGCCGTGTTCCTCGTGGTTCCTCTGCTGAGGCTATCTGGATATGAGGAGGTTGTGGTGGACTATCAGAGAGAAAAACATCATCACAAACCCCAGAGTAGCCTGTGAGCTGCATGCTGACTCCTCACTCAGCCATCCACAAGTACAAGCAGCGTTTTATTGCTTCCTACAAATAAAAAAAAATTGTCTTGTGCTATTGGTTGTCTTTTAAGAATATAAAAAAGTGACTGTTTTGTTTACTGTTCACAGGCACAGAAGTTAACCAGGCAGCCCAAAGCACCCGTGAAGGTATAATTATGGACATGGCCTGTGTCTCAGTGAATGTATATATGTACTATACTGTACACACAGACAATTGAGACAACTTGGTATTTGTGAATGTTGCTTCAGTGCATATTTTATTTTTATATACATATATATATATTAGAAAGATACCTGCTAAGTGCCTTACAGATGCATTTTTGGCAAAAGCATTGTTTCCAGAAACCACTTTGTTGGTTATTGCAAGAGGTTGTACAGTATTTTGGAGTCCTTTAGTTTTTATTTTTCTAACCAAGTGAATGGATGTGACTAACAGCTGTTTCTTCCATTGCCCTTAATTTGAAGCCAGGGTGCCCCAGCTGTAATTCTCTGTTTTAAACTAGCCAAAAGGACCAGAAGCCTATCCCACTGCTGGCTTACACTGGGGAAGAGCTTTCTGAAGGGTTTTTTTTTTTTCCAAGATTGACTTGAATTTCTGTGTGACTCTGTTACACTCCGTAGTCATATGACTGTGACATGCCTTTTTCTTCTGAGTTTGTGTATACTCAGCATGGGGCCATCCATTGGATAGAAGCTGAGAAGCATGAATTATTTGCATTTGTTGACACAGTTGTCTAGACATTCCTTCAAAGTTAATGGTTTCTCAAGAAAATTCTTTCAATTCCATTGTATGATATTGTGCCATTGTATATCTTAAATGCCTCATAAGCTTCTTCAAAGAAATGGTCTGGTGCTTGGGTTCTGAGTGAAGTATTTGTGTTTGCAGCTAGGAGATCTTTTATAATTTACCTCCGAAGAACACAAATTTTTGTTTCTTTTTTCTTTTTCTTCCCCCGGTGCAATGCATGGAGATCTGCAGTGACAGAATTTAGGATGCTAATGTTGAAACAGAGACTTTCTTATAGGAAGCCAAGCTACATTTTCTGTATTGCTGCATTGGTAATGGATGATAGCTTGTGAGGACAAGAAAGTTGATTTTTTTATTTTTTTTTTTTTCCAATTAAAAGGACCCTTAGAGTAACAGAAACACTATCTTAGCTAATTTGACAATCAGTCACATGCAACTTTTGTTACCCTTTTTAATAAACTTATACTGAAAAAAAATGCAAAATACTGTTTCTAAGAGGAGTGTTGAAGAGAAAGGAACACGGGCATATATTGAAACGCATACCCAGCACTGCATTGTGCCTGGGAGACTGAGATTTCAAAAGTGTACTCTTNGGATATGAGGAGGTTGTGGTGGACTATCAGAGAGAAAAACATCATCACAAACCCCAGAGTAGCCTGTGAGCTGCATGCTGACTCCTCACTCAGCCATCCACAAGTACAAGCAGCGTTTTATTGCTTCCTACAAATAAAAAAAAATTGTCTTGTGCTATTGGTTGTCTTTTAAGAATATAAAAAAGTGACTGTTTTGTTTACTGTTCACAGGCACAGAAGTTAACCAGGCAGCCCAAAGCACCCGTGAAGGTATAATTATGGACATGGCCTGTGTCTCAGTGAATGTATATATGTACTATACTGTACACACAGACAATTGAGACAACTTGGTATTTGTGAATGTTGCTTCAGTGCATATTTTATTTTTATATACATATATATATATTAGAAAGATACCTGCTAAGTGCCTTACAGATGCATTTTTGGCAAAAGCATTGTTTCCAGAAACCACTTTGTTGGTTATTGCAAGAGGTTGTACAGTATTTTGGAGTCCTTTAGTTTTTATTTTTCTAACCAAGTGAATGGATGTGACTAACAGCTGTTTCTTCCATTGCCCTTAATTTGAAGCCAGGGTGCCCCAGCTGTAATTCTCTGTTTTAAACTAGCCAAAAGGACCAGAAGCCTATCCCACTGCTGGCTTACACTGGGGAAGAGCTTTCTGAAGGGTTTTTTTTTTTTCCAAGATTGACTTGAATTTCTGTGTGACTCTGTTACACTCCGTAGTCATATGACTGTGACATGCCTTTTTCTTCTGAGTTTGTGTATACTCAGCATGGGGCCATCCATTGGATAGAAGCTGAGAAGCATGAATTATTTGCATTTGTTGACACAGTTGTCTAGACATTCCTTCAAAGTTAATGGTTTCTCAAGAAAATTCTTTCAATTCCATTGTATGATATTGTGCCATTGTATATCTTAAATGCCTCATAAGCTTCTTCAAAGAAATGGTCTGGTGCTTGGGTTCTGAGTGAAGTATTTGTGTTTGCAGCTAGGAGATCTTTTATAATTTACCTCCGAAGAACACAAATTTTTGTTTCTTTTTTCTTTTTCTTCCCCCGGTGCAATGCATGGAGATCTGCAGTGACAGAATTTAGGATGCTAATGTTGAAACAGAGACTTTCTTATAGGAAGCCAAGCTACATTTTCTGTATTGCTGCATTGGTAATGGATGATAGCTTGTGAGGACAAGAAAGTTGATTTTTTTATTTTTTTTTTTCCAATTAAAAGGACCCTTAGAGTAACAGAAACACTATCTTAGCTAATTTGACAATCAGTCACATGCAACTTTTGTTACCCTTTTTAATAAACTTATACTGAAAAAAAATGCAAAATACTGTTTCTAAGAGGAGTGTTGAAGAGAAAGGAACACGGGCATATATTGAAACGCATACCCAGCACTGCATTGTGCCTGGGAGACTGAGATTTCAAAAGTGTACTCTTCTCCACACTTTGAGGTGTACCCGTCTGCAAAAACTGTGCTGGCAAGTGTGCATTTAAGCATTAAAAGGAATGAAAGAAATAGGTCAAACCGGGATCGATATAAACAGAGAAGTTTCACGTGTGTCATAATTAACGTTGCAGTTAAGGGTGCAACTGAGTGCAGACACTTAGGAGCAGGTCCTTAGCGGCTATAAATTATTGTAGTTCTGATAAGGCTATAGACATTTACAAAAGCTAAAGATCTTTTGTATGACAATAGACATGTGAAATTCATATCCTTTTGCCTTAGTGAAAAAAAAAACAACCCTGTGTTTGGTTTACCTAGTCCATTATTCCTAGTCCATTATTCCTGTGAACAACAGGAAAGTCATCTGATACTAATCATCGGTGCTTCACCTGGTGGTCAGTCAGGTGCTCTGTTGCCATCTGTACCAGAAACTGCAGCGTCACCTTGTTCACGCTTGTCCATCACCAATGAAACGACCATGCAACAAAGGTACTTGAGGTGGTAACATGCTGAATTCTTTCATTCCCTGGAGGGGGATGAAGCTCTGCCCACTGAGCAGGTGGGAGGGCTGAGGGACACTGTCCACTGCCCGTGTACCCCAAGACTGCGCACTCTTCTCACTAGCCAGCGACACAAAGGGCAGTGGGCAGCGAGATCACAGTTTTGATCAGCACATCCCCAAACTTCAAAGTCAAGATCCCTCCAACAGACCAACCTGCAAGGTAATTGCAGAGGATAGCATGCGGGTTCTTGGGCCAAATTCAAGGTTCCCCTTCCATAATCACGCTAACCGGTAACTGGCTCCATGTGGGAAGAAATTCCTTTGTCTGGGCTTAAAAACCCTGCTTGCAGCAGACAGTCCAGACTCAGGACAGTTTCCTTTCCATAAAAGTGTTCTGTTTCCATAAACCCAAACTTCCAGAGCGTGTAAGAACTTAATCCCAATCCCGCTGAAATCACCGGCACGTTCTGTTGGTTTTGAATGGCAAAGCAACTGGCCCAGAAAGAGCGCTCGCTGGTTTAAAACCCATAGGAAGAGTTCAAGCATACGGGGACTTCCTGTGGTTGTGTCGATGCTACATAGTCAGAACACTGCAGGTACCCTTACTGAGCTACCTCTATGTGCTGAGTCTCCCGACTTTCAGTACGTACAACACCACGCTTGGATTCCACTGGGCACATCCGTTTTCCTTTGTTAAATGTTTTCTTCTTTTAAGAATATTTCGAACCGTTTTAAGGTGGAGTTTTGTTAGAGCCTTTACAAAGTCCTTGTTGATTGCTTGGGGCAGCCTAAATGTTGTGTATGAGTGTTGGGAGGTGTTGGTCTAAAGGGAATATAAAGCAAAATGGAAATACATGTATTAATTCCATACTTAATGAAACTTAATTATGCATATCAATTCTGTTATGTTTAAAGACTGTTGTTTGGTTTATGACCTGTTATTTTGCCTATATGTCTTTAATAAACAGAATGGTTTTGAATTTAATTTTGTTTATAGGTAAATAAGGTAAAAATGCATTTCCTCTAGGTTAACTTTATGCCTCTGTTACCTATGTTTTGTTCTTTTGTGGGTAAGCCTTTAATCTGTTTGCTTGTTCTTTAAAAAAAATAATCTATACACTGTCCAGAAACATTTTATGAACTAAACCTGGGGAAAGAAAGTCCTCAGAATACTGCTAATTATCATCAACTGCAAATCAATTAGTTGAACTCCACCAGGTTTTCAGTAGAGGGTTAGAACAGTTCTGAATCTTTTCAAATTCTTGGCTTTAGATTTAACTGAGAGATCTCTAGTATTGAGTGTAATCAGGCAAAACTGATGACAAACAAGAACTTAATCCACGTTAAAAAATAAGGATTTTCTTGATCATCAGCACTTCTTATCTTCTGCGTATCTATAATCCCATCTAATGAGAGCAGAGGCAAAAAAGGCCTAAACATTTTATTTCCCTTTTTGTGCACTAAATTGAGAAGCATTTGATGACTCCAGTAATAGATCCAAGATAAATCATTTTTTTTAATGTAGTTGGAATCAAAATTACGGTTGTGTTTTTCTTCTTCTCTATCCTTTAGTTAGTGTGAGTAGGGTACACGACAGAAAAGGCAATCTCAGCAGAAGCTGCACAGTCGTGCTGCTTCCCGGAGCGAAAGGCGAGTAATCCAGCAGCGTGGTTTTACAGAAGTAGTCCCCTCCGTTATTCTGGCAGTCGGGGAAAGAAGAGCTGTTAGTTTTATTTGTGTACGGTTTTCCGTGGAAATATCTTGACAGCGGGAGGTTAGAAGGCAAGATGAAAAATTGTCTGTCTGCGAGCACATTTATTTAATGTGCAGGTGCAAACGTGCATAAGAGATGAGAGGTTATATATGTAGAAATCACTAGAAAGGACCAAGTCCCTGGTATGCATTTTTTTTTTTGCAAGATTGCATATGGAGAGAGAGCGACTTCCCTGATGTTATTCTGACATTAAAAATGAAATTTCAGACACTGAGTTGTGTTTTGTATCGAATCATAATCTCATACAGAACCTTTACGGCAGATGATTGCAGCGCTGTGTTTGTAAACCGTAGACTGTTTTGCACTTAAATAGATGTTGATGCATTTGGGAATTACAACACGGTAAAGGGCTAAATCATAGTTTCTCCATTTTGTTATAATCCAAATGCATTTATATTACTATTATTATGAAGTGCCAGAAACACATCCAGCCCCTCGCAAACGTGTTAAATAGACAAGAGACTGAATTCTGCCCTGGGTTACACTTGCACATCTCCAGTGAAAGGGCTGTTAAGCTGCAGAGCCGTCTCCCTGGGGAAGCTGTTTGAAAAGCCCTGCCATTGTTCTAACAAAGCTCAGTGATAATGTAGCACATGAGGAGAGTAAATGAAGAGTATTTTGCTTTAGATTTGATGGTCTACCCTTTCTAGCATCTAACAAACCCAATCTCTTTCGTCCCTATTTCCATGGGTAGCCCCAATCTCCCAGACCAAAACTACAGCATCGTGTCAGAGTAATGGCCGAAGAGGAAGGTCGTCTCCTCCTCTTCACGGTTTTCTTGCTTAAACCATATTACCTCTTCCCATCGTTAGACTGTGACTTCTTTGAGGAGGCATTTTGAATTAAACTCTTCAAAATTTTATGTGTATGGTTCCTGTAAAATTCTCTTTCAACAGAGGACACCCTGCAGAATGGTAAGTAATCTTCTGGAGTAGCGCGGGCGAGGGCTGTCCGGCGGCTTCAGGTGTGCCAGGACCAGAGAGAGCAAAGCCAGGAAGTACAGGTGTGAGGCACTGCCACAGGCAGGTCTGCTTCTTCCTGGCATCTGGAGCTGTAGTGGGGGTCATGAAAGCAGCCTCTAAATTGTTTTCTTGCCAGAAAAGTGGAGAGTGAGATCTTCAGTGAGAAGTGAAATTAAATTTGTTAGTGATTAAAAGGACAAGAGAGATGTGTTGGAAGCAATTGGTGCCAATGAGGCCTCTCGGCTGCTCCCCTAAGCAAATTGTAGTCTCGGTGGAATATCAGCTTCTCAGTCCATCAAATTGCAGTAATCAACTCTGGAGCTGATGGGAGCATGAGTCACCACTTAATTTTCTCATCAGCGGAGGCCAAGTTTTCAAAATGTTTTTAGATGCGTTTCTGCGGAGATTTCTGCCAGCCCATGACCTACAGAGTGACAAGAAAATGAGCAGTGGCTGCTGTTGAATCGGGCTCTGCTCGCTGCCACCTGCCCTACTGACTGCAGTTTTGGGCGGGGAGGGCAGGTAGATCAAAGGCCTTTGGCATCGCACCGCACAGACAAGAGCCCTGCTGAGTTGCTCCCCTCACCTGGATTTGTTAAGCCACAAAATAACCCGTTAATTCTTAGGCTGTCTGGTAGGTTCAAATCAACGCTGACCCTGTGCTGCTTAGCCCAGCCCAGAACCAGGCCTGAGGTTCGAAATTGATTGCGATACCTGCTCGGAGAAATGGCCGGTTCCCAACAGCTGCCGGGCACGGAAGAGGCCGTGCGTCTCCTGAGGATCCCGTGCTGGTGCGTACTCTCCGTTCTTTACCTGCATTCAAAGTTGCCACCTGGCACAACCATTTTTCACTCAGTTAAGAAGAAGAAGAAGAGAAGGCCTCTTTGGATGGCATCCTCTGTGGGTGGGCTCCATCTAGTACAATTGTCAAAAAATCAGAGGCTTGCAGATGTAAGCATGCTGATGTTAGTTCATCTCTGTAAGAGAAAACTTGCTGTTTCTGGTCAGTTTTCCTGTGAAGCAGTTCCAAATTCTAAGGGAATTGGCTCTCTTAAAAGGGAAGAAAATGGGCTGCCTCGGAGGAAGGACGATTTCATTGATAGGATTAAAAAAAAATTATGGAGGTCATGTGAGAACTGGCCTTTTGCCAGAAGAATTGCAGGAAATAAAATTTGAGAGTCCCGTGACAATAATTGGGTATGAAATTCTATTGACAAAAGCTTTTGCAATTCCGTGCTCCCTCCACTTCTTAGCGTTGTGACTGGAGTCCTTCCCCCTCAGTGTCCTTTGTCTGCTGCACAGCCCGTTCCCAAGATGTCACAAAATGCTGTCTTATTTCCCGGTGCCTTCTGCGTGTAATTTTGCCACTTGTCAATACTGTTTGGTGAAATAGGTGATAAAATGTCTTCTTTTCCCTTATCTTCAACCTAAATTCCACCCTCCCACCCCTCTTTTTTTTTGTTGTTGTTGTTTTTTAAACTTTTCCCAGTTATCTGTCCCTAACTGAACCTGTTGGTGTCATCGCCGAGATGATACGCTCGTGTGCTTGGAGAGCGCCTCTAAGAAGATGCTTTTATGGGCTACCCCGTCCCATAGCAGCATGACAGGGTAACTGTGGCCAAGAAACCAGGGCAGCTTTCCAAGATGCTGCCTGGGGAAGCAGCTTGGTGTCAGCTTTTCATGCTGGCACAGAAGAACTTTAGCCATGCAAATTACGGTTCTCGTGGTCTTCGTTAGGACTCACAGCTCCCCTGCGTGGAAACACGCACACGCGGGCCTGCAGCTCACCGCTTGTACCCCTGATAGCCACTGTTGGCCCTTTGGGCAATCCCCTATTACTGCATGATATGGTTTGCCAAGTTCTTCACCAAATTCTCGCCTGTTCTGTTTCATAGTGTTGCTTTAAATTAGAGAAATTTCAGAACCTCCATATTTTTTTTAAATAAAGATGACAATATTTTTTTCCTTGAAGTATTTTAGATCACTGGCTGGAAAATTAATTGTAATTTCCAAACAGTGACTCAGAACTAAAAAAGATGCATGTACAGTACTTGGCTCACGCCTTCACTCCACCCTTTCCTCAGAACATACACTCGTCCTTTCAGGTACCTCACAGCGAGCTGCCTGAAGCCCCCTTTAGAAAACCGTTGCGACATCTGTTTAGGTCCAATTCCCCGTTAAATAAAATATATCCCAGAGGCATAATAGCCTACTAAAAATAAGAGTATGACACAATTTCAGCCAGCTAATACGATAACTGTATTTGATGCACCTCATGGAGTGCTAATGTGGGAAGCCTGTGTCTTTTCGGCTCGGCTGTCTGCGAGCATCGCGCACACATCCCTCCCGAAGCCGCAGCTAAATCCCACGGCCGCGGGAGCAGCACTTCCCCAGGGTGCTGGGGCAGGGGTGTGGGGGGGTGTTTGCTACCCTACGCTCGCGAAATCCACCCTTTCTGGCCCCTCCAAATGTAAAAACAAAGCTGAGCGGTGACAATGTGAGACTTCTGCGTGAGCCAGGGGAGCAGAGTAGAAGCGCTGCGGTGTGTGGAGCTGGACTTTTGTCATGTTTCTGATCAGGTAACACTTGTGATGCGTAACGCTGGCACGTAACCTCTCTGATTATAAAGGGCATGGAGAGCTGTACGTAGCTATGCTATCACGTACCAGTGCCCTCACGTATTCTCATTTAAAGTATCTATTGGGACATGGGCTGAAAAACAAGAAAACTCAAACCTTTCTTGTAACCGGTCCTTTGAAAGATTTTTTTAGGTGGTAGTTGTTTTTTTTTTAAAATAAGGTGGCTATTACATGTAGAAAAACTACTCTCTATGTGTAACAGGATGTATATGAAATCCTTATCTTCTTTATTCTGTAATATTTTACATATATTTAAGAATATATTTTGCTTGTTTAGCTTTTTACTTTCAAGAGCGAACTTTCTCTGCTTCATTCATCCCATTTCAATTTTTAGCTTTGGTGTACACACAAATATGCTCCAGCGTATTGCAAGCAGCCTTTATTTTAAAAAAAAAATAAAATATTTTCAATACTAGTGAAAATAAAACTTGATTTAGTCTGCTAAGATGGCACAGTGGTATTTTTTGAGTAGCTGCTGCTTGGAATGTGCTTGGAATTTTTTTTCAGAAGCCCCAGTTTAGGAGTTTATTGTCTTAGCAACAAAACGTTTGGTGTGAACAATCCCATAAGCACAATACGTTAGCAGAAGGGAAAGAGTATTTACAGCCAGTTATAAATTGTGATGGTAAAGCAGGAGAAAAAGGTTCCTTTTTAAAACTCGCTGCCGGATTCTGATTTCAGTGATGCTGAGTAAGGTGAGTAACATTCTTTTAATTAACAGTCAAGCCTTGAGTGGTTTTCATTTAAGAAGGCTTTATTAAGCTTTTCTCTCAAATTCACCTTTTTTGTTCCGTTTTGAACGGACTTCCATCCGAAGAAAACTCTCAGTGACTTTTTAGCGTACATTAAATTCCCACGGACAAACAGATGAGAATTAGTATTAATTTGCTCCAGAAAGAACTACGAGGCTTTGCCAGATGAATTTGGCAGGTCGCCAAGTGCGCTGTTCATCTCTTCTCCATGTTAGTGCTTCGAAGTCACGACAGTTGTCCGTCGAAAATCGAAAGGTCAAATCAGCCCTTTGACTTGAAGTGAAAAACTTTGGACTGATGGTTGGCTTGGGCCTCAATTTTTGTTTGTTCGCAGTTCAGGCAGCGACGGGCGAGCTGGCTTCTGAGCTCCTAGAACTCTCCTCGCTTGTTCCTTCTCCGCCTTTTGCTGTGCCTGCCTCCTCTGCTTTAACGGGGACTTAGCCACGCAACCGCAGCCGCCGATGGGAGGTAACTGGTGCGTTTCCCTGCCCCGTGCCATGGGCTGCCCGGAGCTTGCGGAGACGGGAGGTAACTGGTGTGTTTCCTCGTCCTGTATCCCGGGCAGCCCGAAGCCTGCGGAGAATCCAGGCTTTCCGGAGGTTCTGCCTCGGCCCTAGCGCCGGGGAAGCCGCTGCCTCCCACCTCAGAGGATGGCGGGGCTCCGCGGGGAGCTGCTCCCACCGCCGGGCTGCGGCGGGTCCGACCCCTGTCCCCGGCGCGGCCCGGGAGAAGCGACGGGGCCGGGCGCAGCCGCCAAGGCCGGGGCAAGGCTGCCCCCTTGCGGCAGNCCCTTGCGGCAGCGCGGGGGCGGGCGGGCGGGCGTGGGCTGACCTGTGGCGTTTGCGCTGCGTTGGGCGCTGGGAATTACTGCTGACACTTTGCTTGACTGGGTTAAATATTTTTCCACTTTGGCCCCTGTGTTTGCATAATCGAGATCAGCGGGTCCCCTCTTCTGCCTTTCCCTTCTCTACCAGCAGCCTAATGTCCTTGGTACCTGCCCGTCGCTTCCTAATGTAACATCCACAGCCACTGATATACAGCGAGGCTGATCTTTGACTCGCCTTTGAAATAGCGACGCATTTTCTCGCACAACAAATTATGCTTTGACACTAGAAGGTGGCAATCTGTAATGGATATTGCAATCTGAAGATTCAAAGAGACTATCTGTGATCTTTGTCCTCAGCCGAGCACACTGGAGTCTCTCTTCCCTCCTACACGTTATTTGATTGTGGTACATAACCTTGGGATGTACTAATAATCATTAGTCAGAGCTTTATGGGCCTGCCCTGCTCAGAAAGGGAGATGTTCTCTAGAACAGCCGTAAATCAGCAAAACATGCACTTAAATATACAGTAAAATGTGGTTTGAGACATGATCCTTCATACATCATATAACAAAACACTTTCCTGGGAGAGTCACGCACGAGCTCGTAGGGGAAGAGGGGGCTGCTGTGACGGGACCTGCAACGGGAAATGGTTCGGTGGTGGAAGGGAGCCAGAAGAGATCCCTGAGCAGCTCATGGTCCAAGGGCAGTAGTGACTCCTCATGTCCTTCTCTGCCCTCTGGTAGGTGCCTCGGGGAAAGGGAGGGGGTCGAAAGGAAGGGAGCCCTGAGGAGCTGCCCAGAGACCATGGCTTTCAGACCCGGTAGGGGCAGCAGTGGGGGCCCAGCATGCCAGGGGCAGCAAGGGGGATGATCTGATCTTCAGCCGGGCTGGTCAGGGCACTCCTTTGTCCTTGGTTTTTGCTGGCAAGCAGCTCTCCTTTGGCAGCTGACTGCTGCAGGGATCATTAGAGCATCTCCTTATCTTTTTACAAACATTTCTCATCATTATTGAAATATAAATGAATATGTAGCACCTGCATCTGCAGCTCTGCCAAGGAGCTGGCTGAAGCAGGGGCAAGGCCTCAGGGGCGAACCCCAATCCTTCAGCAAGGCAGCCCAGGCGTCATCTCCCCGGGCTCTCCTGTGTGATGTTCTACTCTCTGGATTCCTGACCTTGCTGCTTTGCCTCCCTTGGTTTGTGCGGTCCTAAGTAGTTGCAGAAGCTGTGCCAAAAGGGCTGGCCAAGCCACCCAGCCAGATCTCCATAATGCCTGGGGCCTCTCCCAGCACTGTTCTGGGGAGGGCACAGCCTCTGCTGAGAGCATGAGCTGGCACATCCCCGCTGACTATGATATTAGGGCCCTTAGGGCCCCGTGGATTCTCCCGTGAGTCTGGTCACCCAGTTTGAAGCTGGCAAAGTGCACATTTGGCTTTTTAGTGTACTAGTTCATTCAATCAATGTCCATGATGACTTACTCAAGCTTTGCGGCAACTGTTGCTTAATTCAACTTCTCCACCTTACGTTTAGTGCCACTAATCATGGAATCGCAGAATTGTCAGAGTTGAAAAGCACCTCTAGAGATCATCTAGTCCAACTCCTCTGCTACAGCAGGATTGCCCACACCACATTACTTAGGACTGCATCCAGGCAGGTCTTGAAAGTCTCCAGAGAAGGGGACTCCACAACCTCCCTGGGCAGCCCGTTCTATTGTTCTGTCACTCTGCAGTTAGGGTGGGCATCTTTAATAGAGCAGATGCAGCAGTACATGACCTGGCATCATCCCTGAAGCAGAGGGGAACAGATTGTGGGAAGGACTTGATGATGGGCAAAACCAAAGTGATTTCAGATGGAAAACTGCTGAGAATCAGTGATGGTGTTACATGCTTAACATGCAGGACTGATGGTTATGGAGCAGTGGTTTATATTTTTGTCAAGCTAAGGGAAAGAAGGAATCGCAGAGACACAAGATGAGAAAACAGGTATGCAAGTTAAGGGCATGGTGAGAGGGCATGTCTTGTATGCAAGTTAGTTTTTTCTAAATTTTTTTTTTCATTTTTAGTTAGAACAACTCAAGCATTATAACAGCATCAGAGGATCTCATTAGGAGATTTCACTGCCAAAACTGCATTTGATACTTGTTTGGCTGATGGGGAGACAAACTCAGGATAGATGTGCACTCAAGCTGAATGTGAGCTGCTTTCCACGCCTTCGGTCAGTAATTCTGACCCAAAGCCCTGTCACTTTGCTGAGGGTTGAAAACCTGATGTGGGCCACAGACAGCTGCAGGCTGACCTGTGCTGGAGGAACTGAGATCCAGCAGAATGTCTATGACTAACACAGTCGTGCACCTTGAGAGGGAAATAAGGCAAGTCTTTCACTTTTCCCTCCAGTAATTATTAGAATGGGTTCTTTTCCTGATTTTGTTAGTTTTTTTCTCCTAAATCTATTCCAAATGTGAGCATAGATGAATTTCTATACAAGGCAAGTCACTGAAGAATGGGGGGTGTTTGAATGGTTTGTCTTTTAATAAATTAATCATTCTTCATGTTTATAACAGCCTTAAGAAGGAATAAAACCTCCATCCCTCTTGTCATGGCAACTACAATAAATGAGACATCATTCAGAAACCAAGAAAAAAAAACACAAGCACTTTGGGTCTCAGCTGAGCCCGCAAAGTAGCACGATTCATTACTAATTCAAAGGAGCTGTGTCCCTCAGAGCTCACCATTACTGGTTTTACCACTAATAATACTGGAGCTGCATAAATTTAACAGAAGGCAGAGTTTGGCAGAAGGCAGAGTGGTGGTGAAGTGCTGCTATCCTAATAAAACATCTCCACAAGGCCTTCACTTGCTCTGGTCAGCCTGCCAAGAAGTGGTGCTGGGTCATGGGGAAAGCCCTGGGGAAAGGAAGGTTATAGTTTTGAGGCTGTACCAGTTTGGTAACATTAAACATAGAGAGACAGTAGAAGAGGCCATAGGTATTTGTAATTTATTCATAAAGAGCTATACCGTCATAAGAATTTTTTTAAAATAATATGTGATAGCTCTTTAAATATTTAAGCGTTTGTTGACCTATTTTCTCAGTTAATTAGGACTTTTTTTTTGGCTGCATTAACAAGGACTTGAATGCAGTCTGCTTTAGTCACTACACAGTTCAGCTACACTGGGTTACAGAAAGATGATGTCTTTCTAAAGCACATGACATAGGAGAGGAATGCCATTGTAAGTGTCTAGACTTGTACTTAAAAACCTGTAGACTTCCTAGTAGGTAGCTCTTAAGCTCGACTTACTAAGCATAAACCCATTCACCTAGCATCCTGTTGAGCCCTGAAACAAATGTCTTTTCAATTACAGTGCTACCCTTGGTTACTCTGCAGTGGAAGGGACATGGTGTGGTCACCCTTCTCTTCAAGCATCAAGCTCATCTCTACATCTCTACAAAGCTGCATTTGTGAGTATACTTCTTTTCTTACTCTTTTNACTAGGCCTAGATGTTAACCCAATAGAAATTTGGCCATGTATGTAGTGGAAAGCCCCACATCAGTAATCGCTGTACAGTGGTAGCTCTTTCTGAGCCCTAATAGAAAGTGCTGTTAGCAAAAGCTGCATTAAGTTCATCACACTCTAGGAGTCTGAATAGGAGAACTCATCTGTGTCCCATCTGTCTCCTCTGAAGTCAATGGCAAGGTAAGGGAGGACCTGAGAGCAGAGCTTTGACTGACTATCAAGCATGAAGATGGCCAGCTAGTTGGAGATGGCCACAGGACACTCCTGACAGAGGGAGGAAGTTGTCACCAAGAAGGATGTGTGAGCCACCAGGGTCCCGTCATTATCTGATTAGCTCAGGGGGGATTGCTGTGGGCTGCAAAATTTGCTGCAGCACTAAAGTTTAAGTCTAACCCTCATTACACAGCTTGGGGACCATCTGAGTCCCATCTGTCTCTCCACCCTCGAAAAGGGCACCAGAAGGGGTAATTCCTGCTCTTTGAAAGGCTCTAAAATGTACGTCTCAAGAGGATCGATATCAGGGCTATTTCTGGCTCTTTTGAAACTGCAGTAAAACAAACCTTTCCCCTTGCTGTCATCACCTCTCCTTAGAAGGTGTCAAGGATCTTCATGTTTTCCAAGGGCTGTTTTAGTGGCCTCCTGCAGAAAACCACACAGTCAGGGAGAAGTTTGCACAAACTCAGAGGACAAGGATGCTGTTAACTTTCCACGCAACCTTTGCTGGGGATCTCCAAAGTGACCTGGAGAGGGTATTTTGTGTGTATTTCTGCACAGTGTTACTGAGCTGCCTCGAAGTAAAAAACCAAGTAAATGCTGGCTGTCAGGCTTCAACAAGCTTCTTCATCAGGTGCAAATGGACAGGAAAGGTTTCCTTCCATTTGCACCTGATGAGGAGGCATGTTTCTCCCCAAAAGCTGGTGTCCGCCACCCTGTGTTTCATTCCTGTAGATCAATTCAGCGTTCCTTGGATCAATGTTCTCCACTAATGAGTTATTGCTTTTTATTTTCAAATTGAAATCTACCAGCAAATCTTTTGTCATCTGAGAGTTACCAAGCGCATAGAATCAAACCTGTAAGCTCCTAAATGAGAATGGTTGGGTTTATTTCAGGGGTTTCTAGTTCCTAGAAAGAAATATAACACTACAAACTTTTGTTGAGATTAAATAGGAGACAATGCTAGAGCACAGAGGAAGAATTTCTATTTTTGGCTACACCCTTAAGGCAACAGAGGAAGTGTATGTCACGGCTGCAGTGACAGCTAATGAGCAGATATACAATATTAATTGCGGTAAGTGTAACACACTGAACAATCTATCAACTTCTATTTTCTTAGCAGCTGTAGCTTAGGTTCTTTCGACTAACACCTCTGTCTGAACCGACTGCTTCGAGTTTGCTTACCTATATGATGGTACTATAAGTAGTTTCTATAGAGGAGCTACCTCATCGCTTCCTATACCCTGTGCTGTGCTGTCTGGGCTGTTTCCACCTCCACCGGCTGCTGTAGCCCTGCGTTCGGTGTTGCAGAGGTTCAGATGATTGCCGTCTTCCCGCTGCTTGAGGGGCTGACCCAGTTGTACTCGGCTTGCACCAGCACAAAGCTGTTCTCCCGGATCTTTCGGAAGTGCATCACCTCCCCATTTTTTCTGACAGCGATGACGTTGGGGTCCGGCTCGCTGAAGGAGACCTCCGTCCGCTTGTGACAATGCTGGGCACAGACACAGCGCACGGCAGCTGCCAGTGCCAGGCCCAGGGCAGCGGTGCAGACCAGCAGGAGGCCAAGTTGGGCTGCTAGGAGTCGAGTCCCTCTGCCAGGGTCTTCTTCCTTCCCAGAAACAGCAGATTCAGGAGCCGGTCTGGTCACCCACGCCAGGGTATTCCCACCTGCTGCCACCGCTTCCTCATCCTCCTTGCCCCTGGCACTTGCCACCTCTGGCTGCGGTGGCAGCTCTCTTTCTGCCATTTGCTTCGAAGCTGATGACAAATTGCTGGCAGCGTTGGCATCGCCAAACCAGGCTGTTGTGGCCGTGGTGTCACCCAGGTGAGTGTGAACGTGCGGGGCAGAAGGAGATGCTGTCACAGGCAGGGAGGCTTTCAAGATGGTCTTGCTCTCGGTACTGGCCTTTGAAAGTAAAAACGCAATGAGATGTGCAGTGAGGAAAGAGGGCTGATTATGTTTTCATCCATGATTGATATCATGATACAGTTCAGCTCTGTATTTTTTATATACAGGTGTGCCCCTGGCCTTGGAATAACCCTGCTCCATGCCCTGGTTACTCAGTAGCTTTTAGAAAATGAGGCAGATTCAGCCTCGTTTGATCTGTGTCAGAACTGCCATGGGAGGGACAAGGCACTGGGAGCTGGTCCCAGCTTGGGGGCAAGGCAGAGTGGTTTGAAGGAGCAGAGGTGAAGTAAAGGTCTGCAACTCCCATTGTGGTGACGGTGGCAGTATTTTTCATAGGCTTTGTTATCACAAAAAAAATCACTTAATAAACAGTTCCCCTCTTGAGCGATGCCATCGTCCTTCTGAAAGGACAGGTATGATCTTCCTGGCCAAGCTTTGTACTTAAGGTCCCACCAGGCCCGCTGGGATTTTTTATCACCCTTCTGAGGCTATGGATCAAACTGTGGAGCAGAGGGAGCCAGGAGGTTTGGAATGGCCTTGGACATTAGCAGATTTGGGGCTGTTACATAAAACTTGTGAACTCTGCCCAGAACCCATCTTGCTTTCTCACTCTACACAGTCTGCTTGAGACCTGCTGCTTCTCAGTGGTGGTTGACCACCCATTTTAGTGGGGATGACTATTCTTGCATGCTCCTCTTCCTAGGGGTTCTGCCTGCTGCCCCGCACCTGATTTTATCCATCACAAAATGTCAGCTGCTCCGTGCCAGTTTTGCAGCTCAGGCTTTGCTGCAGATATCATCCAAGACTAACTGTGAAACAATCGTACAATTTAGGAGGCCCCCACTGAATTTTTCCATTCCCACTGTGCACCTGAGCCCCCATCCAAAACCTACAAAATGTACTGGAGTCTTTTCTTTGGCTCCACTGAGATTTGGATCTGGCCCTCAGTAGCTGGCGCCTCTCCAGCCTGTGCAGCCTGGCAGGCTTTTTCGCACATCCATTAATTACACCAGAGAAACTCTCACCCTCTACTGTCATTAGTGATTTCTAAAGCTTGCTGAGAAGAGTGACAGGAGCACAAAGCTGAGGTAGGAGCCCTGGCCAGCTGTGAACCAAAGTAGGGGAGGGTCAGAGAATCCTTTGTGGAAGAGACCGTTTCTGAAGGTGCTAGTAGAATACAGTAGTAAATAAAAGACTTTCAGTAGCTGCAAACTGTAAAGTAGCTGCCTGGCTATGTTAGGATTGCATGTGTATGGATCACTTGCCTTCAAAATGCAAATGCCATACTGTAGGGATATACTGCAGGATCTGGGGCTTTGGAATAGAAAACGGAATTGCCTCTTCAGTCCTTGCCCTGTTTTGCCTAATTTCTCGATATTTTATTTCTTCCTTTCCTCTGGTTACCATCTTCTGTCATTTCTCCAGTTCTCTCCATGGCTACTCCAGGTGCTCATGTTCTATGTCTCTCCTCTCCTTCCTAAATATTTCTGTATAGCCCCTTCCTCTTTTATTTTCTATGAGATTACTTATCTTCTTTCTTTGATGTCCTGCAATCCAGATTGAGATCTTTATTTTCCATGTATTTTTCATCTCTCCATTCCCTGCGTATTTGACTTCCCTGCTACTCTGTACTCTGTAAGCTATCCCTGCTTTCCAGCTTCTAGTTCCTGTCTGAGCACTCTCCTTTCATCTCTGCAGCTCTGATATTCTCCAGTTTCTGTCCCTCCTCTTGCTCTCCTTTTCTTTCCCTACCTGATTCTCCACATGCCCTTTCCAGCTCCCACATCTCCTTCCAGGCATACAGCCACCCCACTTCCCCAGAGCTGCAGTCCTTTCACATCTTTCTGGGCTTCCTCTCCTGAAAGTGGCTCCCACCTGCTTGTCCTGTCTCTCTGGTGAGAGCACCCTGTGCCTGTGGTTAAGCCTATCACCACCATCACCTCTGCCCTTCTGGTCCATCCAGCCTCCCAGGCTGACCCTGGCCTCAGACAGCTTCCTTGGCCATCCCCAGGGAAGATGAAATCTTCAACCTATAGTTGAACAGGTGGTAACTATCCTGCACCTCTGGAAGGGAACATCTCATCTTTCCATGGGAATAAAACACTCATTTCCATCCCTATAACATCCTGCAGCCTATAGTCAGGTCTATATATGGAAACGTTACTTTAGATTGTTTTTACAGTGGCACTCTTCAAAAACGAAAAAGATACAATAATCAATTCTCAGTTAAAGGAAAAAAAGGAAAAAAATATAAAACTTTTAACAGTCACAGTGTAGTTTTAGTCACTTACGAGACCTACACGGGCTGCTTGGTGCTGTGACACAGCAGAGGAGTTTTATCCTCATCTTCTCTTAGACCTTTCTGTCTTTGGAGAAGACATCCTCCCCGTCCCTGCTGCTTACCTGCCCGTCATCTTTACACATCAAACACAAGTGAGGGGTGGCAGCGCTGGCAGTGCTTCCTGCTCTAAGACATGGACAGAGGAAAGGCAAGGTTAGTGAGACCTGTCACTGCAGCTCACGCAGAATCCTTGGACTCTGCAGAATATATCCTCAAGCCCAAGCTGGGGAGGCGTGGTGCTCCCTAGAGCAGCCTCAGGACTCAGGCAGCCAACACAGTCCATACAGAGCGGTATTTTTCACAACAAATGATCGTTTATTCTTCTCCCCGTCCTTTTCACCCACAGAGTAAAACATTGCATGAAAGCTCATGTGGCCCAAACCCTCTAAGACTTAGATATCCTCAAGCCCAAATTTCATATTTGCTTTAGATCCTTTCTTCCTTTTCCCTGCAAATAGAGAAATGGCTCTTCCAAGTTCAGTGTTTCTTTGAATATTTGCATGTGTTTTAAGAAAAATATTGTAGCAGTCAATAGTTTTTACAACTTTCAGCCACCTGGCCAATCCTCTGCTGGACTGAGCAGCACAACATCAGGTTTTTAAGAGTTTTGGATTTTCTCCCTGTCACTATCACATGCAATCTCCAAAGGATTATTTCTTAAAATTTCAGCAAGTAAACACCCTCTCACCTTCCACCTTCCCTCCAGCTGCAGCCACCTTCCTACATGGACCCTCACTCATCTGCAGGGAAACTAGTACTATTTTCCTTCCCAAGAAGGGCTGGAGAAATAGCTCTTCCCACCACCTAGTTTACCCATTAGAGATGCTGTAGATGGAGGTGTTTGAGGGGATGAAACTTTGCAAGGTGTCCACTCTGCTGGGGTCTTGGGTGGGGAGGGACGGCTCCAGTCCCTGGGTGCTGGACTCGCCACTCCCACTGGATGCGGTTGGTGAAGGCCAGGCTGGATTCTTTGGCTCAGCACCAGGATGGGCTTCTGACCCCGTACCGAAACCTGGCTCTGATGCTGGCGTTGCTGCAATGCCAGTGGGGCTGGCAGGCAGTGTTGGGGTGCGTTGTGGGGAGCTGGTGGCAGCCGCGGGAGAGGTGGGACCTTGTCCAGCACAGAGACAAAACAAGAAGCAGGGAGAGAGAAGCAGAAGTCTATTGTCTTCAGTTTCTTTATTTCAAATCCCACTCAGTGCTAATGTTTGCCAGGAAGGATCGTAATAGTGACTTTCTTTTATTTTCTGGTCACTTAATTTTAAGCACGAGCTCAGACAGAAAGTAAAGCAGCAAAGCCCACTGCCTAAATTATAATAAAGTGAAATAATTAAAACTCAGTCTTGGTGCCACGACAAAAATGTTGACAAACATATCTGATTTGGGTATAAGTCAATTCTTGGAGCGTTTTACTGACCAAAGGCTGCATAAATACAACTACATACATATTGAAGGGCAGTAGTCACATTTAGAGACAAATGTATTCCTTTATTTGGAGAGCATTACTAATTGCACTGGCTTGTCTTCAGGAGCCGAGATTTTTAGGTAAAGTATGTTGGATTTTAGGATTTACACTGAAATCATAAGATCTTGTGACCCTGTTTATCATTCTGGTACCTGCCTCGGAACTGGCTCCATCGCCTCAAACGCTGACCCATCCCCTCACTTCAAGGCATTCATCACGGCCATCGCTGATCTCCCAATGACCACAGGAGTTTTTAAAGGGTCCCTCCAGCTTAGTTGGGTCACTTGTGTTCAACACTTGCCTGGACTAAGCTGTAAAGCTACCCTGGGGGGATGCAGTTAGTAAGGATCCCGTACCTTTGCTTGCTGTCCCTGTGGGATGTGGGCCAACCAGTCCTTGCCAGGGCGTGGGGCTTACAGGGTCGGGCCTCTTGCCGCTGCCAGCAAGTGTTTTGTTTTGCCCTCGCTGAGCCACGATTGCAGATTCGATCTTTGCCCAGTAAACAAAGTATGACTGCACCACAGAGATGCTGTTAAAACACAATTAGACAGGTTTACTGGCTCTACAGCGTTAATAAAACATCCGACTGCTTAGCTAATCACAAGGATTGTTTTAACCTGAAGGCAGAAGCAGCGCACAAATATTTTAAAGGATTAGCCCATCATACGGTTTATATTACAAATAAAAGACACCAGGTCCCATAAGAAAGATGCTTGGTGAAGAATCACCACTCATAATTAAGACCAGTCAAAAAAAAAAAATCACGTTTGGGAACTGAAATTAAAAAAGAAAAAAAAAAGGCTATTAGATTTCTTGTGTTAACAGAAGTACATCTGCAAAACTTGGACTAGCTCTGCTTATAATCTTCCGTAGGCAGGGAAACAACAGTGGTATTTACTAATTAAAACAAGTCAATGTAACTTGTACAAACAGCAGAATAGGTAGGGAAAAAAATTAATCTCTCTTCTCAGCCCTCTGATATTTGAGCCCTCCTAACCCTCTGCTTTTTGGCAGGTGCCAAAACTGCATTGGCCAACCTTTCAGCATTCATCCAGAGAGCCTTATTTAAGCTGGAGGTTTTGGGAGAATTTAAGTTCAAATTGCTCAGCTGCTTCTGAGAATTAGTTAAGGGGAAACCAGCCCAGGTTCTCCTCTGCCAGTTGACTCTTATGAGGCATTTTAAAGCCTAACAAGGAGTTTTTCCAGATGCTGTGACAGGGAGAAAAGGGAGATGCCAAAACCAGCTTGGGGGGTCAAAAGCCAGAGGGTGGAAGAAGCCTCAGAGAAGGCTAGGAATAGGTATTGTTGGGTTTGGGTTGGGCTTATTTGCTTGCTTGAGTTTTATGTGGTTTTAATAGTATTTCCCAATCTAAAACAACAGGCAAAATTGGAAATGCTAAGCAGTGATATTTATGTTTCAATGAATTTGTGTTGAATGAGATGCACAAGCCATGGCACTCACCATCAGGATGCTTATGCTTTGGGGAGCAGCCAGTGGTCTGGCCACACAGCTTCTAAGCAGTTTTGTCAAAACATAACAGTTTAATCTCTTCCAAAATAAAAAAAAAAAATCATTGTGTTTCCTTTGAAACAGCCAGTTAGAAAATGTTTAGTTTCACTCCAAATCAGAACCAAAATACTTGGACAGTTTGGGACTTTGGTGCAGAACAGGGATGTCAAGCTTTGTCCCAGTGCTCATTCTTTCTTCCTACTGTGAATAATTCTATTTACATTTAACTTTTTTAAGACACACTCATTTTTAATTTTTTTTAAAGAAGTAATATACCAGATTATCCTTTAGGCAGGGAAGTCCTATGCTCTGTGTTATTTAGAAAGCCAGGCAACGTGATCGCAATTCTCCCTTTATGCTTTCATATTTCTGTTTTCTAAGTGCCTGGACTGTCATCTGCCAGTGTATTTATTCTGAGAAAATACTGACCATGTAAATAAAAAGCAGCATTACTCAGCAAATATAAATGGCAATTTATGTACCAGCTGGGATACTGTTGCAGCATTTGATAGGTATTTAGCTACACAGGGTTCAAGATACATAAACCACTGTGCTGGACAAGTGCAATGGGAAAAATAAAGCCAAGCCTTTAACTGAGAAGACACAAATTCTGGTTAGGAACCAGCATGCTCTTACAAAAACTTGATGTCTCCAATGGGCTGGGCTGGTGCTTTCCACACGAAGGACAGGTTTCTCTTCAGTGACTTGTCTGAGTGGGTGACAGTGTCACCATCTTCAAAACAAGTCAGCAGCTTGGAACCAGGAGGAATGAAGATGAACATGCCAGCAATTTCGTCATTAGACACTTTGCGAGCCTGAAGCAAAAAGCCCATAAAATCCCGGGTGCTCCTCACTGTCACTGCAAGACAAAACATGGGACACAAAGGGATTTGCTCCATAGTTACAGGGCGAGTAATTTGCAATGGAGTTTCCAGTGCTAGCACTAAAAAAAACCACAAATAACAAAAACCCATGTGCAACAACCAACAAACAAATCTTACTGTTTGTCTTGGACATGCTGGACACGTGAGGCCAGACTTGACCTGACTTTGCAGCATGTAACTGCACATAAAATTTGCTTGAGGCTTTTCCCTGGCCTTCATTATAAGGTGCTAACCACACTGCATTAGGCAGTCTGCAGCCATTTTTAAGGAAGGAGGTTCGGGAACCACCCTGTACGGGTGCAAAAGCTTGCATGCTGCCCTCAGAGGATTTTTATTTTGCACAGGGATGAGCAGGCAAGTGGCCAGGCTGGGGAGCAGTGTCCTGTCTACATCTGCTTCAGGAGCGGTGATGCTGGGGACAGGGCATGCTGCCCAACCACACTTAAGAGTGAAGTGTCACCCAGACCCCTTTGTGCAGTGCAGAGGAGCAAGGAAGGCCACTTTGCCCTCTGGAGGTGCCTCTCGTGCTGTTGCGTGTGATGAGGTCTCGCATGGCTGAGAGGCAGTTGAGGTAAATGAATCCCACCCAAAGCATCCCAACCTACCAGTTGCCTCTGGCAAACAGTTGGTCTTGCAACATGGTGAAAATCTGGAATCAGCCATCACCTGAAGAACCTCAGGACAGTGCTGCAAACGGAATCCATCTGTAAATACTTTCTTTTCCTCATGACAAGAGAGGTGGTGTAGCAGCAGCTCTTGGAGCAGTGCTTTTTCTTTCCTCGCAAAGAGTTAATGCCATCACTTGAGCTCAATTATCATGTATTTTTCAGATTGCAGGAATGAGAAGCTGTTCCTTACCTGGAACCTTGTCACCAGGGAAGTAGAAGGACATATTGGTGTGGACAGTAACATAGTTGTTGTTGGGGCTGTGCAGCTGTGCTCTCAGGTGCCTGGGCATCATGTCGGTGCAGGCAGAAAGGCTGGCACCATGTGAGAAGGCAGCTGTGTAGGACACCAAGCACAGGGTTGTGCACATCCAGCCAATGACGGTGACATGGGCTCTCCTGCCATCCTCCATCCTAAAGCCATAAAACAACAGGCAGATTCAGTTCAAAGCAGCAGCTTCAGCAGCTTGTGAGTGCGCCTGGCACCTTTGAATTAGCTGAGCTCCAGAGCTGCCCTTCCCACAGCCTTTAAATGAAGGAAAATAAATTGTTGAGCTGGGAGAGGAGAAGCCCTGCAAGAGAATGCATTTCTTGCAAAGTTGCCCATGGAGGGAGCGGTCGGAGAAGATTTGCTCTTAAAAGTCTTGTGGCATGTAGATGGAGAAGACTCTGCACGACCACGCTCAGCAGCCCCCACCATTCCCAGCCCAAATATACAACCTGATCAATGGGGGAAACATCTACCCTTAGACCTGCAGAACCCATTGCTTGCAGGGCTGGTACCCAGCACAGAGCCATGTCTCTGCAGAGACAGCATGGGGCTCCCCTCCGCTCCAGCCTGCAGAAGTGCAAGGCACCTTTTAGCAGCCCACACATCATGGCACAGAGGCGTCGGGCTACTTGTGACCATCAGCCCCATTCCTGGATGCCCAGCAGCGTTTCAGCTTGTCCTTCTTGGTCAAGGTTTGCAATTGCTGACGAGACAGAAGCCATGCTGTCTTTGAGGTCATCGTTGGAAGCCTGAGAAAAATGGGCAGCCATTTTGGCTAATACCAACAATTCTCCTTATTCTCCAATTTTTAATCCAAGCATTTTTTTTTCTCAACACGGTCAAAGATTAATATTTGGTATGCCATGTCCTTAGTGCCTCTCAGCTCTGAGATTCCACGTTTCCAGATTAGCTGGAGTATTGTGTTACTCTGACTTTTCAGAATGCACTTTTGAAACTGAAGCTGAATGCCGAGCGTGCACTATTTATCGAATGGATATTGTGAGGCAGGTAGTCCTGCTTTAAACGTAGCCCTTCCTAACACCTTCTTTTCAGCATGGAGCTTTTCCTGGCTTAGATTTCATTACACTTAGTAAGTAGATGTAAATAAACCAGAGGCAGAGGAGGTCCAGCTTACACCTCCATCTCGCACTTCTGAAACTTGCCAGCTGACTCTTGATAAACCAACAGAGCACACAAAAGAGTTCGTGCCCAGCCTGAAGCAGGGAGCAAACATGCAGTTTAACCTTCCACAGCTGAGTATCATGCCATTCCAACCAGCTATGTGCCAAAGGATGGTTGTGGGAGTCATGGGAGCCTTTCCTAAATACCCCAGCCCCTGTAGGAGCAGTGATGGAATGCCTTCTCATTGTGGAGTCAGCCTCCCCCCTCGGCACACCTAAACCTCCCTCACTGGATATGAGCTCACGAAAAGCCCCTCTGAGCAGCAGCTCTTTCCCTCGGGCATTTCCCCAGTTGCACCCCGTTTCCCTTCCCTTCCCACCTGCCCGGGCATGGGGAGCAGGGCCGTACTCCCCAGGGTTGCCTGGGCTGGGGCTGCCGATGCCGCTGTCGCTTACCTCGGACACGTCTGCCGCCGGGCTCGCTGCCACTGCTGCCCTCCCAGCCTGCCAGAGACCCATCCTTTCAGGGACCTTCTTCCCTTTCTCCTCTAATGAGAAGCGCAGCAGCTGTTACTGCTAATACCCACCACCTACGGCAGCTCTCCGCCAGTGCCCAAATCCTGCCTTAATCATATTAGTTTTCCTCTTCACATCCCACCCACTTTTTTATTACTTTTTTCTTTTTTTTCCTTAAATCTCCCAAGCTTCTGCAATGAAAACAAAGGCAACTAGCAGGGGGGGGCAGCAGCAAGCCATGGGGTTTCTGTGGGGCACCCTGGGACTCCTTTGCAGAGGTAGAGGATCGGACTCTGGCTTACCCCATTACCCTGCCCGTACCCCCTTCTGTGTCGAAACTTTGCAAAGCGAAGCCACATCAGCTCCCTCTAGTCTGTAACACACACCACCTCCCCGCCCCCAGCAGTATGCCTTGTCTCCCACGCTTACAGGGGAGTTATTTTGATAATAAAAGGACAATTTTGCTGGAAAGGCCAGGAAAGTTCATCCCACACGCCAGCCCTACCAGGAGGAGCCATCAACATGCCACAAAGCCACCAGAGCTGGAACACAGGACTAAACATCTGATCTGTGTGACTGTCCCCTGGCACAGAAGCTGTATTTCAGTCCAGGCTGTCACCCTTGCTCCTTGTCCAGGCTATGGTGCAGCCCTGCCGGTGCCTAGCCATGGAACTGATCCTGTTTCTGGGCTTCTCCACTCTCCTTGGATGCACCTCGTTGCTGCAGACTGCTCTGGTGATCGGGACTCTCAGCTGACCCTGGCCACTGCCACCAGGTCTGCCCCACTGCCTGCCAGGGGCTTCTTGCTTGAAATGGATAGAAATGAGGATCCAAATTCTTGTCATCATTAGAGCCACCATCGGGAGATGCTGAATGTATGTTCAGCTGGCACCTTGCACCCCCAAGTAGGGCTAGAGGAGTGGTGTAACAACCCCATCAGCCAGCTGGCTTTTCTTCAGCCAGCAGACCTCTGAGAGACAGCTTCAGATGTCCCAGGGCCATTAGGAAGGGGGCTGACCCTGTGGGGCAGGAAAGCTATTAGAGATACAGGGGCAAAAGTGCACTTGCTGCCCTTTAGTCCTCTTCTCCGTGGATAAATGTGTGTCTAATGGCTGAATGAGTCTGTGCTGGTGCTTAGGCCACTCTCCCTGTAGGACACCACAAAGCTCTGTCATGCCCCACGTCTAAAGGAGATACGCCAACACACAGGTGACACCACCATGTTTTGTTTCTGCAGCTCTAGCAGTGTCTACATTTGATCTTGCTCAGGGTTTGACCAGTATGGGATTCTGTCAGTGGTGACCTCTGCCCCAGGGACCCCTCAAAAACTGGAGGCAGGCTTGCAGACACCCCACTTAGAGGCACTGTTCCCATCAGCCTGCCCTGTTCTGTAGCCTGTCCTTCAGAAGTGAAACAAGGTACTGGGCTGGTGCTGAGGTACTGCCACTGACAGCCCAGCTCTCTTCTATTTAACCAGTTTGAAAGCATGGAAACTGGTGGTACTGGGCTCTTAGCAGACTGCTCTCCTCTGCATAAGATGCTTTATATTCACTGAATTTCAAGATATAATGCAAGTCTTATAGTTTTCTTTCCCTTTGTCACTGAAAAGAGAAGTTCAGGGGGAGGGAGGAAGAGTTTGCATTATTGCTTCAGTTCTAGTTTGTGATTGCTCATAGTTTATATACAAAAGAGAAGACCTTTATGCTATATTAATGACTAATCTTCTCCTGAAATCAACTGGTCTCATGGCATTTCCTTACTAACTTATTCTTCAGCCAAACTATCCCTTGCTTACAACTCCTGCGTAATAAAGCAGCAGCTCTTGTCCTCTGATGATCTGCAGGGAAAGCGCCAAACAAGTCGCAGCCATTCTGACACAGTGGCTGGGTCTGAAAACAGTATTTCAGGTAAGTGTAGTTCTTTGCATCACAGCGTGGTATTACAGCATTGTGTGGTCTTCTTCAGCTGCTGCCGTACATTGGGCACACGTTTGCATTGTGCCAGTTCCAGTGAGGACCATTTCTCCACCTGAAAAACAGCAAAAAGCAGTGAAAGTGCAGACCCTCACACAGCAGTGTCGGGTGCTCTGTGTGAAGCAGCTCTTTCAGGTGCCCTATGGGGAGAAGAGCTTCAAACAAATGGGACCCAGACCCATCCCATCTGAACTGCCTCTGCTCTCTCACAAAGATGGCAGCAGTCTCTGGGCAGGGCAGGACGTGTTGCTGGGGGTTGCTGTACGCAGGTTTAGCAGCACCACTCAGAAGAGCTGTTCAGTGCTGCCTGGACCCAGCGTTAATTGCTGGGCTGATTTGAAATACAGCCTTATGCAGGGTTCATCCTCGCTGCCTGCTCTCAAGCAGAGGAATCCCCTGGCTTCAAAGCCGCAGTGAAACCAAATGTCACAACCATCTCCTCCTTAGAGATGGAAAAAGCCTGTCAAGGTCATCACTGTGACACAAACACCTACCAGCATCCTCAAACTGCATGTCCCAATGCCAACGTGACAGGCAGATGTTTCCAATAAGAAATACAGCCCTCGCCATAGCCTCTGGTTGCATCACCCACCAGGACAGCATTGCCTCAGCCTTCTCTGGCCAGAGCTTTGACCTGCTGGAGTCACTTGAGCTCAGCCAGGCTCTGCGTATCCCTCTGATGACAGAGCCCAGACAGACACAAGAAGACCACGTGGCACTGCTGTCACTAGAGAGCGGTTTGCCTTTTTCCTGTCATAAATTTCTTTGCTATTAGGAAACTGGTTAAAGAGAAAGGGACATGAGACAACTTACATCCTGCTTACTGCTTTCTCAGCAGCATTTCTACAGGGGATTTCTAGAAGAAAGAAAAAACACAGTTGGGATTTTAAAATAGCACTAGGGAAACGTGTGCGTGCTCTGTAATAGCTCGATAATTAAAATGGACTATAAACCATGTAACTTGAAATTTCAGCAGTGTAGTACACAGAAAGATTATAAACCCAGTAACATCCCAAGCTCTTTGACGCAGAAACTTTTTCCTTCTTGCAGATTGCTTCTACATCTCCATATCATTGGGGCATGACAGGGACAGCAGATGTGGAGCAGCAGACGTGGTGCTGTTGCAGTGGAACTCAGTAATATAATCCAGGCATGGATGTAAGCAACCCAGAGCTGACACCTGAGAGTGAGGTGGTTGCTTCGTTGACAAGTTGGGAAGTGTTTTGCAAGGTAATCAGCATTATAACAAGTTAGAAGTCCTTCCTGGTCCGTTAGCAGCCACCCGAGTCCTGTGAACAAAGTTTGGGGTGGGGAGGTTAGAGAAGGGTGGGCACGTTGATGGACATCATGAAGGTGGCAACAGATCCAGTGGATCAGTGGAACTGATCATTAAACCAACAAAGCTGGCAGCACCATCTTATTTAAGAATATTTCAGGTCATCTTTAAAACAAAGAGCAGTGGCCAACTGCAAGAAGAGTGGTAAAAAACCCCACAGTAGGGGAGCAGTGAAAACCCGTGGTTAGTCCCACGGGGAGAATGCAGAACAATACCTACAAACTGGCATATCAGGGTTGACCTTGTGGATGTCTGTGGCTTTGTGTTTTGGGGAGACCAGGGGATGTTTCTCTGACTCCAGTGAGGTGGAAGGTTTGCAGAAGTACTGGTAGATTCTTCCATTTCTATGCAGTTGGCTATTCCTGCTATTCCTCTATGCCACTTTCTGAAATGTGACAGTGGATTCAAATGTTACTGCTGGGAATGAACTGACACATTGTGAAAAACATGTGGAATATATAAAACCTCCTTCCCTTACAAATTCAGCCTGAAAAAAACCCCAAACCACCCTTAATTTTATTTGGTAACTATTGTGGCCTAGGCAGGTGTTCTGCACTGGAGGAGGGAATTGAGGGGAGAGGGACAGAAACGGTACAGGGCTCTTTCTGGATCTCAAAAAAGAAAGGCCCAGCAACAAACAGCTTAATGACTTCTGTAATGAAGACAAGCAGTACAGACAGGAAGTAAACTGTACGTCCCTTCAGATGCTGGGGTCCCCACGTTCATGTAGCATTGGACAGAGCCCAGGAGATAGATTTTTCCCACAGTGCGCTGCGCAGATGCAACCTAATCCGTGGTGATAATGTCCTTAACAAGACAACAACCCTCTTTCTAAAGGATGTTCTCATGAGAAATTGTTGCTGCTCTGTTAGATAAAGGCAAGGCCAGGCAGGCGGGGCGATCACGGTGCCGAGTAGGAGCTGCCTGCAGGCTCCTTCATTACGATGAGCTGAGGGAGTTGTCCTGCAGCCATTGTCTCCGAGCACCCAGTAGAGGCCTGAAAGTCATGTCAGGTGTGCAGCCCAGCCCAAAGCTGCTGTGTGGGTCACTGCCTCCTAAACGCTCAAGGGTCCTTCAGTCGGGATCAATACAGCAGCTCAGGAAAAGCCTCCTCCCGTCCTGATTTCATAGCCATGGAGAACAGTTTGGCACAGGAACCTGAGACTTTGAAACTGCTGGCTCCACAGTCTGTTTGCTTTCAAGACCAATACGGGACTGGAGCTGGCCGTGGGCATGAGTTGGCATGCTAAAGATCAGGCATTGCTTTGATACCATCAAGTCAAAAGTTCTGAGCCTGTCACTGTGCACTTTCATGCTTTCTTGACCAGCATGAGCAACGTGGCCAAAACTTGCAGCTGCAGGGCACAGCTGCTTTTCAGAGCTGGGTAAGAGTCTTAGGGCAACTCATACCTATAAGGGCTCTGGGTAGCTGTTTTGTCATTTGTCATTGGCAGGTACCAGTACAAGTTGGGAACTGACCTGTTGGAGAGCAGTGTAGGGGAAAGGGACCTGGGAGTCCTGGTGGACAGCAGGATGACCATGAGCCAGCGCTGTGCCCTTGTGGCCAAGAAGGCCAATGGCATCCTGGGGTGTATTAGAAAGAGGGGTAGTTAGTAGGTCGAGAGAGGTTCTCCTCCTCCTCTACTCTGCCCTGGTGAGACCCCATCTGGAACATTGTGTCCAGTTCTGGGCCTCTCAGTTCAAGAAGGACAGGGAACTGCTGGAGAGAGCCCAGGGCAGGGCCACAAAGACGGTGACGGGAATGGAGCATCTCCCTTACAAGGAAAGGCTGAGGGAGCTGGGTCTCTTTAGCTTGGAGAAGAGGAGACTGAGGGGTGACCTCATTAATGTTTAAAAATATGTAAAGGGTGAGTGTCAGGAGAATGGAGCCAGGCTCTTCTCAGTGACAGCCAATGATAGGACATGGGGCAATGGGTGCAAGTTGGAACACAAGAGGTTCCACTTAAATATGAGGAAAAACTTTTTCACGGTGAGGGAACACTGGAAGGGGCTGCCCAGAGAGGTTGTGGAGTCTCCTTCTCTGGAGATATTCAAAACCCACCTGGACGTGTTCCTGTGTGACCTGATGTAGGTGTTCCTGCTCTGGCAGGGGGATTGGACTAGATGATCTTTCAAGGTCCCTTCCAATCCCTGATATTCTGTGATTGTATTATAAAATAAACCAAAAAACAAAAGATAGAAAGAACTCAAATAACGTTGGGAATAGTTTGCATTACATTCCCTTTGAACTAGGAAACACGTGGCAACAAACTGTAAAGCTGAGTGGTCATCTCCTTTAAGGAAAAACTTTCCCAGCATGCTCTTCTCCCTTTATATAGGGGCAGTCCAGGGCACTGCAGGTGTCAATAGTGATCTGGTTTCTGGTTGCCTTGTCACTTGGTGAGTACTTTGCTTCTTCTTTCAGAGTTATTTTCTCTAATTTCCACAGGATGCTCCCAGACAGGCTTTTGTTTAAGGAGCTGTGACTTAGTTTGGCTTTTGAAGCGCAAGAAAGCTACACTGGATGTGAGGATGTAGCAAATCCCGAGTTAGTGCTCTTCCTAGAGTCTGTCTGTGAACTGAACCCATGGAAAGGGAGTGGGGGTAGTAGTTGAATTGCTTTGGTTTCATGAAGTGATCTCATTGTATAAAAGTACTATGTATGTGAATGCAGCCTTAGTCTTTGAATTTAAAATAATTTTTCTTAATGCTTTTGGCTGACTTAATTTTGGGTGCATTCCTCTGAGACAAGGGAGGGACAAGCACTTGTAAGCTGCTCAAGGAATGATCTAGATGAGCCTGATCCACAAGTAAAACTGTTTTATGCAGAGGTACTGGGGCAAGAGCATTAGGATATGGTACGTGAGGTAACATGAAGGACATGAGCATTAGTATCTAATACAGTCTTCTGTGTCTGAAGATATGCTTTTGCAAGAATCCATTTGTATCTCCCAAAGGGATAAAGATCTCATGAATTAGGTTGAGTCATTTTTAAGCATCAAAACTTTGTGAAAATAACACCATTCCACTTTGATGTTTATGTACATATATAATGGGGTGGCTCACCTTAAACCTTGGATAGTGTTCCATGTGCTGTTCTGGCCAGCATCTGATTTACTTGTCACTGGTGTGTTGTTCTACAGAATATAGTAAGTCAAAACAAAATCTAAGCAAGTAAAATAAATCCAAGATGATTGTTTTACCCAACTCAGGCTACATCCAAATATTTGACCATCTACTTGAAGTCAAGCTTAAACTCTTACTTGATTTAAACATAGAGGCTGAAAACTGAATTAAAGAGGCAAAATCTTGTAAAATGTATTTAAAGGCCAGTGACTGCAGGAATTAAATGTTTAATGTTTTAGCTGCTTTTGAAATTTGAATATGAATTACATCTCCTCTGGAATGCGAATTTTCTTATACACCTCACATAGTAAATACTGACTTCATGATCTAGAACATGTTACATTCACACAATTGTCTTGTGTTCATCCATCCTCAATTAGAAGTGTTTTTGTTCCTGGAGGCACTATCAACTGCCCAAGAATAAAGCAGGGCTTCAGAAAACTCATTTAAGAAAACTGGCTAAATAACCTGACTGTGAGGTACATTACCCTAACATTGTTTTGAGTCTGGATACGTGCAGCAACACTCAGATTAAGAAATATCTGAACATTGAGTTTTGGGTTGGTGGTTTTTTTTTTTGGCTGACTGTGTTTAAAAGGAGAAAAGATAACTTATAAACTGGCATAAGTACCCGTGTAAAACCGAGCTGGATTTACTCATGGGCTTTAATTATCTGGGAGCATTGTTGCAAAATATAAACAAACAAGTTCTGACTCTATTGCCTGAACAGAGGTTCCAGCTCCCTAATGCATACCCTATACTATAAGCTTAATGTGTTTGTTCTCATTTCTGGCTAGCATAAAAGAAAAAGCACATATAGGTGATACTAGGTTGAGGGACAAGGGTGGGCGGGGAGTGAAGCAAATGGGAGAAGGGCAAATGGTCTGAAAAGGTTATGGATGGCATGTCTACAAAAGCTTGTAGATCTCTAGTCTGTTTTCAGGAGTAGCTTTAGATATTAGTTAAAACTTCTTTTATTGAAGAATTCCATTGTGTTTGGTAGAGGTGCAGGGAAAATAAGGTAACTTCAAGCTAGGGTAGGGTGGGGGGCACCGGGGCAGGAGGTGAAGCAGCTACTAGCTGGGTTGCTGTACCAACTGCGAGCCTTTCACCTGTGACTGACTTCCTCAGCTGGCACAGAGCTTTCTTTCCCCCCCCTCGGGCTTTATTTCATTTGATTCCATTCTTTCCCCACCCCAAACTGTTGAAGTGTCACTGCTACATCCCTGATTCAGTCCACAATTCAAGATTTTTTGGACAGCTGAACTTTTTACCTGATGACTCTTACTAGACTGGCATTTAAAGCTGACCTTGTGCTTTCCAAAAGGGACAGGTCATTGTAACCAAAACACTAGCATTTCACTTCCCAGCCGCAGTAGAACTATTGTTTTGCCATCAATACAAGGCTGTGATTTGCAATTACTCCACGCTTGCTTACCTTCAAATCGGTATTTCTGTATCTGTTAGCATAATTACACAAGCTGTTGCTTTGAATTAGTCTTGCAGCACTATTACATGCTTCTTTTTTATTGTTTTTCTGTACAGTGGAACAAAGCAATGCTTTGAAACAAAAAACATTCAGGAAGTTTACATTGGTTTACATTTAGTTAAAAAAAAAAAATATTTAAACACTTGTGTATTTCACCTGTGGATTATTAACTACAAATCAAATAGGGTTCATCACTATGAAGAGGTTCCCAAATATGAAACAGCCTCCTTCTGGCATCTTCACATCCTCCTCTTCTGTGTGCTTATGTACAATACTGTGAAAAGGAGAAAGAGGCACATGTAAAGAGGGTCCCGCTAAATAATGTGCCTGTTGATTTCAACCATCTCATTTCCATGGCTTGTACAACAGCGTAATGAATCCCATTCAACATGAACAAAGGCAGGAAACTTTTAAGTCCAGGTTTCAAGAAATGCCATCACATTTACACATTATGTGTTGCTTTAGGTCAGTATTTATTATATTCGTAGCCAAACTACACTCCAGCAGATGCAGGTTGAACAGAGAAAGAATGAAGCCAGCTAACCTGCAGCATTACTGAGTTTCTAAGCAGCAGAATTACAGGTTCAGGCGTTAATGCTATAATCTTTAAACAAAAGCTGGAAATCCCAAGCACTCCAGGCAAAGCTAACAATTCCCTATGAAGCAGCAGACTCTTCCCTCTGCTTGCCTGGTGACATCCCCTGAATGGATCCATAACATGAAACTGCATCGTGTTCCTGAATCTGGGATGTCTTAAGTTCTCTGCTCAGGCTGTTCTTCAGCCTCCTGCCTCTTGTTCATTTGTTTTGACTTTTAAAAAAGATTCTTATTTCCCTAATTTATTTTCCAGTTGTAATGTCACTGCACCCCTTGGCACAACAATCTAAATGCCTTGCAAAAAGCATTTGGCCTCATTCAAGGATTGTTTCTCCTCCCAGAACACTCTTTCACGCTGCTGCCACGTTCTCTTTGACCTTTTGTAGCACAGGATTTGGTTCTTGTTTCTTTTTATTCCCTCCCTCCCTCCTTCCTGTCCCCCATTTTCTTAAGTAACTTGGTCAAGCTCTACTTCATTTACCTTCTCTACAAGTCTCTTTGCATCTGACTTGTGAACCTTCTCTATTTTTAGATATTCTTCTCCCTAGCACATCCTGCTATTACAGCCTAATTGAGACCAGACACATTTCAGAAGCCTGGGATTGTCCTTGAAATACACTAAAATTCACCTACTGCACTGGGATATTCAAAGACTCAATTGTAAATTACAAAGGTTTTTCTCGAATGTTGGAGAATCGTTACTCAAAGATGAAAACAGCTTTCAGTGTAATGAATAGTATTCATTCAGGTATGGAACAACTGTATCACAAGAAAATATTAAGAATGTCCTCAATATCTGTACTGTATCATAAAAGTACAGAGTAGTTTGCCTAGCAAAACAGAAACCTCTATGGAACAGAGGTCATCCAAGCAGACAGTAAGTGCAAAAGAATAAACCTGTCAAATAGCAGGAAGAAAAGAGCATGCTTCTCTAAAAGAACTTAAAGTTCAGAGACAAAAAGGGCCACAGGAATGCAAAACCCACAGACACCAAGAAGTGAAACACTAAAAAGTGAAGACGTTAAGGTTCCCAAGAAAGCCTAAAACTAATATGCTTACAGGCAGTTTGCCTACACCTGAGCCACTCCTCAAATCCAGAATGTCAAAACACAATCTTCTCATTAGCAATAACATAAGGAAGAGGAATTACCATTATTTCCTCGGATAAACGCGTCCCCGTACTTGTTCTTTAATTGTCCATTTACATATTCTTCAGTCTGTTCCAGAGCTATGTTCATGTACCCATCCAGGCAAGCCAGGACACCTGAAGACAGTGACAGTTTAAAAGTAAATCAGCTTAAACTCATTTTAAAATAAGCAAAAATGCATTGTGTTTGAACACAAAAAGCCTGTACCTTCATAACGAACAAAAAGCCCAAGCTTGTCCAGATGAGTCAGTAGATCAGAGTATTCTTCAAAGAATTAAGCCAGGAGTAAGGAACTCCAGGCACTCCACTAGGAACTTGATCCGTTAATGTAAGGGGAGGGGTAGCAAAAAAGTCATTAAGGCATAACTTTCAAAAGGCTGACAATTTCCACTTTGAAAGTTGAAGTTGTCCCTTCTCACTTGTGTTTTAAGCCACACACTGGAAAAGAACCTGTGACATGAAGTGTAACTCTATAACCTAAGGACAAGTCTAAATAAATTGAATTTTCATCAAAACTTGTTAAGAATGAAGCTGAAAAACAACCCTTTTAATACAGGATACCATACTCCCTTTTTCATATTTATCTTTGTGCTTACACATCTAGAATGCTGACTGCAGGTCTCTGTTTTGATGTACACAATTTACATAATTTTCAACAGCCAGAAGAGTTTTTGAGTGACACTAATCTTCCCATAATAATAAAATTACACTGTTTAATTAATGCAACTCTGGGAAAAAAAAATCATTGCCACTTGTAATATTAGATATTCTTTCGATGAGGAAAATATGTGTTTGAGTAGCACTGCCTTTAGACAAGTATTTATACTCTTGCTTCTCACAGACCCTGTTGAAGGCTGTACCTTGGTCACACAGTACTTCCTACACACTGGCAGCACGACGGCATTTTTTCATTCAAAACCACCCCTCGGTGTCTACACCCACCCTTAAGATCAGAATCACAGCAGTGATTTAACTCGCCTGATCAACAGATTATTCTTGTAAGGAGCTGAATGTGGGGATTAACAGATGTAAAGAATTGCTCGGAGAATGCGATCCGTTAATTGTGCACAAAACAACTTCTAAAAAGCTACATTAATTATCTCCATCTTGCATGTGTGTTTTCCTGACTTCATCCTTGCACACATAGGTATTCTTCAAACAGGAAAAAATTATTTTAGTAATATTGTCTAATTTTTTGCTTGGCACTAAAACTCAAAATATAGTGTAGTGCCTGTACTCGGGGAGGGGAAGAAACTCCAGTCTGAGAATCCTCCTCAAGGACATCTTTCATTTTTCAACAGTGCTACTGTAATATCTTCCATTAAATCATTAGGAATTCAAGTTCTCCTGCCATCTTGTAATAGTTTGAGGATTATTCTTTTCCTTTACGTTTTTCTTTCCTCTGTTTCCATACACATAGGAAAAACTGACTGCTCACAAAGTGTTACTAAAAGAAAACAAAACCCAAACCAAACAAAAATCAGAACTCTCTTTCACTTCAGTAATCCTGAGTGCTCCATGTAACAGTAGAGAACAAAAAAAATATTTGTCCAAAATTAAAACTGGACCACGTGGATTTTCTTAAGCTGCCATTCAGTAGGCCATAAATGCAGCATTTTCAAACTCTTGTTCTGGGAGTGCATTCACGGTTGTCTCATTCTCTTCCTCCTTTTTTTTGTGTGCTTACTCTCAGGCCATTAATGGCATTAAATACTGTCACTGCCCATCCTGGCTAGCATTTTATCTTTTTTTATCTGTATGTAGAGATGTTTTAATGTACATATCCATCTCTACATACAGAAACCACACATACTAATTTATCACTGATTACTTTCCTAGGGCTTCTTCCCTTAAATGTGCACAGCACCCGGCAGCAAACCAAGACATTTAACAGTTACACGTCAACACTTGTATTAGGCCACATTTGTGCTTATGGTGGCTCAGAGGGCAGAGGTACAGACATAAAATTAGCAACACAGTCTAGAAGGAAAATCTAGACAGATCTGCAACAAAAGGTTGACATGTTAGCTGGTTTTAATATTTGTTTTTTAAAAATGTTGGTCAAATTTCTGTAGAAAACAGAGTGCACAGTTTTCAAATGAGAATAGTATACAGGTTTTTAACCACAGGATCACATCAAGTGGGAAGGAAGGAGAGTAGAGGGAAATAAGGAAGGGAGAGGGCAAAAAAAATCCATTAACAAATAAGGGTGTTCAAAGGAACTATGGTTCAATTCCTGGTAGGACTGCCTGAGGCAGGTTAAACTAGCTTTGCTGAGGGGGAAGTAGAGTAGCAGTTACAAATGGATCTTACTAGGAAGAAGGAAATAGAAAATAGAAAGTGCATCTAAAAGCCAAAAGTGGTTTGTGTATACCTTTAGGTAAATGATGACTTGCTTTAATTGACTTTAATGAGCTGTCACTACATTCTTCTGAAAGAAAGAATTTAGAGGGCAAATACTGATGAGAAGCAGTGAGGTTTTTAAGCCATCAACCCCACCTGAAATGCTCAATGTCGTTGTCTCAAAGAAATGACAGATTGCAAACTTTGTAAACTGAGAGACACTAAAGACAAAGAGGAAAAGATAAGAAGGCACCACTTGCTCTGCCAGTGAACAATAATTTAAAACTGTTGTAATACAAAGACTCCTTGTCACAGCACAAACAAGTCTCCTCTCACAAATGCTAAGCTGAGCCAATTGAATTAAAGCTACCTGTAGCAGGACCATGATGTTTAAGTCATTCCAGAATAAAATGTCTAAATTGTGCACAACAGGAGATACATGACAGTTTTAATTAAGTTCAGATACTACTAAAAAAAGCGGACAGGCTGATAGTCTCATCCCAATGGGGTTATGACCAGGGCATTTCATTGAACAGAGAAGTTTAATTTAGTGGTTAAAAAACCCTACGAACCTACATACAGTGCATGAAGGTATACAGATAGGATGAAGAGTTCCAGAATAAAATTGCTGGACTGTGTTAAAATGAGCTGGCCATGTAGCAGTAGAAGCCACAATAACCTTTGTCCTTTGTCTCCATGAGTCTTGACCCAAACATGCATCTAGGCAGTTGTTTAACCAAGAACATAAATAAGAACTCTTTAATCCCTCGTATAAGAGTAGGCTTATAACTGTTTGGAGCTTTTCTGGACCAAGGTCTATACTAAGACTTGGAGAACAGGAAGGTGAAGAAAAGGGCAGTTCCAACAAGGGTTGGTGTCAGAGCACTGAAACAGGGACTGCCTGGCCATTTCGGGAATTGTAATTCCAGCCAATCTGTACCAATATCAGTTTAGAAACTCGGAATCATCCCGAGACTCCAGTCTAACCAACTGTGACTAAGGGAACTAATGATGTAGATAAGTAATTTGAATCTCTAAATCCATCGTTAACCTCTTTTATTCAGTCTCTCCAGAGCTGATGTTCTATTTGTAATGTCACCATTCTGAGATCTATAGTCAGATACTCCAAGATTCTGGATCACACTGTTTTGCTTTTCAAAAGCAATGTGTCTGTTCCAGCCTCCGCAAACAATTACTTTGCTCAGTGTGACAGACTGATAGAGAACTTACCTCTGTAATCAACTCCAGAATTTAATTTTACAACAACTGGCCTTCCAATGATTTGTTTTAGGAAGTCACTTGGGGTTTGTTTCCGTAGACTCATCTTGATCTTATCTGGTAAGCGAGAGAAAACATCTGGATAAGCAACATGCTCACATATGGTCTTTAAACACTCAAGACATACAGGCAGTCCCCTGACTTTTAATAATTTCAGTAGGAGAAAATACTGAAAGAGATAATAGCAAAACCTTAAGGGTGGAGGTGGAAAGACAGTTCTGAGAGCTACATTAAACCTTCTTCTTGGTGTTTTTATAACTTCTGAAATTATTAGTAATCCTTGTTTGCCATGCTGTGCATCTTGTAAACTTCCAACAGCGCTAAAGGCCTCATTTTGCTAAAATGGCTTCAATAAAGTCATAGAGCTAAGCCATAACAAATGTTTCATATCTTTAGGGGGTGGAAGGAGAAGCCAGTACATACTCTACACACAGAAGTATGTGCTGCAGCAGCAAGAGAAGATTTTTTTCATCTCAGCTCCCAAATTCATTAGGAAGAAATTCATTACTGTGAGGGTGGTGAGACATTGGAACAGGTTGCCCAGGGGAGTTGTGGATGCCCCATCCCTGGAAGTGTCGAAGGCCAGGCTGGATGGGGCTCCGAGCAATCTGGTCTAGTGGGAGGTGTCCCTGGCCACAGCAGGGGGATTGGAACTCAATGATCTTTAAGGTCCCTTCCAACCCAAACCACGTCATCCAGAGGGACCTGAACGGGCTGGAGAGGTGGGCTTGAGGTTGAACAAGAGCAAGTGCAGTGTTCTGCACTTGGGCCGGAACAATGCTCACTATCAGTACAGCCTAGGGGATGAGGTATTAGAAAGCAGCCCTGAGGAAAGGGACTTGTGGGTGCTGATGGATAAGAAGCTGGACATGAGCAGGCAGTGTGCACTTGCAGCCCAGAACGCCAATCACATCCTGGGCTGCATCAAAAGATGTGTTGGCAGAATCACCTCTCTGGATCTGCTGGCACTTCACCCTGCTCTGGTGAGACCTCACCTGGAGTACTGTGTGCAGGTCTGGAGCCCCCAGTATAAGAAGGACATGGACCTGATGGAGTGGATCCAGAGGAGGGCCATAAAGATCATCTGGGGGTTGGAGCACGTTTGTTACAAGGACAGGCTGAGGAAGCTGGGATTGTTCAGCCTGGAGAAAAGAAGACTTCAGGGAGACCTCAGAGCAGCCTTTCAGTACGTGAAGGGGGCCTACAGGAAGGCTAGGGAGGGTCTGTTTATAAGGGCCATCAGTGACAGGGTGAGGGGCAATGGCTTCAAGCTGGAGAAGAGCAGCTTTAGACTGGGTATTAGGAATAGGCTCTTTACTCTGAGAGTGGTGGAACACTGGAACAGGTTGCCCAGGGAGGTGGTTGAGGCCCCTTCCCTGGAGATATTCAAGGGGAGGCTCGACGAGGCCCTGGTCTAGTTGGGGGTGTCCCTGCTGACTGTGGGGAGGTCGGACGAGGTGACCCTAGAGGTCCCTTCCGGCCTGTGTGTAGAATTCTAGGATTCTACACACACACCTCACAGTGCCACGGGCCGCGCCGGCACTTTATAGCCCCAACCCTTCCTGGCAAAACAACATGTTTTGAACCGCTGGGCAGCTCTACCCGGCTCCCGCTCCCGCCCCGCAGGTTAAAAATAAAATAGCACAACCAACAGCTGCAACAGACACCAGTAACGGCCACGCACGCGGCTGGGAGGGGTACAGGAGACACCCACCACCACCACCACCACCACCCCCCACATAACCAGGCCGCCCCACCGTCCCTCATCGGGGGCAGCGAGTCGGGCGACGCTCAGCCCGGCCCCGGCCCTTACTCACCCGCCGCCTGCGCCCCTTCCCGCCGACCCAGTCAGCACCGCCCCGCTACGGCGCGGCAGCAGGGACAAATGGCGCCGGTGCCAAGAACGCGCGCGGGACGAGGAGGGGTGGTGTGGAGAGGGATCTGTGGGCGGGAAGGGGCGGTCGCTGCCCGCCTTCCTTCGTGCGTGCTCGCCCGCCCGCACGGTGAGGTTCCAGCCCACGGTCCCGTGTGCGGGTTTCCCACTCGCGGCCGTGGTTTCGGGTGGGTTCCGCCCCGGCGCTGGGCTTTCGGGCCACGAGAAGCTGGTTTCGCAGTGTTGCGGCCTAAAAGCGCTATCGGTTGTTCGTACAGCTCCCCCCCCCCAAACCCGTGAGGGTGTGCTGGCAGGGGTTCACCCCTGGAACTCTTGATGGCTAAACCCCTATTTCCGAACGGAGGTGCGCTTCTTATGGCTTGCTTACACTTACATCCCCAAATCCTATCGTTGATCTTTTTGGAAAAAAGATTTATGACTCGGTACATCAGGGACATGGTTTAGTAGCACTTTTGGCAGTGTCAGGTTGATGGTTGGACTCGGTGATCTCAAAGGACCCTTCCAATACAGGCAATTCTACAGTCCTCTATAGTTATATTCTACTGTAACGAGATTCCATTACATCCAAAATTATTAGTCTTGGAGAAATAAGTGAGCCTCTTGCAGATCTCAGTGTAGCTGAACGTACCAGAGGTGGACAGGAGAATGTTGCTCAGATTGTTTTACAGATGAATAAGTGAATGTAGAAGCAAAAAGATAAGTGTTTGCTTTTGGTTTGTGGTTGGTTTTTTTTGTTTTTTGTTTTTTTTTTTTTTTTTTTTTTTTAATTCCCCCTGGAAAGAACACAGTACAAGAAGAATTTGAACTTTTTTCTTCTCCTCATCTTCTCACCCATTTTTCCCCCTTCTTCCTGCTATTCCCTAATGTCTCGAAAATACTGTTTTGTTTTGTTTTAAGGGATTTAGTACCGTGACAGGAGTTAATCAGCTGTGAAAGCTTCTGGGCTGGAGTTTTATTCTTCCATTATTGATTTAGTATCTTGGTGAAACTCTTAATTCTTATGAAACAAAGAAAACATGCTATGGCTTTTCAGAACTCAGAGTTGTATTCTCTTCCTTCTGGAGCTGTTTATCTTCTCTTTTTGAGCATGTATCCTTTTTCCCCCCAAAGCTTATGCTAAAAGGCTTTAAGAGGCGAGGTCTGCGAACCTGACCTAGTTCACCTGGTTGTCCCAGAGTTCAAGCACAGGCACAGCCAGGAAAGTTGGGCTAAGGTTGTGCCTGTGTTTCCAGGCAACCATCATGTTAATCAGCAACATCCAACTGTGCTTGATTATATCTAGTACTTGAAGCAGAAACGGAACGTAATATAGTAACTCTGGGGAGCGGGCTTGCAAAGTTTTATTCAGCTGCCTGGCTTCAGTGCATAGCACTTTTAGCACTTTGATAAGGGAGTATTCTGGTCTCCGTTGTTATTGATCTCCATAATAAATCTCCGGGCAAGTAGATTTTTCATGCCTGGGCTGGTAAATTTTCATTACAATTTTGCAAGTCCAGCTAGGGATATTTTATAGTTTGGGAGCCTTTCTCTTAGCTTTATGTCTTATGAGTTTGTCTTTATAGTGTGGTTTGTGGTTTTTTTTTTTTGCTAGCCATCAGAATCCACTGAGCTATTTTGCCCTCTGCTCACTAGACTGCTTTCTAGCGAGTTTAGGCATATATTTAGTTACAGTTTCTACCATGGATACTTTGGTTAGTTGATGTCAGCCAACAAAATCCCTTCACTTTCCTGCCTCATACCCTATTAACTTCACAAATACATCTATTCTGAATCATGGGCATTGAGGTTGGCAAGTTTTGTATCCTTAGCTCCCTTCTTTCACGGTTTGAGACCAAGTCATAAATCCAAGTTGTAGGTAATTTTCCTTGGTTTGCTATAAGTCTCAAAGCAGTCTCACATGCTGTTCCTGGTAGTCAATGAACCTTCATGTAGGAAGGCATATGTTGCTGCGCACTTTGGTGTAGCACAATTCACACCCAGGAAGAGAATTCCCATCTTGTACTTCCAATAAGATTATGTTGTCACATTTGTTTTTAGGCAACCTAAAGAATATGTTATGTCCTGAGTGACAAAACCCAAGTGACCTCAGGAAGGTGGTCTTCAAAGGATTTAAGTAGTCCACATTGTGTGGACTCCTTAATTTTATTTTCACTCTTGAAGCTTTAAAATCTTTAAGATGTCATTGGTTAATGACCCTCTTTTGTTTGTTTGCTTATCTAGATGAAAAAGGATTTTGATTTAAAACATTACATACCTTGCTATCTGTAGGTTCTTTTAAATACTGCATTGCTTTATCCTTTCATAGTGTTCTGTGACAGAGCTTTTCCAGCTGTATAACTCATGGAAATCAGTGAGATGCTGCCCTTGCGTTTTAATCAAGATGAACTTGAAAGGTGAACATTGTAAGTGGTAGAAATTATTTATAATTTGGTAATAAAAGTTTATGTCTAACACTCCAAATTTCATACATCTGCTATGTGCTGGCCTTGAGATATAGAACAATTGTGATTGCCTCTACATTTGGCCTTAGATGAAAGGTCATAAATTACAATGATAGAGTTCGAAGTCATTCCCAGCTCACAAAATTTCCATATTAACATCTTCACCTCAAACATAAATGGTTACAAAGTTACAAAGAAAAGAGTTGTGTTGGCCTTTGTCAACTGAACTTAATGATGGAAGTCGGTGAATCATATACTATTGCTAACTCTTAAACATAAAGCATTGCAGAATTCTTCTTCAGAGGACCTAATTAAAACTTTACAGTTAACTTTAAAAATGAAATGGGATTTGACAGTCTCTCTCTGTCTCTCTTCAATGCAATAAAAGCCACTTCAAAGTTAGGAAGGTTTTTCTCTCCCAGCTACTTGAAATAAAAGAATTTCCATAGAGTGAGGTAGCTGTGTAACACAGAATGTGTTAAAAAGAGTGTCCAGTTTTTCTATTTCCTGTGAAGTGCACACCATTTATGTAAGTTAAATGTACAAGTGCAACAATCCTGATGACAAAAATGTCCATGGCAGATATTGAATTCAGCCTAAATAATCCCTGTCTACAATCAGTAGGTGAAAGAAAGACAATTTATTAAACAGTTCTCACCTGAAAATTGCGTCAGAGAGGACAAACCCATTCCAGCCACAATCACAACATTTTTAACAATCGACTTTGGTGCCTTCTTAGATTAGAAAGAAAAGGGGAGAAGAAAAAAAAAATAATTATGCAATAAAATAAGAGGCCAAGACTGAGTTCCAAATCCAGGGAAACTTTTCTTGTTTAGAGTGTCTGAAGGGGTTGGAGCAGAAGGAGATGTTGGCCTCCAGTGTTGAGGTGGAAAAATTTGGCAATGCAAGATTAGCGCTGTTGTTGCAGGGTTTCTTGAGGGCCATGAAGTAAACATAATATTACATTTCTGCAGCTTGAGTGGTGGAAGGTGAGGTTCTGCTCCCACTGAAGCTGGTGTGAGTTTTGCTAATTACTTTTCTGTGCTAAGGGTGCCTCTAAAAATTATTGAAAATACATCTGAAATCTCAAAAGAAATCCGTCTTGATGAACTGCTACCAAAAAGATAACTGTTAGACTGAGAGTTGTCACAGCTTGTTTTTAGTAACTTCTCAGCAATGGATCCTAGTTGTTTGGCCTCCTCCAAGTGGATTCAGGATAAGACTGTTAGGTGCAGATCCTTTCCATCCACTTGGGATCAAGAAAGCACCGTACATGCTTTCTCTACAGCTATCCTACAGGATTCCTAAGGCAGAGCTGCGTGCATCGATCTTTTGTGCTGCTCAACCTCCTGACAAGAAAGCTCTTGCCACCCAAGTAGCTTGTCTGCTTTTCAGTCCTTAAGTAGCTCCTGTGCAAGAAGAGTGGAATTAGCTTCCCACTCATTGCTCTGGCCCCCCAGGCTGCTGTCTGCCAGCAGGCTAGTGGTATGACTTGCTGAGGGCTCTGTGTCTCACTGTGCAGTGTCAGAGACTGTGCTGTGCGCAGAGAATGGATCCGTGCCAGGTTTGCATTTTGGCACAGGACTGCTGAAGCTGACCTCTCGGTTCTCTTGAAATTAACCTCCCTGCTGGGCTCTGTTCTTTCACTGTGATTTGTGCCTCTTAGAAGTCCTCTTCTGATGTGCTGAAGGTGAGGAATTGGACACTGAAGGGTGCAGGAAGAAGCAGTAGATAGGAAGTATTAGGCGTCCCTCCTTTTCCTCCTCAGCAAACTTCCTGGTAAACAGGGAGCTGAGGAGAACAATGTGAGAACTCAGCCTGAGGCTTTCTCTCTTCTCATAGACTTTCAGGTCTGTAGATAAGAAATGAAAGAACCCCAGAAGCTTTCGAGTCCACCCAACTGCCTCCAAGTTCCTGGGAGTGCTCTCCTTGGCTTCCTCAAGGGACAAGCTTTTTCATGAGCCTTAAGAGGTTTGACATCTCTTACATGCATTTGGATGGGATAATTCAAGCCTTTTGGCATTTGCATGTCCATACCTGTGCCTATACAATAAAAGATCAAAGATTTTTTTCCCCTTAAATGGAGGCTTAGTTATCCAACTTTATTTCCCATGCTATGCTGAGAAAATCAGAACTGCTGATTCCCAGCCATGTTCTCAATTAAAAAGTTAATGCATTTTTAAATTGGACCTTAATCAAATAACGTTGGGTTTGTCCTACAAATTTTCGGAAGGGTTGTTCAGAGAAGTTGTGGAGACACCTGGAGGTGTTAAAGGCCAGGTTGCATGGGACTTTGAGCAACCTGGTGCAGTGGAAGATGTCCCTGCCCATGGCAGAAGGGTTGGAACTAGATGATCTTTAAGGTCACATCCAACCCAAGCCATTCTATGATTCTGTGAAGAGCCCAATAAAATCCTGCCTTCAAGTTCTTGCATTGCGCTCGCCTCCTTAGGGTGTTCATATCCTCCTACATGGATTAAGTGACGTGATTACCTTTTGTCTCATGTTTTTCTCTCCTGTAGCTTAACAGATCACATGAAAATTGTGCTTCCTATTACATTAAGTAAAGACTGGAAGCCCCTGCTGGTTCTTTTCTGCAACATTTATCTAGATTCTATCCAAAATATGGAACTGGACATGGCCTTCTGTATTTAGACTTTCTAAAATATTTACATCAAAGAAACACATGTTCTCTGTTTTTTTCCAGTGTGGAATATCAATTCCAGATGACATTTCAATGTAAACTTTTCCGTAGCCAGTTCAATGAGGCGAATTTGGTACTTCAGGTTGAAAACTCCAAGTGCCAAGTTTAAGCACAGAGACAGGCCAAAGTGGTTACTTCAAACTGACCTGCGGGTGTAAAGCATCTGCAAGATTAGTTTCCAGCTCCCCAGAAATGCTTCTGACTCAGACATGGGGATACGAAATAAATATAAGGCAGCTTTAATTTGTAGTGTGGTAAAAGCAATCCATACCTCCTTCTGAAATTCAGTGAAGATGGAAGATTAAAAAGTGTTCAGTCACCTTTCTGACCCTCTCCAGTTAAAGATCCAGCTGATGCTCTAGGGAAGAAATATTATCTGACTCATAGGGCAAATAAGTATTTTTGGGAGCTAACAGGGTCTGCCATCACCTGCCTTCTGGGCTCTCAACCGAAGTTTTCAGTTTACCTGAGCCTCCACAGGTATTTCATATATGGGGAAAATGTGGTTTTGCCTCTCGTTGGAAACAGTCTGAGAGCCTTTCCATGGATTTCAGCAAGCAGCAGATTAGGGATGAAGCCTAAAATAAATTGAGCAGCTTTTCTTCCAACCACACATTTCAGTCTTCCAGAAATTGTAGGACATAAGCCTGAACCCAGCAGCGCTACTTCACTGTATGGAGCACCCAGCACAGCTTAAGTAATAGTTGTAATAGTAGCAAATTGAGTTTTATTGACAGACCACAACATTATATAAAAAAGAAGTGTGGACAAGTGTGAAATCCAAAGCATTTGCTGAATGCACATAAAGAAAAAATACTGAAAAATAAAGACATGGAAAAAAGAGATCAAAGTTTCAAACTCTGGACTTGTAAACCTTTGGTTTTCTTGCTATTGTATATTTGTAGAGTACGCAGAACCTCCTTAGACATTACTGGAATGCAGATAATGAAATAATAATTGAATGCTAGAGAGAAAATCAGTGTACTAAGATGTTTCAGTTTGCCTATGTGAGGAGCATCTTCCTGGATATTAGCCAGAGTGGAAGGCACGTGTAGAGGCTACCAAGTCAATGTTTACTCTGCTGAGACAAGTTACTGTTGTGAGGATACTGGAAATAGGCAAAAATGATGGTGTTTGTTGTAACTCAGAATACCTGGGCTCTCATATGCCTTTGCCAGAGGCTGCCTGAGTGACTTCAGGTGAATAACACCTTCAGTGGCTCAGTTCCCACATTCAATTAAAAGAAATTTGATTAGATGGAAGAAGTTCTTTTCACTCGTATAAATTACTTTTGAAGTGGAGGGAAAATAGGGAATATGTGTAGAAAAATCTCAAATATTCCTAGCTGCAGTAATTTTAAACATAAATATTGATCTACTGTTAATCTAGGAAGCTAAACAATTAAGTATTTAAAATAATGGAGATTGTCATATAATCACTCTTCTTTCTGCACCTTCACTAGCTAGAGAGCTCAATTTCTTCATAAATAAGATGTGATTTTAATGTCAATGTTAGCTCACCAGCATTTGTGAGCTGGTATTTTCCACTGGCCCCAATTCTTGGCTATTGACTGCAGAATCGTTATTTCCCAAGTTAAGGGAACAAAATGGAATGTGATTATTTTGTAATGTAATGCAAAAATGGCTAAAATCAAAAGGGAAGACTAGAAGTTATATATATGTAAGATAAACAGTTTTATTAGGAATTTAAAAGAGCATAAATTTTCATATTCAGTCAGAAGTTAATTTTTAACAGAGTACATTATGCATCTCTCCTGCCTTTTAAACTTTATTGTCATGTCAACGGACACACTAGTGAAAATAAGGATGTTATCCATAAATATAGATCTGTCAAAGCAGTGTGGCTGCCTGTAACCCAGTCCTCAGGGCCCCTGCAGTTTCAGAGGTAGTAAAAATCTCAAACACACTGTTCAAATCTGATTCCCTGGTGTTCAAACATGCAAGAAAATATTCCTATATACTTTAGTCTTGACTGCTTTTACAAGAAAATAATGTTTTACTGGAAAAATAATGTAAAATAATATTGAATGTTATGTACTAACTGTTTGAAATCTGCGCTAACAGGTATGAATGAATATTATCTTCTAGGAGAGAGGAATGATTCAGGGCAACTGACTCACTGTTCCGTGGTCCATTTTTCAGCTTTCCATCTGTGCTATCAGTGCAGCTCTACTAGTCCTAGGAATTGTAACAGCTTTAGGGCAAAACCAACACCCATGTTTTCTCACTCACCTAATTATACCTAGACAATTTACAGAGCGGTAACATAAAGTCCCTATAGTAATTCAGACCACCTGTCATTAAAAATTGCATCCTTGTTACTGCTGGTGGACCTGCGTGGACGTTGAAAATAGTGGCCACACTACTCAGCATAGACAAGACTTGTGACTGTGAAACTGAAAAGTCTCAAAAAGCCTTTCTGAGGAGGAGAGATGATACAACAGCCTGATCAGTAGTCCTTGCAGGCTTTTGTGGCTAGAAAGGTGTTGATAACATTGCTGTAAACCGGGTTATAAATCCTTATGATTTAAATCATTAAAGAACTACAGCTGTCATTACTTCACTCTGCTCTGCTCTACATAAACAAAGAACTTCATTCTACAAAGAAGAGGAAGAAAATTCAGGAGAAACTGGAAGGTGATGAAGCAAGCTGTGTTTGTACCACGCACTGCTTTTCTTTGGTGTCTTGTTTCATTTCACTTCCAGCTCCACGGAGTTAAAAATGCTCTGCTTTTTCTCTGACATCCTCTGGTCTTGTCTCTTCAGGTCAGATCCAGACCATGTCATCTCCTCAGCTACTAATTTTTTTTCCTATGCATTCACCTTCCTCATCCACATCATCATTTTGTGTTGAGGTTTTTTTTGATGGTTTTCACCTGTGCGCTTGTCTGCTTGGAACTGACACTACCAATTGATCTCACATAATGCACACAGCACAACCTAAATATATATTTCTGTCTCTGGATGGTAGGGGTCAGACATTAAAATCAATGCCTTGGAGGTGAAAGGCTTCATTGCCCATAAATAACTGTTGAGCCACTCATTTCACCTGCTCAAACAGAGTATTGACAATGGAATATTGTCATTTGGAAGATGAAAGCTATGAGCATGCTCATATGCTGAAGTTTCCTCAGTTAGAGGGAATTCTAATAGAAATGGGGGAATAGCACTGGATTAGTATTTTGGAACAAAATGGATAAGGGGATATATTTTTTTTTAATAGTAAAGCAAGATCTGTGATAACTTTAGCCCAATAATGAATAATAATTCTCACGTGGCTGTGTGAACTGTTCAGGAGTACATCAGCAAACGATGCAAATTTCCAGTTCAAAATAAGCAAGTCAAGTATTGGACAGGCTGTTCTAGAGATGTAGGATCTGCTGTCACTTCTGTTACTGAGCTGCTCTCAAATGTTAAGACAGGTCATCTCACCTCTCTGTGTCTCAGTTTCCCTTCTGTAAAACAAGAAGAATGATTTATATAAAGTGCTTTCGGATCAATGGAGGAAAGGCTTTATGTAATAGCTAGGTATTATTAATATCCTAATGATGCCATGAGAGAAAATGATCAATATTTTTTTTATATTTTTCTTTGCTGTTTAGGATGTATTTTTCTACTGTCTATATTTTCCAGTCATATGCATAACAGCTGAATGTTGTCACTTTCTTGCAGAACATACAAGACTCTTTGTATCCATATGATATAAAGATGAAAAACAGGTTAAATTCTTGTATGTCATTTCTCTCAAGGCTGGAAGGCCAAAGTCAAAGGGAAAAATCTAATGATTTACTGCATGAGCAAGTGCAAAATCTATGCATTAATAAATTCTACAGGACTGTATATTCATGCTTTACTCATACTGGGTTTTAAGCTTGAATTTTTTTTAGGAATTGAAATAAAAAGGATTTTGAAAATCACCACACATTAAATAAACCATGTTTAAGAAATTGTGTATTTATTTTGCAGGTAACCTCATTACTACCAGACTACCTTTTTCTTTTGACAGTAAAGCAGAGTGCTTATCTTCCATATTTTCATAATGAAAGCTCCCAAGCACAGGATACTGTGGCAGATTTACAGCCTGCGAGCAGCAGAACTGACAGGCATTTTAATATGAAAGGAGATATGATGTCTTTAATGCACAGTGATGTCACTTCTAACAAGGTAGAAGCCTGCTTTTTGCACTGCAATCACCATAAGAAGTGAAACCTGTCTGCTTCTTCAGTGACCTTTTAACCCAGGAAAAGGTCACAAATAATAGAAAAAAGACAGGACTCTGCTTACTCAGGTGGAAGGGCACACTGACGTTGGAGGAGCGAGGCTATTGTGGATGTGCATTATCTCCAGGAAGTTGAAGCTAGAAATAGTCTAGCTACAGCTAACCTTGAGAACAGAAAAGGAAAGGATAATGAAAATCCTCAAGGGAGTGTTAAACTGAAAGCTAGATTGCCTGTTGACCACCTTTTTTCCTTTTATCCAGCATTGATTTGACTTAATAACTTGAAAGTGATATTGACAAGCAATATAGTCTACCATTAGCTGGACAGATGATTATTTCCATGAGATAAAAGACAGCAGCTCAGCACCAAAAGCTGGGTCTATCATTCTACATTAGACCAATGAATTTACTGCTTTGACGAGGAAATATTTGCCAGTGATTTTAAAGGCTGATTTAAAATGTGCGTTTCTTACGTCCCTTCTTAAATGTGCTTCCATCTCCTGACTGAAAGAGCTTATCATTCTAAAGCTGCACCCTTATTAAACATTGTATACACAAACATAAGATGAAAAGGCCATAAAATGGCAAGAGCACTTAAAGTCCAGTAAGTATCTTATGTTAACATTAGGCTGGTGGCTTTGGTTAAAGGCAGGAAAATAAAGTATGTGGGCATCTATATCTATCTATCTATCTAGATATATCTCATCAAGAGATTCACTACCTCTAAAATAAAATTCAAGAAAATCAACTTTGAATATCGTGCCTTTTGGTATTTTCACAGTTTGATCTTGAAGGAATGTCCTAAGGACATGAAAAAACCAGCATAAGAAGGAATTCTGTTTTCTATTATCTTTGCAGAAATCTTAATTTTAAAAGAAAATGCTTTTCAGCAGGACCTGAACTGTCATGTTCCCCTAGCTGGGGTGCTGCACCACGGAAACAGCAATATTCAGGTAAGGCAAAACAAGGAGGAAGTCATAGTGTTGGCCAACCTGTAGAGTGTTATCCCCAAAAGGAAGTGTTGATGTCAGTAGAGCTGCATATCTGTGTGTCCTGCAAAATCAGAAAATGATGGTTGACCTCATGAAGACACCTGTAATATTCCACAGCTAGTCCTGTATTGTTTTGAATTTAATATTTATGAATGAGAATGTTGTTAGAGGTGACGTGATTGTTTTTAGTTTACTTTGAAACAGCTGTCTCTCTTCATCCCTCTTCAAAACGAAGGAAAGAGAAACTGCAAATTCAAGTTTACTTATAGAAATAATCAATTCACATTTCACTAAAAATGTCAGAAATACTGGCAGTATCAGTGAGTTCTTCTCCCCATTTTGAACCTGTTCTTCTGACAGCTCAGGAACATTCCAAAGACAGTTTTGTGTATGCTTGGTGATATGATAATTATGTTTTCCAAAAAGTAAAAATACTGGGAAATGTATGATGTGATATTGCTATAGATCCATAGATCCCTGGGAAAAAATATTAATCAGATGCCATTAACATATGTTAATGGTTTTAAAGGTTCTGTTATAGCTTTAAAAGATGCTGTGTCTGGAGACAAAAGCGGCTTGACAGACAGAAGTTGTGAACTACTTCACTTTCCCTGCTACCTTATATCTGTCAATATATTGGTTATGGAGCTCTGCCGAGGCCAGTCTCAAAAGGCAGCCTGTCACATTTCTCAAAAGATAAAACATCCCTGAGGGTACAAAGAATTCAGGGACACAAGCTGATAGACAGGAGCAGCGCTGCAACTCTAACATTTTATGGCTAAGTTCAGTGAGTGAGTCCTTAAACAGATAATTGAATTGATGAAAGGCTTTACAGTTGCTCTGATTAAGCTTTTTCTTTCTCCATATGTAAGACTCAGGACAGTTTAAGCAAAAATTGAGGAAGAAATTCAGGAGAGAGCCATTCATAAGCACTTTGAAAATTGGTCTCACATGAAAAGCTTGCCATTTGTTAAGTCACATGTGCCATTTGTCCACACAAAGAATTCTCTTGCCCAAGAACTGTCAATTGCAACAGCCCCTTTTTTTCTAACTAAGGATTTCTAAATATTTTTAGAACATGTCTCACTGCTTCATGACTCATTCCCCTTATGATCTTTGGTATTTTTCCCATTTGTGATCATGTAGCATCCCTGTGGCATATGGTCACCTGAGAAAGTACTATTAGGGGAGAAATTAAGGGATTTTAGCTATTTTTAATGGCTCTTGGAAGGTAGAAATGTGGAAGAAGAGATGCATCAAAGCAACATTTTTCAATCTACTGCATTACATCAACCCATCTCATTGTCTGTGCTTTCCATGCCAATATCCCTTTATTGTGTCTTTGTTTATAATTGAATTATAAACTGTCTGGGGAATGTGCATTGCTTCTGTGTGTGCTTACAGTGTCAAATGCAAGAGAATGATGGCCTGTGACTTGGATAGTTAGGTGCTATGATAATATCATTTTCAAATAAATGCATATTGGACTAAGAACTCGTATTCCTTCTTTAAAAACCCTTAGGTTTAAACCTATCTATGATTAGTGACTTGCTTTATTGTCATTAGTTGCTTCTTTACAAAACTCAGAGGTAGTTACGTTAGCAGGTATTCGATGGCTTTCAGAGAATGAGGACTGTACCCTCAAATTGGTAATAAATCTCTCTGTGTTTAATTAGGATAGGGAACGAACACTTTCTGTAGGGGTGAATTTTACTTGCCTATGAATGCCAGTACCAGTTCATTGATACTTGGTGCGTGAGGTTCCACTCGTCTGTTCACTCTGGCCATGATTCAGGGAGCACATACTGTATTGAGGCGTTGTTGGTGAGGGCTCCTGTACCAAGTTCAGGCAGTCTGAAATGAATGAACTGGTTTGGACTCTGTGTGCCTCTGAAATAAAGCCTGTATTTGAGCTGAATTTTTGATGGTTGAATCTCATATAAGTAACTTAATATGGCTGACAAGTTATTTAAGATCCTGCTTACATGCTAATACTCTCTCCCTAAATATATAAATATATTGATAGATATTTTGGAGAAAAATATATTTCATTAACAGTTTATTTTTATTTATATATATGTTTAATGAAATTACATATTTACACTAGTCTCACAGTATAAGGATCATGAATTAATATAACATGTGCTTGAATATGAATTTTTCTTCTTTAAATAAGGCTGGGTTATGGCTACTTTTTTTTTTCTTACCCCCAAACTTATGTTGGATTCCTTCTGCACATGTGGCATCATTCACCATTCTGTTTAAATAACCAGATTGGTGAGATTTTTTTACTTTATAAAGCACCTTCTCTTCATGGAGAATTAAAGGTCATAGCTGGGAAACTGGCCATCCAAGCTCAGTCACTTCGATGTATTTTGTTAATTTTTCCTGGTTAATGGTCCTTTCAAATTCAGACTGCACCGTTAATTCAGACTCACATCAAATGCTCCTCAGAAATAGAAGCTCACAGTGGGAAAAGATAACCCATTTCCTTCTGCTCTGTAGCTCTATCTGTGAACTATTGGCACCACATGAAGATTGATTAAAGTTCTGCGAACACCTAATGTGAAAAAAAAAAAAAACCCAAACCCCAAACCACCATTGCTCTCGTTGTCTATTTCAAAGGGTAGCTGTCTCAAATTCTAGCTGCTGGTCTCTGAGGTCTGAAACTGGCTGAGTCTGTTTATCAATTCGGGTGCCAGCGTTTAGAACAACATTCAGAGGATAATGGTAATGAGGGACCACAGTCATGGCTCCCAGGGAATACATTAGTATTAACCTCAGTGCTAGGTCATGCACTATCCCTTTTAATGAGGGATGCTAGGGCTTTCCAGACAGGTGCATTTTGAGCTGAAGAGTAACATAACCTTTTATACCTTATCATGTCAGGTGGCAAATTTAAACCACAGTGGACTGAAATAGGCTTGCTCAGCACTATAGATAATTTAATTCCTCCGCCATCTTTCCTCTTGATCTCCTGTTAACACGCTCCAGACCATAAAACAATAACAGAAACCATGTTCAGATAAAGATAAACTTCATGAAGGTGTACAGTAGGCTTTGTGCTCTTCCCCTTGTTCACCTCTGTGAACTGCAGAACGGGGTGCTGTCGCTGAAGAGGTAGTTTATGAACCTGGATATTGAGCGCACTCTGCTTTGGAGTCCACCTGTCTGTGCCTGGCAGACTACCTTCAAAATCTTCACCAGCCTTGCCCTACCTAACGTGCAAACCCAAAGACTTGCAGTTGGGGGGCAGCTGGTTGTGAATGGGGATATATGAGTTTGACCTAGTCCTTTTCTGCATGGTGTGTTTTTGCGACTCTGTGCTCCCTTGGAGTTTCTATTTTTAAATATTATATGCATGTCTCCAGAAAATTGCCTATTTAGTCTTAAAATGAAAAGTTTCCTGGGAACCACCACCTTGTTATCTGTTCCACAATGGCCTCACTCATAAGATAAGCTTGAAATATACCCTATTTCTCTTCAGGTTTTGGAAGATAAAAGCAGTTGATTCCATTAGCCATCAGTCAGGAACAGAATAGCTCATAGATCTGAAAGTGCCGAATCCAAGTAACATTATTTATGGTTGGGAGGCAGCATGATTCAGTGAAATATGCTGCTTTCCCGAAGAGTTACATAAGAATTACCACTTTGATGCTGCTTTATAATCTTGGGTAAGCCACCTAAACATTTTGTGATTCAGCTTTCCCTTTTATAAGAAGGGCATAACGGGACTTACCTGAAGAAAATATATTGCGATTGTAAAGTGCTTGGAGGCAGCAACAGGGCTTATTTGCTACACTAACGATAGCAGTGATCTTTGAGGCAGGGCAGCAGAGAGATACAGGTACATAAGCATTGCCCGTTCTGGCAGGAGCATGGAGGCAAGCAAGTCTGTTGAGCAGCAGCCAAGTCTAGAAAAGCTTGGTGATGCCAGAGAGCCCTTGTAGCCACTGGACTACTGGCTTCTGCAGTACTGAAAGGCCAACCAGATGTTGTGACACTAAGGAAAGGAAAGCCATCTCCTAAGAGCTAAGATCATTAGTGGGTATATCTAAAGGGGGATACTTGTTGTGACATTGATTTATGAACTCTTTTAATTACATTAAAATAGGTGTTGCCAGTTACGTGTTTGCAGCAGAGTAAGCTTTTATGAGGCCAGACTAATGAATGAGCCCCTCTGCACCCTCTGAAATAATCTGAGTCCCTCCCTTGTGTATAGATTGAAATTCCACCAGCAGCCATAGCACAAGTGTGCCAGTACCTAGACACCAGTCCAGTGCTGATGCATCAATGTCCTATTGATCATATTAACCAAAATGGAGTAGTAGTGTGTCAGAGCTTAAATTGTTGCCCTGGATTTATATTTGAGCATTCTTATAGAGCCAATGTAATTTCAGTGATACCCTCTATAATTATTATTAATAACCATGTGTTTTATTTAATTAAAGATGTTCTGGACACATCAGTCACCTTTTTGCATCTGGTACAATGCAAAATTTTGTTTGGGAAGGGCTGCAGTAGCTCGGCATAGAGCTCAAAAGCCAGCTGAGAGATCTTGAAAGAAGTCTGGATTAGTGGAGGGAGGTCCACAGCAAGAAAAATATGCTGGCACTCTTAAGTTTTCTCATTCTGACCCTCCCAGTCACTTTCGCCAGTTAGGGACAGGCCTACCGTGGAATTTCGTGCCTCTGTACTCGGCACTGGTGAGGC
>VXBJ01002962.1:235712-281594 GCA_013400055.1 Nycticryphes semicollaris
TTTTTTTTTTTGTTTTTTCATGTGGTTGGACTCAATGATCTCAAAGGTCCCTTCCAACCACTAAGATTCTGTGATTCTGTGATTCTGTGATTATTGAAACTGAGCAGGAAAGCAATAGCTTTTCAGACATGATCTATTCCTGGTAGCTGATGATTGATTTTAAACGTTTGAATAAATGCACCTACTTTTTTTTTTTTTTTTTTTTTTTTTTTATAGTGATAGAATTGTATCTGGTGCATGAAAGTGTTACATTACATTGCAACACTTCTAGAGTGCAATGGCAGCAACAGCTGTATTTCAGGTGCCCTTCTTAATCATTTAGATTCAAGAAAAAAAATGTGCCTTTGGACTGCTTGAGGGACAGCACGATTGGCATCAAGTATAAGCACACCTCCTAGAGCTGTGGCAGTGTGGTCAGTGAGAAACTAGCGCTGATCAAAGCCACCCAAACATAACCGTCAATAATAGAACACATCTGTGACAGAAAAGGGTTGTTGTCTGGTACCACAAAGTACCTCCTGTTAGCAACAAAGCTGTGTTCCTGAATGGACAACTCATGGGCTAAGGAATAAGAGGGCACCCATTTTTAGGATGATAGAGTGCCATTGCTTGTGGGCTGTGTATTTGGTTATTTTACAGTAGCAGTGTCAAGTGTTCTCCTTTTTCTGATTATGTTGTGTAGCAGTAGAAAAAGTACATAACTGACAGCTAAATTTATGTTTTGCTAACTATACCCTTCACTATGATCTAAGTGTACTTCTTGCCCTATAACAATACTTGATTTGCATATTTATATATGTATTCACCATAAAACTACTCTCTTGCTATGCAGAATTACACATTACCACTTTTTCCTTCCTCTCCACCTATATAATACTTTATGGTGTGCAATGTCAGCAGGGCTGTATGAGTAGGATTTAGAATGCCAGACACCCACTCTTACCTCTGCTGCCATAATTCTTATGGGCCTGATCCAAACCCACTTGAAGTTTTTGGAAAGGCTTCTATTTATTTCAGTGATCTTTGCGTGAAGCCCCAAGAAATATTTCCCAGTTTTATAGAGGAGAATTGTCAAATTATGAGAGGCCCACTTTGGTCACGTAGGGCGTGATCATTAAAACGGTGGTCTCCAAACTTCTTGGATCATGCACCCTTATCAGCAAAAATATTTTGAGCATGCTCCCCCACTATATGTATAATCATTTATTTATAAATTATATACATGCATGACTGCACTAACACATTATAAAACTTACACAAAATAGAAATTGAAAAAGGATGCACCAAAGATGAAATACATTAAATGAATTTTTGTTTTACTCTTTATTAATGGTATACACAAAAAAATTTCTTCCTATGTTCCAACAGTTGTCTTCAGTGCACCCCACTTTGGAGATCACTGTCTTAAAGAGTTCATTCTATAGCAGTGGCAACTTTATGTCATATACTACCAAGAGTTTACATGCAACTACTTATATGTGCATCACAATTTGGGAACCAGTCGTTTATGCCATTGACAAGTTTGAACACTTTACAAGCTTGTCAATGACATAATCCTTCTCAGTTATTCCATTTGTAAAATGGAAAAGAAAAAAAAAAACATTAACAAGGCTACACACCCTGCAAGGTTTTTTTTTGAGAAGACAACTATAAGATTACTACTACTATAAGTCTTACAGGATGTGTGACATGTATGTTTCCTGGACAAAAATATCCTGGGTGAACTGTGGAGATTAATAAAAGAGCCTGATATTACCCTTTTACATTATAAGAATGATCTCATAATTTTCATAATTTAAAATATGATGCCAGGATCATACTTCTTTCCTGAACTAAATGATTCAGCAGAAAGTTGAAACAAAAGGGGGCTCTGTCAGATTATGCTTTAACTAGACCTGAGCCAAATTTTGGACTCAGCTGTCAAATGCAGCTGTAGTTAGCCCTGGTTTAAATTCAGCTTGGCCTAGAGAATCTGCTTCATCTTTTGCTTTAATTTTCTTTTTTTCTTTAATGACTACTAATTATGGATGTGAACTTTTTTTGCTCTGTCTGGATATGTGTAAATATTTTGAAGTTTCTGTTCACTGATTCCCAGTATGTTTGAACCCTACTTATAGAGAGTGAAAACAAGGGCCAAGTTACATCAGGTTGTCTCTCCTGTGCTCCTGACTAAATGAACTGGTTCCACTAAATGCTGTTGTCCAAGAGAGCTTTCGTGCTGCTTCATCCCATTTGCACATACATTTCCCTTGCCTCCTTTCCTCTTCTGAACATGTTATTAAATATATCAGGAGTAAATATATTACTTTTTTCAGTAAGAAAATCCCAAATAAAATTAGTTGACTGTTATTAAGATTTCTGAATACCTGGGGGAAAAAAATCACAATTATTTTATGAAACGAGCGATTTTGAAAGCTACAAAAATACTTAACATTCACAAAGGCTTCTCACCTAAATGTCACTCTGAACTTTTGAAATCTCCTTCATAGTTATCTTTCCCTTCTCTGTTTTATGACCTTAGGACAGAGAACGTGTCTATTTAATGTCTACATTAAAATGTAGCATGTCTACATTGAAATATTCAGCTACTATTAGCCACTGTAAAATCAAATCTAACTTACTCAGATCTTGCCATCATATTAAAATTATTATTATCCCGTTTCTCCAAAGAAACATTTTTTTAGCTGAACATCATAGTGCAATGTTTAAAAGTAGATTTCTTGTTTATTTTTAATATATACCATTTGTTGCATGTCATATAGGGAAAAGGAGGCATAGCTCTGTGGTGTCGACACCTTGTTAACATTGCCATAACCAGCTTGCTCAAAAAGGGAAAAATAGTTTAAGATAATGTAGCACATCATCGACTATAAAGTCCCAACACCACAAAATAAGAAGTCTCGTATGTCAGTCACTGATTTAATATAGAAGATTTCAAAATTAAACCTTGGTGTAAGAAGCCTATTGCAACAAATGGTTAGAAACATTCTCTCTTGTCATTTGAAATACCTTTACAGAAGAAGAGCTGGTATCTGTCCCACCAGCAGCTCAAACGTTAGTTCAGCACTCTTCAGTGAGGAGTGCAATAGAAATTAACTCAGTCATGCCTTGTCTTCTGGTAGCACAGGAACTCAGTCACGACATGGACTTCATCCACCAAGATCAATGCAGTGATTAATACATACAGTAGCAACTCATGGAAAGGCATTAAACGGCAACTGATTAATCCACAGCTGGAACAAAGCTTACCTAGAAACTCAGCTCAAAAATTGTCCAAGCAAAATGAAAGGAAAGCTCTGTTTGGGTAAAATTAATGAAAGCGATGAACTCAGAGCTGTGCATGTTGGAAGAAGGCAATGAGAGGTCTGCAAATTCCAGATGGCCAAAGAATCCTCATTTTTGTTTTGTGTAAGTGTGTGTGTATTATATACGTAAAATATTTATATTAATGTATGTATTTATATAAAAAGCACAGCATTTATATATTCAGCAGTAATACCCAGTTAGTGCTGGCTTTTAGGTAACAAGAAGACAGCAGGTGACTTGCTGTTAGCTACACCACATTTATCCCTTTGTCAGCCTGGACTATTGCAGCAGCAGTTTACTGACACTGCTGTCAGGGTCAGTGGATTTTGTGCGCACCTTATTGTTCGTTACACACATATTTGGAAGCACTATTACGCAACACAAATTTTTATTTTAAAAGCTTCCTGTAACTTCGGTAACATATGTAACATTTAAACGTAAATAACCTTTGTATCTGAATCTAGGTCAAGTCATTGCCTCTGTCATGAAAATAATACCTAATACCTAATTATGTCAGATGATCTTAGCCACCTTGAATTGTTGTTTTTGAAGGCACAGGTTGTCAAGACTTCTTGTTTGCAATAATCTGACACAAAGGAAGTACCTCTGGCAAGTTGATTATATTTATCCATCTTGCAAGCAGTTGTCCAGCCTGTGGATTTAATCTCTTACTCTGCAGGAGCGTTTTGCAGCCAATACATATCTGCAGGATGCATAGGCAAAGAGCTGGTGAAGACTCACCAGGGTCGTGAAACTGAAACCAGATGTGTTTAAGTATGTCAGTAGAGCTACTGACATCATCATGACTATTTGCATAAGTTTAAGTCAAGTGTTTTCATATTTGGGATTGTGCTGGTTAGCATCAAGTTTAACGTAACAAAAGCAATAAATTAGCCTGAACCCAGTTCTTTTAAATGTTGAATTGTGTAGTGTGGTTTGGACAAAAATTTTTGAATCAACTTGCAATAACACATGGAGGAGTTTATGTCACAGGAGTCAGAATGCAGAAAAATAATCTACATTAACAATCCTTTAGTAGAAGTTTATTCCAGTTCCTCATAACCAGATGTGATCTGTAGTGTACCATAGATTCCATTCTTAAAAAGAAAAAAAAGTGGACTAGATAAAACCCTATTGCTGTACTTGTTTTCAGTACCAAAAATATGTCCTTGATTAGCCTCAGTCACAGTTACATGTATTTTCTTGCTGCTTGCTAGTACAAACAATGCTGTCTAGATTAGGACTGAATTGAAACAGGTATTAATTTATTTGTATTTTTTTTCTTTTTATCAAACAAGTATAGTGTTAAGAATGCATCAAAATTCTTCATTAATTTACATACAATACTTTTCCCTAAAATTTTTTAGTAGTGATTTTTTTTTCTCTTCATAGTCAAAGTGGTTTGAAGTGGTCCTGGCTTTTCCAGAAGCTTTTGTAAATCATGCTGAACAGGACACATATCTTTGTTGTTTAAACTAGGTTAGGATGAGAATGTTAGTTCCAACTATGCAGTTTTGAATTTTTGTCATCTGTATGTTCTGTTGATGCCACAGCAGAAGGGGGAAAAAAATCCCAAAGTCTCTGAAAATTTACAGGAAATTTTAAAATTCCATTGCTGTTTAGAGGATGTTTGGATTAAGACAAGAATCTTTGTTCTGGACTTGCAGAGGCATTGGAAGTGCACCCTGAAGTACAAAAGAAGAAACGGAAATACTTTCATAAAGAATTACTCCTTTTGAAACAGGAATGCTTTCATAAGGCTGTCTTAGATTGTCTGCACTTGGGAACTTTGCCCTATTAGCAGTCTACATTTAGCACTACCAGAGCCTCAACTGTAGGCGAGCCATTTGTGTCCTTAACCAACAGATAACAACTTTTTCTCAGAGCAGATTTGGATGACACAGCAGTCTGAATGACAGCATCTGCTGGTATATCAGAAGTACTGTAGCCTTAACTAAGCTGGCAGGCAAGCCCTAAGTACCTCTCCTCAGGCATTCATTGCTTTCTTTTGTGACAGTAACCACTAGGAGAAACCTTGTCACATAGAAAGACAGGGTTAATGTACTCTGAAACTATATGTACTTCACGTGAATAGAAACACTTGTACAGAAGCTGTATGAAAATCTAAGGAATCCTGGCCAATCGGTTAAGGGACAACAGGAGAGTCAGTGGAGTGTAGCCTGTGGCTGTCCTTGCTGCCCACTTGCAGCTTTCTGTCTTCTCCCACCCTACTTCTTTGGTGGATCAGAGCTTGCATTTACCCAAAATATCTGCAGGGCAAGGCCTCAAAAGCAAAATCATGTGAGATGGATGTTTCTGGATACCTGGGTTTTCTTTCTGGTTGTGTTTTCTAATGCAGAAAACAACTTCATGTTTGTGTATCTATCTGACCGAATGGGAAGGGTGTTTGCCACACCACCAAGTTACACGCAAAGAGCGTGATACACCTGGGACAACAGAGCACCCATCTAAGACTTCCCATACAAAACAATTGTTTCTCAGCAGCCTAATGTTACTTCAGGAGCAGGATCTTAGGGCTATAGTGCATCAATAATGAGGATACCAGCTCAATCCTGAGCAGCAAATGAAAACAAGAAAAAAAGAGACAGCAAATTACACATGAGGGATTGTTAAGAAAGGAAGCCTTATGGGTGAAGCTGATGTAACATAAGCAGGGGATGCAAAACAATATCTGAATGCAGGTGTGATGCCACACTATGGTCCTTGTTGCCCATACCAGTACCTTACAGGCGCCCACTTCATGACTCCCCAGTGCAGCAGGAGTTCTGGGGCCTGCCAGCACTGGCTGCTTGTGGTGTGCTTGTGCTGGCTTTCTTCCCCAGCCAAGGCCTACACTGGCTCCTCATGTACCAGCTCTCGATTTGCCTTCCCCCGGGCACCCAACTGCCTACGTGGGGCAGCCATCCTGCAAACCTCCTTGCCCAGGCCCAGTCCCAGTAGTCTCTGCCACTTCTCATTGGCCGAGGCAGCAGCCTCCTGCACTGGGATTGGCCCCCCTCGTTAGCACAGCCTCCTTGATTGGCTGCTAGGAGGGATGCCTGCTGTGCAGCAGCTGTGGCAGCTGGGGTGGGTTTGTTTCGGGTCTGACCGGTCAGAGCTGGTTCCTAACTGCCACGTACCAGCACCCCAAGTGTCTTTTGGTGTCGTCTCCTGCCAGAGAATGTAGACAAAAACCAGCGGTAGCAGTCAAGGGTATAAACACCAGCAGTTAAGACATACCAGTCTGGAAAAGGGATGGCGGAGAGAGGATGTATTAGCTGTCTGTAAAACTCATGACTGGCGTGAGGAGAGTGAGTAAGGGTTGATTGTTCGTTGGTTGGATACACGAACTAGTATCAAAGTAGGGCAACGTGCAGCAGGTCAAAACAAAGAAGTAGCTGTAATTTTTCATATGAAACCTAGGCAGGCTTTGTGGTGCTGCTTGGCACAGATGTGGTAGGTGATGAGAGAGTACATGTTTGTTTAAACAGGCAGAAACCACCCTTAGCTCTTGGAGAGACTGTGTCATCAATTGACAGAAGCCAGAGCAGTGTCTGGCAGTATGCACATTGTAGCAAGGACTTGTTAGCTCTGTTATTATTCTATATTCTAGGCATCTGCCTTTGGCCACTGCTGGGGGCAAGGAACTGGTTGAGGTGGCCCGTGGTCTGACACAGTAGAGCTGTCTGGTGTTCTTTCATACCAACAATCTACCTCTGAAGTGTAGCAGCTTCTGGAATGCAGTGTTGCAGATGGACGGACACCTGAGCTCAGCCTGGTCGTTGTACCTGGCTGAACAGCAGCTTTGGCCATTGATACTAGAGGATACAGCTTAAAGAAATGTCTTTAGTTGTATTGCAGTCTAACAACTTTAGCATGGTTTATGATATTTGATGTTTCCAAAGTCCTCAGTTATTTGAGTTACGGGAGAATGCAGAAAGATCCATTTCCTTGCAGAGGTTCAGGTTACACAAGCTCTTGGGTTTGTAAGATGTCTGAGAGGTCAAATCCAGTCAAATGCTTGTGTGACTTATCTTGTATTAAATATTGCAGTAGTCATCTTATCTATCTGAGAAAGGTGAAGGGTTCAGTGACCCCGAGACTTGAATCTGTGGTGCCAGGAAGTGAGGGAATTTTTCAAACTTGCTGTATTATGCTTATCCTCTTGGAGTCAAGCTTTTTTTAAAAGGTGATGTTAAAGATTCCTATACAGTTAAGAAAAAAAAAATCACTGTATTAATTTGTAAGCCTTGCTTATGCTCTGATCCTACAAAGCACTGAGCATCTCAAGTTAAAGGGATTTTAACTTCTGTTGGCTTCAGTGGGAATTCTTGTACTCAGTCAGACATCATAAGAAAAAAAGGAGCTTGTACAGGGTTCAGAAATGTCTTTGGAGTTCACTCATGGCAACACTCACAACCTTATCTCAAGGTCATGATTTCTAAGGGCTTCTACAACTCTCATCTCCCATGGCTGTGGTAATCCGAGGATATTTGCTATCATTATACAAACAAACAAATGTCTAACCTTTGTTACTGAGAAAAATGTAAAAACGTTGAATCCATTTATCTCAACACCAGCAGACAAGCCAGATGACTGAAATATCACAGGGCTCTGAAGTACAGCGGTTCTTAAAACAAGCTCATGGTATTTTTAATGTGTTTAGGGTTAGCAATCTTGGGATTCTCAGGTATGTTTCCTGTTCCCCCATTGTGTTTCTTATTTTAAGTTTTGGGCAACAAAATTTCTACATCTGTTTGCACATGGGAGTAAACTAATCCTCTGAAAAATTCTGAGACCAAGACTGCTTGTCTTGATGCAGTTTTTAGTGGGTAGGTTGCCGGATTGCTACTGGCCCTCCTAGAGGTGATACTATTGCCTACTGTGAAAGGGCTTTCATCGACTGAACAACTTCTGCAATGTGTTACAATACATTGATGTTTTCTCTTCCTGTTCTGATACGTTCAAAATCATTTCACAAGCTGTTTCCACAGGGTGAAATCAGCTTAATACAAGAAGTTAGCACTTTCCCTGTGAGCCCTGAGCTACTATCTCATCCAGGCTCTTCATATGCTTAAATGATTAGCAGTATTTTTGTTCAAATCTCTTGGCTATTATTTGCGGACAGAAACACTCTAATTCCTTAAAACTTTTCCAAGCAGCTCTTCTAAATAACACTGATACACAAAAACCGCTTTTCTGATTGCCTGCCTGGATTATGTAATTTCATATCTGAACAATGTAATTTATTATCAATATCTGAAGTGCATTGCTGCAGCTTCCCTGGTATATTAATAGCTGTATCCATTATTTTTTAAAGAAGAATCTCCTGGGCCTTTCTTGTGATATAAGCATTACTGCTAACTGGGCAGCTGGCTGGAAAGGATGATAGTGTCCCCTGCTATTATAAATCTAGTGAGCTCACCTTTAAATGTCTGTCTTTATTCTCCCTTTTGGGCATTGTTCCAGTTACTTTTTGGCCTTTTTATTTTAAAGAAAAATCCTGTCCATATGGTCAAAGGAGGAAGTATACTTGCCCTCAGATTCAATTAATGTGTTCTTGTTCTATGTATTTTGGAACCAGACTGCCATTGTGCAGGAGAGGAAAAAAAGAGAGCCATCTTCAATGAAAAACTAAATTAGTAGCCTGCATGCATCAAACAAGAATAAGAGCCCATGCTAGAGGATACAGTAGATCGAAATATGCATGCCCTGATTCACGTAGACGGCCAAACTCTTTCAAACAGAAACATAATTTGACCTATGCAGTAATTAATGCCATGATTATGGGGAGGGAAGACACCAAGGTTCAGACTGCAGCCTGACTGCTTTCCATTAATAGATAGTTCTATTATATACTCCCCCAACACACATACTTATCTCAGTTTTAAAAATTGTTGGATACAAAATTTCACTATCTGCACTGAAAGCAGAGCAGATTGTTTCTGCAAAATTTCAATAAAGTTTTTGTGAGTTTTTCAAGTTATCAAGTTAGGTTTCTTTCACACAACCTGTAATTAAACTGTGGTTCTGATTTCTACAGGTTTTTGTGGATCTTGCTTTTTTACATGTATTGAAAATATAATCAGAAAACGTCATGACAGGAAAACCTTTGAGGGACTTTCAAATACGCAGATAGTAACCCTGAATCTAGATCACTAGAAACTATAGGACTGTACTGAAGCTATGTCACTGTACTTTTGCCTCTTCTTATTAATTTCCCTAAGCATTTGCTATTGGCTTCTGCTGGAGGACAGGTACCTGGTGGCATGGACCTTTAATTTCATCAATATAGCTGGTCCTAGTTACATCAACAAAAATTCACTTTGCCTCAAAGGAAAAAACATTCATTTAGAACTGTAGTCACAGCTTTGTAATCAATCACACTACAAATTCATTCTTTCTTTTTAATTTCATACAGAGAATAGTTCTGTTATGTTCTTCATGTTCTATGATCCCTTTTGACAATTATAAAGAAAAGGGACAAGATCATATTTTCAGCTTCTGGGGTAAAATATATTGACAACTAAAATGTGATCTGAAACTTTTGCATTAATTGAGAGAATACATTGTCAGATGGAGAGCCTGATGATTGCTGGTTTACTATTTTTCCCTAAGCACTTCCTATTTCTTTGTATTCCTGAAAATTATAACGCTACAGATGGAAATGTTAGACATCCAAAAAGGGCAAGGGTAGCAATTTTTTAAGAAATCATGTTTATTTTTATAAGACAGTGTCTCTTCATTTATGCTAAACTGGTGAAAAAACGTAGGTTTTGTTATTGAGCTTTTGACTTCTGTTGATTCCTTTTTTTTTTAAAAAAAAAAAACAGCATGCCAAACAACTTCCAAGGTATTTCAAAAATACCTTGGAAAATTGAAAGAGAACTCTAGGATATAACTGATGGCCATTCACTTCCAAAATGTTCCTGAGGTACAGGGCCAGGCCCAGGAATCATGTTTTGGCTCTCCACTGAAACTCTCCATCCTCCGAAGGCCTTATGAGGACTGTGCTCATTCCATTTCCAAAAGGTCAGACCCATTCCATTATCCCTGTTTTCCAGTGAGGTAACTGAACCTCTTGCCAAGGGTCACTACAGAAGCCTGCTGCAGTGCCAGGAACCTAAAATTAGTATCACAGGTTACGCCTACATCCTTGATAGTAGTTCATTTGCAAACAGTCCCTAACTCTCTGCTTAGGACAGCTATAAAATCAAGCTAATAATCTTTAAGTTTTGGAAGGAGCTTTGGGAGTTGGAAATAAATGCTTGCTCTGCAAATGTGAAGATTTATTTTTCACATGGAGTAATTGCAACAGAGTAGAAATGGGAAGATGATCAAAAACATTTAGAGGAGTTAAGATCATGAATGACTGTCAGTGACACTTGTTTTCCAAATATTTTAGATGCCTTTGTATATCCTGTAGGAAGGCTAATCTACACCCAAGGAAAAGCTTTGGCATTATGTTACCTAACTATTTGATGCGTGGCCCCTGATGGTTCAAAACCTTGTAATAGGCACAGCATTGCTGGCTGTGTGAATATTGAATACCTTTTGCCAACAGGAGAGCATCGGAATTGCATCAGAATACTGAGCTTGGAGGCAAGGGCCTTCTGCTAGGTGGAAATTAATTTTTCATAGGAGCAAAGTCTCTACTCTTACACAGATTTCACTGTAATTTAAAGGTATTCCTCTTTTCAGGCAGCTACTTCTTCATTTAAGGGGGATTTATCCCAAGTACCTCAGGTACAAGAGAGTTGAGATCCTTGCAAAACTCCATTTTATAATAAACCCTGTATAATAAATACTGGGTCTGGCCTTAAATTAAAAAGGAGAATTTATTACCAGAGTTTAGGACCACATTCCTTGAAGATGTCCAAAACATAAAGTGGGCATCTTCCAGCCCTGATATGGCAGTGATGAATAAGAAGGTTGGCTGTCAGCCAGCAAAGCTCACCACAGAAATGAGAGAAGTATGATGCACTATTCCTTGGCCAGCCTGTGCTGTCCTGACTCTAGGCCGTTCTACAAAAGATGTGTAAGGACAAAGTCACGATTCAGAAGAAGCCGAGACATGGAAACTCAGCAGCCCGGGACCACCCCTGCTTTAAATGCCAGCCTCTGAGAAAGAACTCAGTTAGATATGAAATCATTCAGTAGTTAAAATCCGTGATCTTTCCAAAGTCTTTTAAGCCCATTATAATAGTGGGGTCCAAGAGCTGGCTCTGAGAATGTAATGCTTTAGTACAGGGTCCAGTCTCAGTACCCTGGAAGCAAAGCACTGGCTGACGGAATGGTTAATCCATCTTCCCTCTCTGTCTCTGCTGCCTATAGTTCTTGCTCATTTGAACTGTCGTATCCTTTCTCCATTATGTAATAGCCTAGAGGTCACACATGTTCCTCTGCTTTGAATAATACATCTCTATGAAGCCTTAGTATCTCTGTTTGAAAATTTATTTCTTTCATTTTAATATTTTATCAATTTTGTCCTAAATGGATGACCTTAACTGGTTGCAGTTCATTTCATTTCTTCTCTGCTTAAATATTTTAAAGGTTCCAAAGTACAAACATCATTCATGCAGTGTGTAACAAAAGTGCTCAGCTTGAGCTTTGGATTATTTAATTGTAATTGTCAAGCTATTATTAAAATTGATTTTTTTCTTTTCTTCAGTTTCTTCCCCTGACTCTTCTTCCTCATTTCTAACTTAATTTCTCACATCTTTTATGCTGGTATTTAGCTATACTTCCCAGTACTTATAGAAGAACTATACAATACCATTACTTGGGAACAGCAGACAGTCAAGAACCAAAATCACTAAGCAATGAGGATAGGCATTGCATTCAGAAAATACCTCAGTATAATAAGTGATCCAGTACTGAATACAGTGTTTGGTGTTAGGTACAAGTAGAACCTTTTGCCCTTTATTTGAAGAAAAAGAACCAAAGTTGTATTTTATGAGCTGGTACTATCTTGGTGCTGTGACCAATCTGGATTTCATTAAGCTGGAAAAGGGTTGTATTTGAATGGTAAATCATCACAACATATGCATGTGCAATAGGAAATAAAAGGACTTAACAAATACCTGGCAGTCTTAGCTGTCAAATGGGTTGTGCTGTTAGAGGTGTCATTTTGGTCAGGTAAGGTTATTTGTAAGAGTAGCAGTCCTACTCCTTCTCAAGCCTTTTTTAGGTCATTAAATTCTGTCTGCATAAATTTGAGTATCAGTTGGCTATGGCATTCACGCTTCCTGTCCTGAGCTGCTTCACGCTAACAGTTTCTGAGTTCCTGATCTTACTGACCCTTCTGATTTATGAAATGCTTTGGGTTATTTAGAAATGAAAGAGAATAAAAGCTAGTAAGCACAATTTAATTTCATGACTGTTATTCTGCATTTATACTATGAGAACACAAAACTAAGATATGTACCCTTCACACCACGGCATTTTCATGAAAAACAGCAATAACAACAATCTGAAGGAATCTGACTCATCTTGAGTGCTTTTAAAAGTACTGTAGTTGTTCCGTGTTTGCAAAATATAAAAATCAGTGTACAATCCATTTTTAATACCGAAAAGATTTGATTATTTGGTCTGTATTTATGTTGATTTTTACCCTTCTTGTTTTCTTCTCTTTCTTTGACACTTTTTAGGTGTCATAACCTGTGTTCTGGTTTGGCTATGCAGTATTCCACATCAGAAAGACATGCTAAATCCTTTTCTTTCCCATCAAATCCCTAACTATCATATTGAGGAAAGCATGAAAGAAATGAGACCATCTCTCTTGCACTAGCTGTAGGATTTTGTTTTACCTTGTGTCATGTCACCACAACAGATGTCATTCAGGTCACTAAAAGCAGGCATCTCTGTGCCTCCATGCGAACAAATTGGGACATCTTGTTTTCAAGTGTGAGTCTTGGGCTGTGCACACGGGTGAAAATGAGTTGAAATGAGTGAATGTGTAAGAAGGATGTCTCTTGTTTGCTCCTGGGATGGTGATCTGGATCCTTGGACAGCAGCCATTTAGTCCTGTAAGGCATTTTTATGGTAATCTGTTTTCCCCAAAGCCATAAAGTAAGTGTGCTAAAACCAGAGAAAATGCTTTGAATATTTCTTTAAAGGATACTTGAAACACGTCTTACATATTTTTTTGCCCAGTAGAAATAGCTTTTCTGGTTTCTGAAAAAGTACTGAAGGTAACCAGTGTTGCTTCTGTGGCAGGTGAGGCTCTCTTGCCTCAACAGGGAGTATCTTAATATGATCCTTCAGAAAGTTTTTGCAAACACATCATCCACATTCCTGATTATATAATTAAAAATTCTTCTGAATACATATTTAAATCCTAAAAGATCCCCTTAAACTGGAGTATTAGACTAGACAGAAAGCTTAGAGATTAATTGCTACTAGGGCCTGGTGTGTTACAACGATTATAAATTGTTCTCTTTCTTAACTAAATGTCCCAGCAATGGGACTGGGAGTAGTGCACCTCATACTTAAATGTAAAGATTTTTCATATACTTGTAAACTATATTTCTGGCTAGCAGACAAGCTAGACAAAAGACTGGTGAAAAAAAGAAAGTAGGGTGTACAAGGAGACCTGGGGCTGAGGCACAAAGACAAAATTCTGAGACAGTTCAGGCTGACTCCAGTAGCTGCTGTTCAGTAGACCCAAAAAACCATAAGGGAACTGTGCCATTTTTCCGGAAACAGATTTCCCTGGGAAATATGTCACTTCGGCCAAAGTGAAAGTGCACTGCTATTCTACCTCAACAGGATAAACGTGCTCATGAATAGTGGTATTTTTATGTGACTACAGCTGCTCTTTTAACTCTCTGGATAAAGTCCTGAATTTGAGGAGCTAAAGGTTATGAATTCAAATCCCAGTTTCCACTTGCAGATGTGTGTATACATTTGGCTGGAAACAATGCTGTCTGTATGTATACAGCCATGGATCATTGCAGCAGCACAAGACAATTAGCCTTTGTGACACTCCGTCGGCCTGTGAAATAATTTTATGAATACTTCAGAGGATGTTGTCAGAAGGACAGTGCTGAGAACTGCAGGACACAAAGGGTAAGGCTAGCACAATAGCCACCTTTGCCACAGGTTTCCAAACGCTTCTGTGTTTACAGACACCTGAAGTTCTCTACGTTTCTTTGGTCCCTCTTGGGAAATACAAAGGATAACAATTAACCTTTACTTATTACAAATCACAAGAAGCAATAGGAGAGTCTCTAAGGTGGCATGCCTCATTTGAGCTTTCCACTGGTGTCTGCAGTGATGAACATGTCATGGAGGACAAGATCAGTAACAATGAGCCTTCTAATTACAAAGTAATTTTATAGACCCCATTTTGTTTTTAAAAGCAATGATACACAGCAATCTTCAGCTTTGACCTGCAATGTAGGAATGAAACTGGTATAAGATAAATCTCCGGTCATTCTTCAGTAGTTCCATTTCCCTGCAAGTTATTCTGTGAAATAACAGAAGACTGCAGGTATTTTTTCTCTTTTACCACCAAAATATGGCTGGTTTGTTTTTTTTTTTTTTNTTTTGGAAGAAGAGGTGTGCATGAGGAAAACTTTTAATTTTCTTTTTAATTTGACTTGAAAGTTGAAAAAATAACATGTTATTAGCTTCTAGTTTTAAAATTTGTGGTTTGAGTTTCTCTCTAATGAAAGCATGAGGTATATTTTTAGACCTCATTGCTCTGTGTTTTGCTTGTTTGGTTTTTTAGATTTTTCCTCCACTGCAGAAGTCTGAAAAATCTGTTTTTCTGAATAAAACCAAGTGTAATTAAAGGGAAGTATCACTTTTTTCTTCAATTACCCAATTTTGAAATATAAAAGAAAGTTTTACAAAAAGTTTACAGGAAATTACAGTGATTTTTTTCCTGCCCCAATCACTGTATTTTCTGTCCCTTTTCAATGTTTTTCCCTGAAGACTCTATATGTTACTTTGCAAATTGTTAGAAGGTGAAATTAAATGTGGAGATGAAGTGTTAGACATGTGGGAGGCTTAACAGGGGGCAACAGATGAAAGTAGAAAAAGAAGAAAATCACTGAGGGAAAGCACTAAAGATATAATTGTTTTGCTACTATTTGATGTGTCTTGGAAAGAAATTGAGATAAAAAATTGTAGGATGAAATGAAATGAAATGAAAATTTATGCTAAATTAAAAAAAAAAGTGTATTTTTTATAAATAGACACCCCCTAGTGTAAAAACTATGCCTTTTCCTGCACAAGGCTATGGCCATTGAGCACTGGCCAGTCCCATGCCAGATGCACCCAGCTCCCCTAGCATCTAACAGAAGTCAAACATTAGGCAGGGTTGGAACTGGGGAGCCCAAGTTTTGAATTAATTCACTTTGCGTCTGTTATACAGAGATCCTATCAGCTGTCCCCTGCAGCCTCGTGGCCTTTCAGACCAGCTCTGGGTGCCAAGCTCTCAGCTGCAGCTCTTGCTGTCTGCCACCACAGCTGTGGTTCCGTCCTGCCAGGCCTCTCTGCAGGCCCGCTTGCCCCTTTCCTCCACAGGGTTTAGACATCTCCAGATTCACAGCATTGACCTGACTATTGCTTACTGCTTAAACTGCATATTCCTTGACCAGCTTTGTTTTTTGACATTCCTTAAGCTGACAGTGATATCTAATCCTGGCCCAAATTTTCATCACCTTGATACTCATTATTTTTCACAGGGAAGTATTACTACTACCTGTTCATTTTTTAAAATTTCACTTAAGCAAAGGCAAACTGTAGGTCTTGTATGCTGCATGCATGCCCAGTCTAACCATGAATTAAAAAGAAGACATTGTCATTAAAAGCCTTGTATTGTACAAGTTTTAATAATGAATTATATACAGAGACAAGCAAGGTAATTATTCTATTTGACAGTCCTGTGCAAGCCTCATTTGCAAAGTTTAGTTCAGTTGTGGGCACCAGGTTTGAAAATTACCTCAGTTTGTTGGAAAGACTTCAGTTGACAGTAACAAAAATACCAAAAAGTTGACAAATGAGACCAAGAAATTTTGGCATAGTCTAGTTAGAAAAAACAAAGCTGAAGGAAGACATAATAATAAAAATAGCTAAAAAGGGGTGTTATAAGGAAGAGAGGGCTCAGTCTTACCAGTGAAGAAGAACAGGACAAGTCCAGTCTAAACTGTGGACTTAGGTGAAATGTAGCTGGTATGTTAAGGCGAGCTCCATCTGAGGTTGTGCCAGAGAAAACCAGGTAGAAGGTTGGAAGTTGGGGTGAGGACTTTGTGATGGCAGACAGTCACTTGTCTTTCAACTCAAGCTGACGAAGGAGGGCACCAGGAATTCATCTTGGGGGACAGGAGGAGAACAACACTCATGCCATGGGGTTTTTGAGCTGGTAGCCCAAAGTTGTCCCTAGCCAGCAAGATCTAATTATTTAGTTTTCTTCTTCTGCATCCACAGAAGACTGAAGCAGTTTTCACCAGAAGTGGCAGGTACAGTTTGCCTCTGGCCCTGCTACCTCTGTAGACTAGAAGACATTGTCAGGGGAGGGCAGGAATGGCAGTCTTAGGGATGGTTGAGAGAAATTTTGTATCTCTCTAGTAAGAGTTTAGGAGTAATGAAATCAACTATGTTCCTTGCAGAAGAATGGAAGTAACCTGCTAGCAATCCCGTATCACAGTATTGATTCTCTTCTGATATTTTCAGTGCTTTGAAGCTGGTATGGTCTGTTGGTTCATTAAGTTACATTTACAGGTTTGTCCCTAAACACTGGCTTTTACATAGTCTGCATTTTAACACTCTTTAAGTGCATATCGATATGTTCTGTCCTCTCTGCAAACCACAATCAAAGAAATCCCATTTCTGCAATGGCTAATGAGGTACCAGAGTCGTAAAATAAACAGAAGAAGGAATTACAGTGTCAGGAAGCTTGACCAAAGAAATGTCACCTTCAGAGAAGCAACAACTGAGAAATGACCTTTCACTTTATTACAGTGTGCCAAATTTGGCTGGATTTAGACAAGAACCTACAATTACTGAATATTTAAAAGTGTATACTCTTATTCATGAAGCAGCTGAATAGAGTTGGGGGGACTTATATCATAGAGGCATATTTTATGAAAAATGTGTTTGACACACTGACAAGTACCATGACTGAAATTACAGTTGAATTATGCAATTAGATTTTATTAACTATACATATTATTAAGGATTTTTCATTACAGAAGAAAGAATGTCAGGGTCCTGGTGATTGTACTGACCTCTTGTGCCACTGGGAAAGATGTAGAGAAGCTTCTGAAAGAGCAATATAGTTCCTATTTAATCTTTAAATAAGAAAAAAGGTCAAGGAACCATTGCTGCTATTTTATTTCTCTCTAGTCTTCACAAAGGAGGCATCCCATTTTAATATGCATTGCCTTAAATTTATACATATTAGTAAAATATAAATCACTGAAACATTACATACTTTAGAATGAACTTGGCACTGTATTTTTAGCAGAACTTACAAAGTGTAGTATGTGCACATATATGAATCCTCAAAATTATGTAACTAACCTCTGAAGGTTTCTCCCTTTAATTCACTTCCTTTCTGATTTAAAAATAAAAAAGAGAAAAGAAAACCCTCCAACACATCTCTTAAGAGCTCTGTAAAGATGTCATATCCACACAGATTCACTTATTGTGCCAAAGAAAGCAAAAAAAAAAAGTGGTAACTTATAATGCAGTTTTATTTTTAAAATAAATTAATAATTAATGATAATAAAATGAAAGAAAGCATGCAGAAAAGAGTCATCTAAAGACAGGTAGGGGGAAAACCCCGATCGAATAAGACTGCAAGCACTGCTATATTTAGAGGGTTTTCCTCTCTCCTTCTGGAATTCCAGTAGTTATGCTGCAACTTTGTCAAGAATCCTAATTGTTCCTTAAAATTTTTACTTCCCTTCCAAACTGGGAGTGACCATTTCAGAGTAGATGCAGCCCAGTTCTTCAAATGGTGGGTTGCTCAACAGCAACAATACCGGAGCTGGTCCTTTATCCCCAGATAGATCTGGCTCATTTCAGTGGACAGAGCAGTACAACCTTACCCTTCTTCAGCCTCCCCTTCTGCAACACACCAAAAGCTACACTAAAAGCACGTTCAATTAGATTCTGGAATTAAGCCTTCGGGATTTAGGAAGTGTCTGTACCAATACTACAACACAACTTTATCTCAGTCCTTGGGCATATATGCCTTATGATAGCTTTAAATTATATGAATGTTATTTCTTGTAGTGCGATGCAGCAAAGGAAACACCTGTATTTCAGTGAAAACTCAAGTTCAGCTCTGAGCAGTGGTCAGCAGCATACGAAAGTGCACACAGGTACTCTTGTCTATCTTTAACAAACTTCAGCCCCTGCTTGTCTCACCCTCTGTAAGTTGTCCCTGTCCCAGTCTTGTCACTTTTCCATTTGTGGCCTCCTTGCCTGTTCTTTTTGCATAACCTCAACTCCTGAAGCTTCTCACCCTAATCCCAGTCTCTTTATCAAGACAGACCTAGTTTGTCTTCTGGATCTTCTTTCAGAATCTGCCCCTGACACTCTCTTATTTGCTTTCCACACACAGGCTTGTTTCGAATCCATTGCCGATCTTTCTTTGGATGTAGTTGTTGTTGTGTGTTTTAATTAGACAGATTTCTGTCCTCTGTTGCATGGATTCCTAAAAGTCACTGATGTGACCAGGACCCTGTTTTCACTCCTAGCATCCAGCAACCTGAGACTGGCCATGACAAAGAAAGTCCTCTTGAGCTGCCATAGGTGTTGGGGTTGCATTGTGATCATATACTCCATAGTATGAGTTGTCTGGTCAGCCCTCTAAGTTAAAGCATGCAATGAGATTGGAATTTTCTGAGGGTTTAGGTGTTTAAGTTCTAACAGTTCTCCCTTGCAAATAACAGTTTCCTGTTCCAGAGCACGGGGATATAGAATATTTCAAAACGAAAGCCTCAAACATATTTTTAATATATTTTTTGCAAGTCTAGTTCTCAGAAAGAGCTGAACGAGGCAGTCACCTCACAAGAAAAATTTCAGCTCAACCACTTAATATCTGGCCAAATTATAAGAAGCTGAATATAAAATAATATTGCAGAAAGCAATGAAAAGATGCCATTCTGGATTTGGTCTTGACTGTACACATCTCTTCATTCAAGAAAAAATAGTAGGATGGCTGCAGCCACAATATAATCAAACTTAAAATTATAGTGGGAGAGAGGAAGCAAAATAAATTCAGTACACAGATTTTCAGTTTAAGGACAGGGAACTACATAAAAATGAGGAACATTCTCAAGAAAAAAGCCTTATAAGGAGCAGTCTGAAAAGCAAGAAATCTAAAAGCACCCGATAGACTATTAAGTTACTGTATTAGAACTCTAGGTAAAAATTGTGCCACAATTCAGAAAGAAAACAAAGCAGTCCAAAAATGAGCCGCTGCATGGCTCAATGTGAAAATTATATAGTCTATTGAAAGAAAAAGAAAGGCTTTTAAGAAATTGAAAGCTTGTCAAAGGAGAACAGGATACCCCATAAAAATGGCAGGTCAATATCAAACAAGAAATTAAGAAAGCTAAAAAGCATTTGACGAGAGCCTGACAAAGAATAGTAGAGAATATGATAGTAGAGAATTCTGTAAATACAGCAGAGGCAAGAAGCCATCTGAGGATTAATGTGACCACACAATGGTCAAAGTGTGGAAGTGGCTGCAGTAGATAAAAGAAACTCAATGAACTCTTGAGTTGTTTTTACAGCAGAAGCTGTCTGATTCCCAAACCTGATGCATCAATGCAGCAGATAAGTCAGAAAAAATATTTTAATTTGAAGTTAATACACATGATGTATTGGTCCAGATAGACAAGTCAGATATCAGTAAGTCACTAGGACTGGATAATACCCACCCAAGAGTCCTGAAGGAACTCATGTATGAAATGGCAAAACTGCTGGCTATGATGTGTAATACAATAACAAAGAGCCACTCTGGTGGAAGGTGGGTGCTTGGCAATCTACAAACATCTACCAAAATGGCTGTGGATAGGATCTTGAGAACTAGAGATCAGTAAGCCTTACTATCATTCCTGGGATAATGATAGAGTATCTCTAATAATAATAATATCAGTGAGCACATGGATAAACTGTTGAGAAGAAGTCAGGTTGGCTTCTGTTAACAGGAAATCCTGCCTCACTAAGCTGAAGTTCTTTGATGGTGGCAATAAGAATATGGATAAAGAACACACTATATTTGGATTTTCAAAATGCCTTTGCCAAGGTTCCAAAGAATGGAATGGAATGGAATGGAATAGAATAGAATAGAATAGAATAGAATAGAATAGAATAGAATAGAATAGAATAGAATAATTTCCAGTTAGAAAGGGTTCTGTGTCATCTAGTCCAGCTGCCCAAGTTTATTAAAGAAAGTAAATTGCAATAAAACTGGAGGAGAGGTTCTTGTATGGACTGAAAACTGGACAAAGGATGAAAAAGAAAGAGTAAGGTTTAATGGGCATTGCTCAGGATGGAGAAGAGTTGGCAGTAAGGTCCCACAGGGACCAGTTTCATTCAGTGTCTTCATCAACGAGATGGAGAGGGAATGAACAGGCAAATCTTCAGGTTTGCAGATTATATTAACTGATTTTGTGTCCCAGGTTTTAGCATAGATAAATGTGATCTAATGGAAAATAATCTATTCCCTTCCTGCATGATGTTGAACTCAGAACTGAGGAGCTGAGCTCCTGAATTCAGGTAAGAGATCATTGATGTCACTGCTCTGAAATCTTAAGCTTAAGGTGCTGTTGCAGCAAAACAAAACAAAACCAACCAACCAAACACAAAAAACAAAACACCAGGTCAAACCAAGCCAAAAAAATCCAAGGAAAGTACTGAGTACAAAAATGAGATGACATTTTGTCATGATACAAAGCTGTGATGCACCCACATATTCAGTACCATGTGCAGTTCTGGTTTCCACATCTCAAGAAGGGAGCAGTGGAATTAAAGAAGATAAAGAGAAGGTCAGTCAATATGCATGTGATGATGGAGCATTATGAGGAGAGCCTTAAAAGAGCTGACACTCTTCGGCTTGGAGAGAAGGGTGAGGGAAAATGTGATAAAGGTTCATAAAATCACAGATGTGATGGATTAGCTAAATATTTCTAGTATCAGAATGCTCGGAAAGGAATTAGGTAACTTCATAGGCAGGATGTGTATAAAAGGATAGTAGGATGACTAAGTGGGAAGGTAACCTCTACCATTTCAACATTCACATTGCAACAACAGTGGATGCTGGAGAAGTACAACGGGAATGCATTGCCAATAGTTGCCATATCCACATGCTCTCCCTATATAGCTTTTCCTCACTGGCTTCTCCATTCTAGACCCAAAACTCCACAAAACTTCCCAGGGTGAAAGATCAGCAAATAAAGGGGAAAAAACCCCAAACTTTTTTTGAGCATGCAAAACCAACTCATGGCACAACAGTTGAAAAAGGGAAAGGATATGAGGGTTAGAGTATCAATAATATATTTATAGGGAAGTGGAGGGCAACATAGAGGAAAGCACCTAGGTGTGGCTACTGCTTCCTGTAGAGCTCCATGGATAAAAAATTGGAAACAGTTTCCAGAACATTCCCTCATCCCCGCTCTTTTTCCTGCTGTCAGAGACACAATACCAGGCTGTTTGCATCATTGGTCTTATTCCAGAGGGTGTTTCTTGTGTTTGAATGTGGGTTGGTTTTTTTTATTGGCGGTACTCTTGGCTATCCTAGAATTCAAGAGAAAGTTGGGACAGGTTCTACAGAGATTTACTGTATAATTTCTTTCTGTGTGAAAAAAACCTTTAAAGCACAGTCTCAATTTCCAAGTGAAAGAAACGGCAAGGGTATTGGACAGAAGACATGTAATACATGGAAGAAACTGCTAAGGGAAATACTTAGGCTGGATATAAGAATGTAAAGCTGTAGCTCACATAAATCAGTGCTTTTTAATACTTTTTGCTTTCCAGTGTAGGTGTATGGCAAATGTAACCTACTTAGAATAAGTTTGCTTCTTTGAATTTTCTTTTGCAGATTCCTTAGTTCTCTCTGCGTTCTGCAGACCACGGACTGATAACTACTATAGAAAAGATACCGTCTGGGAAGTTACCTATTTCTAGATTCTTTCTCTAAAGTAAGAGCAAGTCTGCATGCAGACTGACCAGATTATAATACCAAAAACCATACTGTAGTAGTATTTCTTTTGTAGAGCTGAGTAATTGCACAATGCATAGCTGACTTTGGGCCTTAAGTTTTTAGGCAGATGCTCATCTGTTTAGAAGAGCAGAGGGAAGGCTCCAAATACCACCCCATGGTGCATCTGTTCAGCTCAGACTTGCAAGGCACTGGGTTGTCATCATTTGTGAAAGTGGGTCACAAACCAAAACAAAATCCTAGATGGTGAGGCTTACATGTCAGGAAGTAGTTTTGTATATTTTGTTTCTCCAGTGCCTAACAAGGATAACTGGGCTATCCTTCTTTGTGATTCCTAGGTGTTACTGTACTGAACTCATCTGTTTGCCTTTCTCTGATACCAACCAAATGCAACACTGAGAAACAGATCTTCAGCTACAAAAAATCAATGTAGATCCATTAACTTAGAATTTGGTGCTGTATTTTGCATGTGAAAAATACAAGAACTTGATTAATAAAACAAAAGAAAGAAAACAACCAACCAACCAACCAACCAAAACCAAACCAAACCCAAAGAAAAAAACAACCCTCTATCTGTTGCTTTCTAACAGGTATGCAAATATTTCTGGTAAAATAATAGAAGATTGCTGCAGAGCATTTGGCGGAGAGAAAAATTAGGTAATGACTCTAAAGCTAAATTATATGAAGATGTGCTACATAATTCTTTCACAACATCTACTTTCCCCTGACTAGAGCATATAGGCCTGATTGTGACAGTACTATCAAATAGTCCCATCACATATCAGTCCTATGAAGAGAGAAAGAAGGAGAGATCCAGTTAGGCTATTTTTCTGTCTTAATACCACCTATCACTTTATAATTTTGAAATGAAAACATTTTCAGAGAAACAATACTACAGCACTAGAATAAAGCTTTCCAAAACTTCATGATTCTGATTCCCATCTGCCTCACCCCTTCTGTAGTCACTTTTGGCCCTGCAAAACTTCATAATGTTAATTTGGTAAAACATTATACCGTCTTTGTATAAGTGTTAGTCTCCCCCCCCAAAGTAAGATGGTAAAATCAGGTCCAATGGGCCCATTTGCTTCTGTTGCTCTTTGATAAGCGTGTTTGTGTGTATATGCCTATAACCGTAAAATTTGTGAGTACTGAAGTCAACATGCAATTCTGCCTCTTTTTCCTTCTATCCTTGCCACTCCAACTCTTCGGTCTTTTCTTTCCTTTCATTCAGTTGCTTTTATTTACATTCTCAGTGCTTATGTTTTAATATTTTTTTTTTAATTTTAATTTTTGTGAGGAATTTTACAGATGGAAAATGGGTAAAACATGAAGGATGACTGCTTCAGGAAACTAACTGTTCACAGCCCTTACCTTTGTTTCATACATCAGCATGCACCTTTTGTAATTAAATATGTGAAATTCCTTTGAAATAACATGGACCAGAGAGTATATCCCTGAGCTGCCTGCCCTGATACATATCCTGGTGAGATAACCTGAGACTTCTGGAATCAAGAGAGGTTTTTTGGACATGCTACTGACTGGACTGCTACTATTTAGCTTCCTTTTTCAGAGTAGATATCCTTTTATTTGACTCAGCCCAGAAAGCACCTTGGTTTTACATAAGTCTGAATGTAATTCATTGGCCTGAGGCATGCTGACACACGAGGGCAGGAACAGAACTGGCCAGCCTGTGCCTCTGGAGCTGCATGTGGTTCTCTAACAATTGAAGTAAAACTTCTGTCATGGCTGGCATGAGGGCTGCAGCGTAATCCCTGCTCTCAGAAGCAGTGAGTCAGTGGGAGCCTCTGAGGCCATTATTAGTGGATTTCCCTGGACTCTGCCTGTTTATCTAGCTGAGTCCCATTCCTCAAGCAAACTCTGCAAGGCCGTATCATCACTGACCTCTCTGAATTGTTCGCTTATCCTCCTTGCTCCAGAACAGGATAGGCATCTTAAAGCTTTCAACACAGTGAGGTTTTTGATAAGGCATTTGGAGGGCTGAGGAGATCAGACATTCTGGTAAAAGACTGTGAAACGGTCTGATAGGTTATGTTTTTACATTTTATCTTTTCCTTAACCACAGTAAATTTTTTCAAGCCATATGATCCTTGAATTGCCAATACAAATGGGAATACAATTAATAGCGGTGCCGTGTCTTTATAGGGAGCATCACTTTTTTTGTGCCAGGAAGGCATACCTTTTATTCTATTAAACTGAGCAAAAGTCTTCTCCTGGGCCTCATCTTCTCTGTATGGTGCCATCTTTTCAGGAATACATCATCATTGGACTGCTTTATCCCAGTAATGTATTACACTAATTCATCTGTTGCTTTAATGATATATTAGTGTAATACCTTATCAGAGTGATGCATACCAATGATCTATTACTCAAAAGGTGGTTCCATTCAGGAATGAAAGAATTCATGGACATATTCAGTATAATTATACAGATAAAAGCTAACATACGTTACACTGGAAGCTGCTTTCATGGAACCGAGAACACCAGTATTATGCTGGCCTATTCAGTGCCATTTTATAGTGCTATTGCACTAGATTTGTAATGCTGAGGTTGTTACGTCTCTTTTAAACCTTTTAAATATACTAAGAGCAACTACCATTAACCTTGGGTCACTGTGAAGCAGACTGTATCCAGTTACATTATTTTTACTATATAGTAGTACAGTACTTACTTACGCGTAACCATATGAAACCAAGTAACATTAACCTCCAGATAGTTTGAAGAACATATCATATCTCATTATAATAATCTGGGCTTCATCTTTTGCTTGACTTTAATTATTGTCCATTCTCAAACATTTTCGATTACATGACAGTTGAACTTCAGCCTGTCATTAACTGTAGGCCTCTTTAATCTCAACCTTCATTTTCTTTACCATTGCATTTTTTTCATTACTTTAGCCACTGAGAAACACATGAAGTTAGTCTGATTTATGTTGTTTTGTGTAGTGTATTAATTAAGCACTTCAAAACACCATCCAGAGATTGTGGCAAAAACCAAGTTCTACTTTCTATTTTTTGAACTTTCACTTTAAAGAAGGATAAAAACCGTAAACCAATGATACAAAAAACTCAGACCTTTTTCCCCTCTGCCTTAACTTCCATGCCAATTGGGCCCAAGGTAAAAAGAATCAGAACCACATTTTGGCTTGTTGTAATGTAACTGAGGTATAAAGTATCACAGAATCACGGAATATCAGGGATTGGAAGGGTCCTTGAAAGATCATCTAGTCCAATCCCAAGTATTCATTAGCTCATTTACATTTCCTCTAAATATGCTTTACACCAAAGTGTAAAGAGTGTTGCTTAGAATACTAAAGCCTCCAACTTGTTTCAGTTCACCAGAAGGGGGAAAGCTGTGCAGACACCTCCAGAATTTATGCCAAATAATCCAACACAAAACTTAGTAAGTTACATGCTGACACAAATGAAGGGAAAAGGGACAGACACAGTATTTATGGTATGTAAATACTGGATTCTTTTTTACTTTCTCTTCTGTTATCTTCAGCTTCATTGCTAGTGACAGGTATTATTTTAATTTGCAGAGAGGGTTGCTAAAGCAACTTTTGGGAGTGTATTTAGTCAAGTGGTAAAATGAATTCATAGAAGCTGTAAATGGGGATACAGAATGAACCGAACACCCTACTCTTTACATTCCTACTCCTCCAAGGTTGCTCAACTGACCTGTGACCTTCCAATTTGGAAAATGCTGACCCAGATCTTTCTGCTGCCCCATGGTGGGGTGAAAGCCCAGAAGCTGTCTTTGTAAGAGTTTGATGCAAGAAGTAAACTGCTCTCATCAGTAGAGGAAGACTGAGTAGAGTAGCTGTGTAAGTGTTATGGCATAGCTAAAGCAGAAGGTGGGGTAACAGGTTACAGTAGAGGGTGAAGTCTGGCTTTGCAAACGAAGTGGCAAGATACAGATCGATGCAGAACTTCCGGGGCAGCAAGTGGCACTGGTGGGGGCCTTTGTGTCAGAAGGTTTATCACAGGCAAACTGAGCCTTGGGTCATAAAATGTCAGGGTCTGAGAGGAGGTTGCTATAGCTGAGCATCCCAATCGTCATCCTGTGAAACACTTTGGTTTTGTTTTTTGTTTGTTTTCTTTTTTCTTTTTATACTATAATCTCACTTACAATCCGGGAATTCAAGAGTGGGACCATGCTACTTGATCTCTGTCAGAGGTGGAAGCAGCCTGCTAGTACGGCATTGCAGGAAGTACGGCTGCAGTGAGAAGAGGGTGCTTCAGCAAGAAACAGTGACAGATATATTCTGATCAAGAAATCTACAAATTACCTAATTGCATCTTAGGGGATGGAGGGCAAAATGCACCTTCTTTATCTGGCCTGAGAAACCTTAAACCTCAGTGGGGCTGACCTCCAGCGCCAGTCTAGAAATCAGTATTTTATCTGAAAGTATAACTGCTCAAGGCACTGTACTAGGATATTTGCAACCCTTCCTGCTCTTCTCATCTAAGGAAACTGGTTGTTTCACTGAGTATTTACTCGGATTCATCAGTTCTGAATATCTACTGGATTTGGCAACTGAAGTTTCTGTAGTATTGGCCTCCTGGTTGTGGCGGGTCTAGTATGTTCCTCGTACAAGTCTGTTCTATGACAGAAGCCTTCCAAAGCACTATTAGCAAACACAGTAACTGCTAATTCTGAAAAGCTGCAGGTGAGCAAATAGACCTTTGTGTAACTTGCCTTGTATGCTGAGCAAGGAAGGGATAGAGAGACTAGCAGGTGGGCTTCTTACACTGTTGCTCTTCTTGTGTATATACTTACAGAGCTTATGAAACAACATACACATTAACAGCTCATGAAATGCGATATATTTAGGGTCATAACAGTCTAGTAAGGTATGGGGTGTGTTAATCTTTTCAAGAGATGGGGATCTACAAGTAGAAAGAGAATAGAGTGAAATGCTTAATAGTGTACAGCAGCCTAGGGGACTGCAGGCAAAGTGTGTGATCTTACCTGGCATGACTTTAATGGCCATTCAGTTGTAGGCAGCCCTTGTTTTCTGCTTCAGAGGCACAGTTTGTGGGGCCTTTGGGAACCCATCTCAATGACGAGTGACTTTGGGCGTTTATTTTTCTGAGTTAATTTTAGCAACTTCTTGTCCAATCTTGTTTACCGTGTGCTACACAAATGCTTTTGCTAGTATGGTGCAGAAGAGGAGGAATGATAGACAAGGTGGGTGGCAGTTGCTTACATTTGCTCAAACTATACTGCCACTGAATGTCAAACCCTGCCATGTTACTAGGCTCTGTCAGATTATGTGTAATGGTTTAGGACACAGCATTCCTGTTAATTAAATGGCATTCCTTTTACTTAAATGAATGGTGGAATGACAATTGATTTTAAGAGTCAGAGTTTGCCTTTAAGTTAGGTTTAGCTACCTACAAATTTGATGTCTTGGACTGAACCAGTTCTCCGGTTCCCTCTGGAGTCTGTGGAGAGAGCAAGGTTTCTCCGGAGAAAATCATCTTGCCTTCCGTGGGCTGAAGAACAATTGCCAACTGGTAGTGCTTAACTCTCTCTATTGACAACATCTAACCTAGAAATCTAAGTTACATTAAATGACTGCATTTTTCTATCATAGTGAAGACTAGCAGAATTTGCATTTGCTATCTACTGTCTAAAACTCCTCAAGGCTGGTACCTTCCATTAATTTCAAAAAGCTTGGAAATAAAACCTGACACTCCTGCATGTCTGAAGCTCTGTCAACAACAAAGTAGCTAGATGGAATTGGTTTGAGAGAACTATGAGCTGACACACAACCTCTACCAGCTTACTTGTCTTCCTGTGGTACAGACTGCTATCTACATAGCACAGTCCCCAGCAAACACTTAGTATATCACCCTATGTTTAGGGTTTCTTGGGAAAAAAAAAAAGCCCCAAAACCAGTAAGATTGTAAATCTGAACTAGAAAATGATAAAACAAAAAGTTAAATCAACAACTTGATTTCTAGCAAAGGGATGGAAAGAGCAGTTGAGAGCAGTAAAGTGTCTCAAGCTTTGGAACATGCTTTGGTACACAAGAGCTAGAATCATTAGCTTCTATGAGCAAAACCCCAGCTAAAAGCAGATCATGAGGATTTTGTTATTGATTGAACTGAGACCAGGATTTCACTGTAATTACTAATTATGGCAAACGAACAACAGTTTTGTTGCTTCTTAGAGCTGTTTGGTTCTGGGGTGGTTTATTTTGCTAATGATAGAAACTGGATCCTTCCCTCTCCCAGCTTTTCAGTGTGGGAAGCAGAGCTTGTAAATCCCTGTGTTACTTGCTTTTAAAACATGTGACTTAAAAAGTAGTATTTGGCTGATGAGGATGGATGCATGGAAGGAGCATTCAAGTAAATGAATGGTGAGTTCTGCATTAGTTTCCTCTTCAGTCCCTCAGTTACTGCTTGCTGATCCAAGTGCATTAAATAACTGCATAAAACATTTGTGGTTTACCTCTCAGGTACAGCAGAAACACCTNCAGAAAAGAGTCTTTCTATAAAGTTCCAGTACATATGATGTCAGTGGTAATACAGGAATTCTCATCTCAAGTTGACCATTTCTGTTTATAGATACTCTTTGGGAGTTTGATTTTTGTTTTTGTTTTTGTTTTTTTTTTCTCAATACAGCTCTCTTTTATTTCCAGTCTAGCTGGTCTCCAGAGAGCTGTGATAATCGGCAAAAGATATAGGAGCCTAGAAAACAAGTTCACAGAACTACTGGCTTCATCAGGACAATTTAAAGGAAACTGTCAAAATTTGAGGTCATACCTATTAAGAAGTCTGAGGAAAAGCTGGTTTTCAATGACAAAAAAACCCCAATGTTGTTTGGGAGAAGTAAGCAGAGGATTGTTGAGCTATCAGAAATAAGTTTTCTCTAGCAGTGTTGACTTAGCTGACCAGCTTGAATACCCCAAACCAAGTTATATACATACTGGTTTGTGGGCCTATCCTCTAAAACAGAACAGGAACACACCTGGTAGGATTTCAACATAAGGATTTGATCCACACACTCCTAAAAAAAAACCAAACAAAACATGCTGAGGTGTTCTACAAAATGAGAAGAAAAATAATACTTTGATCAGCTACACCTGTAGGTCTTGGTCCTTGGATAAGAAGCCTGATTGCCACCTGAGTCTGTGTTGGAATGACAGCTGGTATACATTATCTTCTGGCCTGCCTGGTTGCTTTTAGAAGGAGAGTTTGATGCATAGAGAAGCTGGTGACTAGGAGACCTTTTCTGCAGTGAAGGTACTGAGACAGACTGGCAGGAAGGTAGCCGGAAGCTAACAGTACAATTCTGTGATTTTATCTCCTTAGTGTTTACCCTATATCTTTACAGAATGCTGGAAACCTGCAGACTACAGTCTGGGCAGTAGGAAGGTTAGTGCTATTTATTTTCTATGGAAATACATTGAACTATTGAAAGTGGTGATAGGGCAGAAATAATGACTTGCCCCACACTTGTATCCGGTCAGACTGTTCAGGGGATGGTGTTTCAGCAGTTTCTAAAAAAAAAATAAAAATAAAAAAGGCAACCAAAAAGCAAACCCCCCAAACTGACCTAGCCTCTGACCCCAACCTAAATTTTACCTACCTCTGAGGCTGTAATTAGGGGGGGGAAAAAAAGCCTCAGCTGCTATTTAGCTCTGTAAGCACCTAGGCTTAGCTTTTATTGTTACAAATTTTCCAAATTCAAAATGAGACTGAGCTATAGCAAGCAGTTTGACCAGTTTAGCTTGATGTGAATCAAGATTGTGTCTACTAGCCTCTGTGGATGGAGGCAGTGGTAAGCAATTGGTCTGCTCTGTCAATAGTATTACTTGCTACTGTTTTCTTCCAGATCAAAGGAGGAGAGGAGAAGCTAAAAGAAGAGTTGATGACCTACACTGTTTTATACTGCAGACTGCTGGTTACAGGTGAGCTAAATTCAGCTTCTTTTTTAGAGAACCTGTTTCCAGCTCAAAACTTACACTTTATAAAGTGTGCCTATAGTAGCTGATATTTGGCTATATAGGATGGGGAAAGTTGTTGAGGGAAATGTATAAACAGCTAGTAAGATTATAGTCCAATTTCTACTATCCTTAAGCAGCTTCTCAGTATGTGGGCTGGTCACAAATCTGGTTCTGAGGTACCTGCAGTCATTAGCTATGTAGGGACCTCAGTAGCCTGACACAATTCTGGATTCACCCCAGTAAGACCCATTTTCAAACCAATTTTTCTGTATTTGTGCATTGTGTATTGCTTTTTCTCACATTCAAATGTGACTGCACCAGTAATGCTATTGCTATGATGAACTTAATAAAATCAAATGAACAGGTAGAAGGTGCAGACCTGAAGAAATACCTAGGCTTGGTGGTAAAAGTAGCAATTTTTGAGATGCTCAGCAATGGCCATCAAAAAGACAATAAAAATGGTAGAACTAAAAAAAGGTTAGTAGTGATAACTGGAAAGTTGGCTCTTGAATCCAGGATAAGTTGGTGTATTCAGAGTGACTCCTTTATTTTCAGTAGGTGTCTTCCAATTCAGAAGTCTAAAAACCCATTGGTTTAGGGTTGTACTGGCTGCTGCAGGCTATTGTATTACAGTGCCGTAACAAGGCAGCTGACTGTGCGCTCTTCTGATCTGTGGCATGTTTGAAGTGAAACAAAGGTATTTTAGTCTAACACACTGTACTTGCTCTTATAATATAGTCTAAGAGGGTTCACAAGAGTAATTAGGAAAGCTCAGCTGATGAGCACCAACTTATTAAACCACAGTAACATACTATGTGGGATTATTCATATCCTCAGTTTTGTGCCTAATTCTTTCTGTGATGCTGCTTTTGAGTGTGTGTGTTTTAGCAGCAGTTGCTCTCTGTTTTTTACTGGTAGGTAGTAACATTCATGAATACCTTGTGAAGAAAGGTCTGGGCTAGAAATTGCAGTACCAGAAAACCTTTCTGGTAGTCAAGTGGTTAACAGCATTGGCATTTACACATTTGACTTGTTTGATATTAATGGGTGAAATTCATAAGTCCTCTAGAGCCTCACTCACATATTTGGCATTAATAATGAGCATTTATTTATAATATAAATATAACATTGTATATAACAAATATTATATATATATTATATATAATCCTATATTGAGCCCTCAATATAGGAAGGACATGGATCTGATGGAGTGGATCCAAAGGAGGGCCACAAAGATGATCAGGGGGTTGGAGCACCTTTGTTACAAGGACAGGCTGAGGAAGCTGGGGTTGTTCAGCCTGGAAAAAAGAAGGCTTCAGGGAGACCTTAGAGCAGCCTTTCAGTACCTGAAGGGGGTCTACAGGAAGGCTGGGGAGGGTCTGTTTACAAAGGCCTGCAGTGACAGGGTGAGGGGCAATGGCTTCAAGCTGGAGAAGAGCAGCTTTAGACTGGGTATTAGGAATAGGCTCTTTACTCTCGGGTGGTGGACCACTGGAGCAGGTTGCCCAGGGAGGTGGTTGAGGCCCCTTGCCAGGAGATGTTTAAGGTGAGGCTCGACAAGGCCCTGGGTAACCTGGTCTAGTTGGGGGTGTCCCTGCTGACTGTGGGGAGGTTGGGCTAGGTGACCCTAGAGGTCCCTTCTGGCCTGGACCATTTCCATAGCTAAACCCACATGAAAATAGTGCAAATGGAAGCTACTGTTCAAGTCCAGTGGCACATCTTATATGATACTGGACGGGGTAAGCTCATGAGGTGGGTAGCTGTTAAGGGACAGACAACAGCTTTGGTTTATCAGGAACGTAGTTGAGTATGTGGGGAGACATAAAGCAGATGGACGTGCTGTTCTACTACATCATTTTCTCTAGAACATTGCTATTGATGTTCTAGTTCTAAAGCAAAAGTTGGCTGCTAAACGGAGCATCTTTGAACGCAGGGTAAGGGACAAACTAAGCCACGCAAATAAACCACCAACCAGCTTGGGTTATTTTTAAGATGGCCTTGATGAATTCTTCTGAGCAGTTTCCCCCCTCCCCAATTCTTGTTAATTTACTGAAAAGCCAACATAGCTATCATGTTGGGGAAACTGTAGTTAAATGCTTGCCTGAAATGTTGCTTTGATCATCTAATTTTTAGCGATTCAGCATATTTAAGGAGCAGAAATAGTAATGTAACAGACTTGCAGGTGTTTCCAGGGGACTTGGTTTTTTTTAAATGGCACTCTTTTTAACACAAAGGAAACTAAACATTTCCTTTGAATTGAGTGTGATTTCATCAAAACCATGTTAAGAATCACTTTGTAAGAATCCGAGATAAAAAACCAGAAGCAAGGACAGCTAAAGTTAGGGCCGGAATCGCCCCAATAGCCTCTGATATCGCAGCACAACGCGGCACGTCCTTAACTCACTTCTAAAAATGCTGCCTATTGTGCATGCTAATGAGGTGATTTACTGCCCCTTCCACGTATCGCCTAGACGGCCCCATTCAAACGCGGTCCCGGAGGGGCAGACGCCCGTAGCGGTGCGTAGGGCGGTCTCTCTGCCGGGGCCGGCCTGCGCTCTGGAACAACGCCCCGCCGCTGGCTCGCCCCGACCCCGAACCCCCTCCCCACCCCACAGACCGAAGCCAGCAGCGGGGCGCCGGGGCAGGGCAGTGGGGGGGGGACCGCCAGCGCCCCGGTGCGGCCTGGCGGCCGGTCCGGCCCCGCCGAGCATGCCCAGAGCCTGCCCCGACGGCCGGAGGGGTAGGGGAGCGGAGAGGGGCGCCCGCCGCCGCCCAGCTCTTAAAGGCAAAGGCAGGAGCCCCTCCCGGGGCTTGCTGGAAGGGCTTTCCCCAAACCTGGGGAAAGAAACCCACAGAGCCAAAGGAGGGGTTGGGAAGAGTCGGTGCTGCTATAGGCGTGCAATCTCTTCTCACCTGATGGCAATTTCCTTCTGTTCCTATGCATCAAAAAGGTGTGGTGGGTTTCACAAGGCAGCCCTGCCTCTGGAAGATTGAATGATGAGCTTGTCCTTGCTTAGTAAGATGTAAATATCACTTAAATTTGTGCAGGATTTTTATTCCTGCATCCATAAATAAGTCACTATCTTACCTTTAGTATTCTTAACCTTATCACTAGGAAAGAAGCATTGGCCTGTAAGCTAATCTTTTTGCATTTGTGACTTTGTCACCGTCTGGATGTTGACACAGCCTTTTCCCTCAGCAGACCTTCTCCTTTTTGTGAGAAGGATTTCAAATACAGGAGTTAGGATGTTGCCTGTCTTAAAAGACAGGAGAGCAAGGCCTGAAGAATTGCCTGGCTCTTGGACATGGGCTGAGAAAGAAGCACCTTCATTCCAAGTGTATGATAGCATAGCTGCCTTGGTCTGGGGTTCTGAGAAGATACAGGCCTTTAGGGAAGAGCTCTAATGGCTAAGGCCCTTAAAGTTTCTTTAATGCCCGCACCACCCCCCCAACTACATGGCAAAACCATGTTACTGCTTTGCATATAAGATGGCTTTCCTGTACCAGTAAAAACCTGAGGCTAAGTTGTACAAGGAGCAGTTAAAAAGAGTAAGACACTCAGTGGTATGGGAAGCCTCACTGGGGACAGTGTCACTGAGATAACGGGAGACTTAATGGGGCCCGGAGATGAACAATTTGTCAGAGAAGGTCAGTTTTGAACAAAGTACAGGCAGTCCATTTTGAAAGACACTGGACAGAGAAGTCTTCATACTATAGGAAGCTGTGGAAGGCACAGCAATTTGGAGGTGGGTAGGGATGGTTGATTGTTAGCAACAAATTAAGCTAAAAGCTTTGAAATAGGATGGTTGATCAGAGGAAGAATATAAAGTTTAGGTGTTCCTGTAAGTTAGAAGAATATTACGGTGCAGGATGGGATGAAGTCGTAAGGATAAAATAGGAGAAACAGCGAGGAGTAAAGAACTGGATTGGGTAACTTGGGAAAGAGAGAGGGCCTCTAAGCTTAAAAGGTTTATAAGTTAGATATTCTCTCTTATTACATTTCAATCAGCTGAAATGTTTGAGCTGTTAGGCAAAAAAGTGTTAAAACCTTCCTTGCAACTTAAAATGTCTTCATCTTTTTAATATTTTCTGAGTTTTTTGAGGATGCATTGTGGGTGATGCTTTAATTTTGTTGGTTATTTTTATTCTGGAACCTGAAATACCTAGCTTCAGGTAACTTGTTGGATTTTATTCTTTTTAATAATATATAGGCATTGAAAGCATAAAGCAGGACAGGTAAAAGACAGTGAGTGCTCAAGATCTCCAACAATGTCAGCAATGGAGAATGACAGTCTTGATATTTGTATATTCTTCAGTGAAGAGTGTGATGAACTCTCAACACTTTAAATAAATTGATTAGAAGTTATGGAAGGGAGAGAAGTAGGTGGGGGTCAGACTTGATCTAGCTTCCTTTATTAGCATACCCAGTTGGGCAGCAGAAGTAATTATGTCTGATGTGATATCACAGCTGTGGGGACTGGAAGGTTGTATGAATCATATGAACCTGATAAGCCCCAAACAGGAGAGTTCCTGTCATATTTTCTGCATTACTCTTCTCCAGTGAGCAGACTTTCCTTTTTTACACTAGGAGATCAGAAAAACATTCCACACTGTTTCTTCCTATCTCGGCTCCGCTGCAATACCTTCTCCAATGCTTTTTTCTTCTGGAAAGATGAACTTGAGTACCTTCTTGGCCCTCTTCCCAATTGTTTTGCTACTCAGCTGATGATTTAAAAGCCACCGATTTTTGCTTTTTTTCCCCATGTAAATGAAAGCATTCCAGTATCTCTCTCCTGAGTTGACTTGTTCTTTTAGGGCTCTTGAGGCAGGCAGAATATTTTGTCTCTGTTGGCCACTGTTTTTGGCACTTTGGCATAGAGGCTACCTAACTTAATGGTTATTAAGACCAAGAAGGCTTACTTGTTTTCTCACTAATTGCCATTTGATACATTAGAATGAATAAAACCTTCCAAATATAATATTTTCAAGCAAACTTGACAAAAACATTTTAAATCTGATAGGTTTTGCACAAGTCAACTGCCTTGCAGCACCTCTTCTCTGACAGTCTTTCACTTTGATATTTTTTTTTCCCCTTTATCCTCTGCTTGATGACCTTCACAAGAAAGACTAAGTGGAAGATCCATTCATTCTCTGGCCAGTCAGGGAATACTTACTGCTAAGGCCCCTGCCAGCTTCCATTGATTTGGCTTGTGCAAAATCCTCTCCATGTAGGAAATACAGGAAAAATACTCCTCCCTTTACCTTAAGAATACTTCTCCTTCTCTCTTCCCTGTCTTCTTTAATACAAGATGTGAGGGGTTTGTGGAATATGTACAAAGGGATAAACAGATTCACTCAAATGCTTTCTAGTATATTCTTCCATTTTCAGAGCCCCAATTCTTCATTCATACAGTTGCTTTTCAAGGAGGGAAACATACAGAGGGGGCAAACAACTTGATTTTATTTTGTTTGTTGCTCCAGCTGGGGGCGAAAGAGGCGTGTGAGATTGTGTTGCATGGGACCAATACTCCCTCTGCAGGCAAGAAGAGCATGCTGCTCTTTGCCAAGAGCCACCATGACCTCTACGCAGTGTTGAGCACCTTAGGTCTTGAGTAACGCGGTTGGAATCAATGACAGTTTCTCAGTGTACAGAAATATCTGTCCCAAAATCTCTATGAGAATAAGAGTAACAAGAAGTTAAGTTATATGGGTACCTCGTGAATAGGAAGCCTTAGGTCAAGCAGCCAACATTTATGAGGGGGTATATGAGTAAGCTGCATGCTTACTGGTAAGAGAAGAGAATTCCATGAAGGAAGCATGGGTCCCGGTTAGCAAGAAAAGCAATTAAATCCTGTGGTGGCATCAGGTGTGCGTTGGTGCTAATGGTTTGCTGGGAACAACAGCCTTAAAATTCTACATCTAGCTTTGTTACTCAACTAACATGTAGTGCTGTGGGAGGCAGAGTGCATGTCCCCAAATGAAAAGTGGGGTTATGATGCTTTGCAAATGTCTAAGAAAAGTCTAAGAAAAAAGACAACAAACTTCCAGTGCATGCATTTAAAAATACATCCACTCTTCTACCTGCTCTGTAGTTATCTTATTACTTCACTTAGTTTGTAAAATCTTCAGGGTAAGAACCATATTGAGGGAAGAAGAGTGAGGGCCAACCATAACCAACCAGTATGGTTATCAACCTTAATTTTGGAATAAGTGAATATTTTCTGTTAGGATGTAGCTCATAAACCAGTAGGAATTTTAAAAATATGTATTTGGACACTGAAGAAGTTTGGATATCATAAGGGTGTTTTCAGTGAAAAGTCCTAGTAACTAAAACTGCAGAGTGAAATATTTGTATTATGTAAACTACTCCCATAAAGCTGGACATGAATATCATGTTTGGGGAACAGTAAATGCTCATGCTACAATACTTTCACAGGACCATTAGGTTGGGAGGGTCCTCTTAAAATCATCTCGTCCAGCTTTGCTGTTCAAACAGGGTCAGCTAGAGCAGATTGTTCAGGCAACCTGCACCAGTGTTTGACCTTCTTAAGAGTAAAAAAAAAAAAAAATCAACTTTCACTTTCCTTGTGTTCTGATGGAATTTTCTGGGGTTTTTTGTTTTGTTTTGTTTGTTTTTCATTTGTGCCCATTGCCTCATATTCTGTCAATGAGCACTGCTGAGAAGTGTCTGGCTCCTTCCTTCATTCCCACCCATCAGACATTCATACAAACAGATAAGATCCCCCCCCCACCCACCCCGAGGTTTCTCTCCTCTAGGCTAGACAATCTCTTTCAGCCTCTTGTGTGACAGGTGCTTCAGTCCCTTAATCACCTTTGTGGCCCTGTGCTGTATTTGAACAAGTCCAGATCTTTCTAGTACCAGGGAACCCTGAATGAGATACAGTACTCCAGACGCAGCCTCACCAGTGCTGAGTACAGCTGTGGGATTGCCTCCCTAGACCTGCTGGCAACTACCTTCCTCATAGAGGTTGCCTTGGCTGTGAGAGTGCACAGGCTGGCTCACGGTCAGCTTGTTGTCTACCAGGATCCCAAGATCTTTCTTGGCAAAGCTGCTTTCCTGTTGGTAGGCCCCCAGTACTTGCTGATGCCCAGGGTTATTCCTCCCTAGATGCAGGACTTTGCATTTTGCACTTCATGAGATTCCTCTCTACCTACTTCTCCAGATTGTCAAGGTAGTACTTCTGAAAGGTGGCACAACCATCTGGTGTATCAGTCACTCCTTCCAGTTTTACATCATCTGCAAACTGGCTGAAGGTGCACTCTGCTTTCTTGTTGAGGGTTTGTTCCTCAGGTTTGGGGTTTTTTTGTGTGGAGCTTCAAGTTGCTTCCCTCCAGGTATTACTTCTCCTTTTTTCCTGCTCATGAGGTTTTCTGCTACTCTGTGATTATTTTTTTTCACTATTATTAGTCTGCTTCTTATGAACAAATAATTTGCATACTACAGTAAATGACAAACTTGAAAACACTGGGTGGCCTTAGTGTTGCTGAAAAATAGGGACTAGAAACAGTATTTTCATCAAACTGTGTCAGCAGGGGTTGAGGAGATAAGACTTTATACCTAGTATCTCAAAAGACAAATAACCTTTTCCTCTGTGCTGTTTGGTACGATGGGGAAGTGCCAATGCAAGAAGATACTCCCTACAGGAGGGGACTGGCCACATGACTTTGTGCTCAGCAGGCAGCGGTGACAGCAGGCTGACTTGCAGCCCAAACCCTTCTGCCCGCCAGTAGGTGAGGGCTGGTTCCTGAGGGTATGCAGCATGGTGAAGCATAGCTGAATGCCATGTGAAATTCATCACACCAGGCAGATAAAGTCTGCTAGAAGCTTGATCTTCACATACTCTTGCTCTCCTCTACTTTAATATGTTTCTTTTCCCTAGGAATGCAAGATCTCAGCTTTATCATGTTTTCTTGTCTCCTAATTGCCCTTATAGTCTACCTCACCCTTCTTTAAGCTGTGAATATCCACTTCTGGGCCTGCTTTCTTCCTGCTGTATTTCTGGTAAGGTGCTATGTCAGAGAGAGAGAAGAGTTTGGTAAATGCACAGTCTTAGGTAGTCGATGAGCTCCTTAGGATCTTGCCAGTTCTCAGGGTCCAAAGCAGTCTCAGTATTACTCTAGTGCTTTAAGAGAAAAGTAGCTAGTGAATTGAGAAACCAGAATTGATTTCCCTGAGGAATTTACCACCTTGCAGGTGAAGCCGAAACTCTGCCTCTCAAAGTATATGTAACAAGGTGTTTAAGAACTTAGACACACTTTCATTTAGCAAACAGCTGTGGCTTAAAATGCTATTGCCTTGCTACTTAACTAAGCTGCAAGACTTCACACTGAAGCAGATGAGGAGGCCAAATGCATTCCATTTTGCCAGTTTGGGGGTGGAAGCAGTTAGCTTCTCCAGGAGGGCGGTAATGTCTTAAACTGTGGCAGGTGTTTGCTAATGAGCATGTGCCTAAATTTTCAATTAACCAGTGACTAACAATATGTTAAGCAGAAGCAGAGGGAGTGCTCTGAATCTGTCTGATTTAACTTAAACAGTTCTAAGGAGGGGGTAAAGCTATTGATTTGAATGCATGTAAATGGAGAATAGTTCAAAAAGATCAGGATTGGAGCAGATATTTATAATTTTTTATTTCCACATTTGTAACTGTAATAGCCCTGAGCTAAGTGTTCCAGTCCCCAGTTGACTAAACAAATTCTACTCATCAGTTCAGAAGTTGCTTAGTATTTTATGTTGTAAAATATTCATTTGTTTTTTCTATATTTAATCTGTACTGGGTAGGATGTTGCTGGTTCAGATTTGGGGGAGAAATTCTGCATTTCAAGTATCTGTAGACTTAAGTCTAGTAATCACAGGCTCAAGTGAGTTTTTGTGCAAAATGTACTTAGAGAAAAGGGCTGTGAAGAGGTGGCACAGGGAAATATAGAACTGAAAAAATAACTAAACTTGCAGTAAGATAAGAATCACAAGACCTCCTGGATAAATCTGAAGAGACATCCCATAGTATCTAAGTAGCAACAAAAAGATGTGGATACTAATATAATCCTTCTCCAGACCTACAGATAATGTATTTTGGCCTGCAACATCTAGCTTTATATATCGACATGAGAGTAAGGCCAGCAGCTTTAAGAAATACTTTTTTTTTTTTTTACTGCAATTAGAAGATATTTCACCTACTAACAGCTGAAAATATAACCACCACAGTACTTCTGAAATATAACATGTTAAATTTGCATTGCAACTGTGTTGAAATTATAAAGTCATTATGGCCAGTTTGTGTGTCAGGACTTGGACAAGATTCTGAGTAAACCAGTTGTGGGTTAACGAAGAGATGCCAGATATATTGCGTTCCTGCTTCCTGATGCCTCTTTGTTTCTGGGGCTGTAAGATTGTAGTGGAATTCACGAAAATCTTAGTCTTGAATGTTCCCAATTCAGCATGCTGTCTGTTCACAAGCATGGCATAGGCAGCTAAAGAGTTGGGGGAATGATGCCAGTGACTTCAGGGGTTGCAAAAGGAGTGTTTGTCTAGATTGCTGTGACAGTTCACTGGCTGTGGCCCTTTCATTTTAGGAAGGAGGTTACAAATTTTGAGAAAGGAGAAGTTGGTTGCCTTTTATGAAAGGTGAAGCCTGTCTGTTTAGGATCCACTGGATATTCAACTCCACCTCCCATTCTGCAATTGTTTGTTGTCTGTCCCAAGGTAATAATAATCAGATAAAGTGATCAGAAGTCATTATTATTGGCCTTTGTGAAACTGGTTGGTGGCCTCACCAGGCACTAACTTTTCATTATTTATTATTATTATTATTACAAATCCATTAAGTAATGTTATTTGTTTACAGAGCATTTGCAAACATGGATGATGGTATCCATGAACTGTTATCCTCTTTGTGGATTTGTTCATCCCCTTGTGTTTGCCTCTTAAATGCTTAAGAGCAAAGAGAAGTTTGTAATCAAATCTTGTTTGCAGGATTGGTGGTTACTGCTGGATGTAGATATTTCTCCAAGAGGTGGGGGAGAGAGAGGATAAGTGTGCCCTATATTAGATACTGAAAATACAGAGGTTATAGGCAAATATCTTCCATGTTCAATAAGAGAGGAGTACCATTAAAGAGGGCCCATGGGGCCTGAATAACTCTTCTCTGTGTGCTTGGGAATGCACAGCTGAGCTGACCATCATTTTGGTATGCTGTTCTTAAAGCAGAGATGGCCAAATAGCACAGTTTGGTTTGGATGCAAGCACTGGTTACAATGGTCCTGTTTTTCCACTCGGTACACTTCCTTAAAAATAAAATAAAAAAGTCTGAGTCTGGGAATAGAATTCTTTAAAGTTTCAAAGAATAAGGCAAGGGCGTTAGCTAATTTTTAAGTTTCTGTTTCGTAGAATCATAGAATGGTTAGAGTTGGAAGGGACCTTAAAGATCATCAAGTTCCAACCCCCCTGCCATGGGCAGGGACACCTCCCACTAGACCAGGTTGCTCAAAGCCCCATCCAGCCTGACCTTAACAACGTCCAGGGATGGGGCATCCACAGCTTCTGTGGGCAACGTGTTGCAGTGTCTCACCACCCTCACAGGAAAGAATTTCTTTCTAGTGTCTAATCTAAATCTCCCCTCTTCCCATTTAAAGCTGTTACCCCTTGTTCTGTCACCACTCTCTCCCTGACAAAGAGTCCCTCCCCAGCTCTCCTGCAGGCTCCCTTCAGATACTGGGAGGCTGCTATAAGATCTCCCCAGAGCCTTCTCTTCTCCAGGCTGAATAAGCCCAGCTCTCTCAGCCAGTCCTCATAGGAGAGGTGCTCCAGCCCTCTGATCATCTTCATGGTCCTCTGCTGACCTGTTCTGACATTTCCGTGTTCTTTCTATGTTGAGGACTCCAGAGCTGGACACAGTACTCCAGGTGGAGTCTCACAGGAGCAGCATAGATTTCCTGTGATGTGCTGGCCACACTTCTTTTGATGCAGCCCAGGATGCAGATGTCTTTCTGGGCTGCCAGTGTGCACTGCTGGCTCATGTTGAACTTCTCAGCCACAAGCACTCCCAAGCCCTTCTCCCCAGGGCTGCTCTCCAGCCATTCCCCACCCAACCTGTATTTGTGCTTGGGATTGCCATGTCCTGGGTGCAGGACCCTGCACTTGACTTGGTTAAACTTCATGCAATTTGCACTAGCCCACTTCTTGAGCCTGTCCAGGTCTGTCTGGGTGGCATCCCTTCCCTCCAGTGTGTCCACCACACCACTGAGCTTAGTCTCATCGGGAAAACTTGCTGGTGGTGCACTCTATCCCACTGTCCGTGTTTCTGACAAAGATGTTAAATAGCACTGGTCCCAGTACCAGCCTCTGAGGAACACCACCCATTACCGGCTGCCACTTGGAATTTGAAGCACTGACCACAACCCTTTGAGTGCAGCCATCCAGCCAGTTCCTTATCCACCAAGCGATCCATTCATCAAATCTATGACTTTCCTGTTGTGAGACCAGGATGTCTTGTGGGACAGTGTCAAATGCTTTGCATAAGTCTAAGTAGATGATATCTGTTTCTCTGCCCTTGTCCACCAAATCTGTGGCAGTATCGGAAAAGGCCACCAAATTTGTCAGGCAGGATTTGCCCTTAGTGAAGATCTTGCCAGGCACAGAGGTGAGACTGACCGGCCTATAGTTCTCTGTGTGTTCTTTTTTTTTCTGTTTTTGAGCATTGGGGTTATGTTCCCCTTTTTCCAGTCAGCAGGAACCTCACCAGAATGTCACAATTTATCAATATGATGGAAAGCAGCTTAGCAACTTCATCCACCAGCTCCCTCATAATCCGTGGATGGATTTCATCAGGTCCCATGGACCTATGCACCTTCAGGTTCCTTAGGTGGTCTCGAACCTGATCTTCTCCTACTGTGGGCAGTTCTTTCTGAGCCCCTGTTTTTGCCTTCTGTGGCTTGGGCACAGTGGGGTTTGAGCCCTTGCTGATGAAGGCTGAGGCAAAAAGTTTGTTCAGTAGCTCAGCCTTGTCCATATCCTGGGTAGCCAGGTCTCCCGTTTCCTTCTGGAGAGCACCCACAGCTTCCCTAGCCTTGCCTTTGTCCCTGACATATCTATAGAAGTTTTTGTGACTGTCTTTGATGTCCCTGGCTGGATTCAGTTCTGTCTGGGCTTTCGCTTGCCTGATCTGGTTCCTGGCTGCTTGGACAGTTTCTCTATATTCTGCCCAGTCTACCCGTCCATGCTTCCACCTTCTATAGGCCTTCTTTTTAGTCTTGAGCCCATCCAGCAGTTCCTTTGTCATCCACGCAGGCTTTCTGGCTATTTTGCCTGACTTCTTTTTTTGGGATGCACCTCTCCTGAGCTTGGAGGAGGTTTAGCAACCTTTCCAAGTATTTGTTACATTACATAAAGACAGTTTGGATGCTAGACACCTTGCAAAGGTTTTAAGAATGTTACATCATTTATTACTGTGTAGAATCTTATTTACTCAATTTGTTTCATTTTTCTTATGTGTAAGTGAAGAAAATATTTACTTTGTTCAAAAGTGGTTTCTGAGGCTGAACTTAATTCATATGTGTAACTAGGTTTGGTGTTTGGAAGGTGCCATACAATCATTACTTATTAATAGCAGGACCTGCAGAAGCTATGCATTATTTATATTATGTTATCTGTGGAAGACTTGCAACTATTTTCTTGTGTTTGGACTAGAAATGTTCAAAAGTATGGTCAGCTGACTTCATTCTTTTTCCTCCTATATGCCACCAAACATATAGTGGAGGATTATTTTTAAAATGGCATTGTGCCCTTAGTAGTCTTCTGTAAACCAATGTATAGAAGAAGGTAAAGTTAGGACTGATGTGTCTTTGATTCTAATGTGATGGCTGGATATGATCTATTGACAAGGACAGTATGTGGAGCAACGGCATTAGCTAGGACAGATATGAAGATCCAAGTTGCTCACACATAGAGTATTTCAGGTGTGAGATTAAAACTCTCCAAAGCTAGAGTATATAAAGTTTCTCCCTGATAATTCTTTCAACCATTGGGATTTCTTTCATGCAGAACAGGCTTAAGGCTTGGCCTACTCCTAGGCAAACTGTTGGGATGTCTATTGAAGCCAAGGTCACCCTCAGAGAAATTTAATGCTGTTGTATTGCTTGCCAGTTCCCATGGCCCTTTCAAAGAGCTGTGTTCCTGTAGCACCTTTGCTGCAGCCACCTCAGCTCCCCTAAAGGGGGTTGCAAATAGTGGAGGGGGAAAAAAAACCTACACAGAAATTGTAAATTAATGCTGACAATGTCAATATCAATTTACGCCAGAAATGTATGAGGAGTAGAGGGTGGAAAGAGTGGTGATGCAGAACACAGTATTTCCTACATTCCATTCTAGAGCACCTGAAGAACGGCTGCCACAGCAGTGGTGGATGATAGCACAGAGCCAGTACTCTTTCCTTTTCTGAAACGGCTACTTTGTGGCCTCCTACACAGATAAGAGCGTTCAGACAGGCAGAAAGCCACTGGTCACGAAGCTGGCTTAGTTCAACACAGTTGTCATTAGAGTGTATTGAAAAAATATTGAAGAAGAGTTTAGCACTGCAACGCTTATTAGCAAACAAAATCCTGTTGTTAGTCCCAGGCATGTCAAAATCAAGGTTTGTGAGCAACAGTAAAGAATGCCTCTGGTATTTTTGGTTATCATTAACACTGTACAAGTCTCTAAAACCAACATGATGTGGACAACTGAAGGAAAAGACAGGACCTAAATATTCTGAGGGAATTCTGACTCTGGTACTCTTGATCACAAGTAAGTGTAAGGTAGCTGTTTGGATGAATCTCCACACCAAAACAATCTCCAGCCCTGTTTCTGTCAGTTACAGACTTTGGTTTTTAACTTCTGCATTCAAAATAAGTAATTCTCTCCATGAAAATGAAGTATTTTAGCTGTATTGTGAGATGATAAACCAGATGAAGTCAGAACAAATCTATTTTGTCTCAGTAGAAGTGTACTCTGTACATGTGGTTTTAGAATTCCAAGTTGCATGTGCATGCTAGTGAACCTGAGATTCTCATATATATAATCTTTCAAATCTTATTTAGGGTAGTTTGGGGGTTTTTTGGTGGTGGTTTTTTTTTTTTTTTTTTTTTTTTTTTTTAANTTTTTTTTTTTTTTACTGTAGAAAAGAGCCATGACTGTAAAACGGGCATTATATTATTTGAAACCATTCTAACTTGAGGTGATTAAGAGTATAAGCTAACTGTTTAAAAGATTTCGGTTGCAAATCTGCCTCTTGCATTTTCCTAGACAGCTGTTTAAAAAAAGAAAAAAGTATTTTGAAGTCAGAATAAATAATTATGTGATAAAATGACGAGTCAGGTTGTCAAAAGCAAAAACTCTCCAACAGGTATACATGCTAGAATAATGCATTTTTTTAAAAAATTTTTGCAACATCTGACTCATGATTTCGATTACGTATTCTGCTAAGTTCAAAGTTTCATTACACAAAAGAGATCTATATGAAACAAACGTGCTTCAAACCATTTTACTTCAATTGTAGTAACAGGTTTTAGAGTTTAAATCATTAACAACCTCTGTGTGAACTTTTATCCAAATGACTGCAAGTCACAAAGAGAGCACTTCTCTTTCACGAAGTACCTTTTGTGCTTTAGTGAGACCCAATCTCTCTTCTATTTTTTTCCCCACCTTCATGTCCGTCTTTGAAGAAAGATGTGTGATTTGTAAAGTAATGAAAGTATGTATCAGTTAATGAAAACTGCTATCCTGGTTTCATAATGCACGCTGGAATTGCTGCAGGGTAAAGCTTCATATACCTGCATTACAGCAGGGGGGGAAAAAAAGTAGATTTCAGAAGTCCAGATTGCTGTGTGCATTGTAGAAGTATCATGTAGCAGCTAAATCAGCCATTAGGGGTGACCTAATCTTGGCTTCCCCCCTCCGCCCCCCAGACACACACACTTCTCAAAGTGTTGTATTTTTCACGCTGCTTGCATTCTTTCCACTTTTTAAGACCTACACTGGAAATTGTGGGGACACTGGCACAGGAACAGCATATCCACATGCTAACTTGCTCACCTTCCTTTCTTGCTTGTTTTGTACACTTAATTTGGCACGGAGGGAGTTGTATCTAACTCCTCTCTCCCCCCTCTACTGAAGTTCAGTTCCAGTAAGCCCCTCCGGCCCCAGTGCTTTGTGGAGGAACCGCTGAACACACCTCTGGGGTTAGCTCTGCACTATAGTACAGTTTTTCTTTCCTAACGTAAGGGAAGACAAAACGTCTTAATTAAAAAAAAAAAAAAAAGTGGTTGTTATTTTCTTTCCCACTAGAAATAAGGGTAACGCAGTGCGAATGGGAAACCCACAAATTCCATCACCACCACCACCCCCTTTTTTTTTTAT
>VXBJ01002966.1:0-44761 GCA_013400055.1 Nycticryphes semicollaris
AAGCCCCATCCAGCCTGGCACTGTAGTTCCAGCACCAACTGTAGTGCCTTGTGTCAGCACTAACTATAATGCAGCTGGGCAACAGCTGATCCCAGAAAACTAACCTACAACTAAAACCTCCAGGTTTTTTATGCAGGTCATTGGCCACGGGGCTGCTTGTTTGGTAGCGCTGCCACCCAGGGAGCTCAGGAACATGCACCTGGGAGCTGCAGCGAGCCCAGCCTTGCAGTATCATGGCTGTACATCTGTTTAAGCAGGCTGTAGAACTACAGCCTCTTTGTAACAGTGAATTCTGAGGGTTCAAGCTACAGAACCAAGAAAAGTTATCCGAAAAGTAGGACACATAAACACTTAAATTCAGATTGTCAGATTTCTATGTCTACTTATAACAACGTGGCTTTTAATAGTGTTAAAAACTGAAATTTAAATTAATTGTATTTTTAAGGTGTTTGTTAGCATGTACTAAAAGGAATACAGAAGTTTTCCTCGACTCTGGTGTAAGAAATTGCTCACTGGGCTTTGGAGAGAGCAGCACGGAGAAGGCTAAAAGAATCAGAAGAGGGTAATAAGCATCTTAGTGGAAGAATATACCCTTTAAACTTTTATGGGGGCTCAGATTCAAGGTGACAATTTGGCTGGGTTGGCAAAAGGTCTGCTGAACTCCTATCTGTCTGCTTCACTCATTCAGTCCCCATAGTCACAATAAATTTCAGACTTTGAATCACTCTCTCTCACGGGACCAACCTCAAGGCTTCCCATACACTCAAACCCTATGACTATTTATGCAGCCAAACCAGAACTCTTCTGTTTTGCCCCTTTTCCTTGCTTCAGTGACCAGCTCTCATCTCATGGTACTTGCAGACAGCACGAGCACAGGTTAATCCAGTAACACGACAGGACAACATCCTTGACTGCATTCATCCAGAGTGGTTTCCAAAACCAACCGCAGAAATTCGTAAGAGCTTAAATTAAAATATTATAAACTAAAAACAACTATAATTTGGGGGGTTGCTAATTTGTTAAAGTTTAAGAAGAAAAACAAACATAATTTACAACTTCTCTTTAAATTAAATTTAGAGATTGGGGAATACCAGATCAAGGACTGTGTAAGTCTATGATTCCGTGTGCTCAGTTTTTTGCACGCGCGGTTGACACAGGCTCAAACCCGTGGTTCCCGTCTGTTACACTGTCACAGCTAAAGTTTGGCCATTGATATTTTTCATTTGGCTAGCCTACCAGATCTTAAGTGTTCTGATATAATTCCAGCTGACTCTTTTTTAAGATACAAGCAATTAGAGGGTGTGGACAGGTATGCAAAACCCCTTCAACCCACCTGTGTCTGTCACGGTATGTTATAAACCCTTCCCTACTCAAGCCCAAGAGATTTTGCAGTGAGAGGCATCTCCCATAACTGCCAGAGCAGAACACAACTGTCTGCACATGCTGTTAAAGAGTCCCTCGCTTCTAACATTTGACAAGAACGATTAGTTTTGCATCAAAAAGGAGAACACTGAGCTATTCTGCATGACTTTGTCATCCCTAAATCTCCTGACACTCCACCCTCCCCAGCTCAGCATCCCTCTGAGTAAAGCAAGCAGAGCACTCTAAGAGGTGTTGTTGTAATTAGGGTGATTATAATGGGGTGGGGAGATACTGTCAGTTGCCAAGGATTTCTGTGTAACATCAGCGAGAATGTACTGTGAAGGAGAAACTCACAATGAATGGATTCTTGCTGCATTATTCTCACCTAATGTTTACTCATATCAGCTTATAAAAAGTGGCAACACATTTTTCAGCCCAAACCGGAGAGGTTCTGAATGAAAGTGTGCAAATGCCCTCAAAACCAGCCTTCACAGCAGAAGAAGGTCAGGTTCTGCTTGTTCTGGGACAGATTGCTCTTCTTCAGGGTAGAGAAGGTGAGAGAAAAATCTCCTTCCTTGGATCAACTTGTATTTGCCTCCTCTGTCCTGACCCTGCAAACTCCTCTTTACTTGTGTGCGTTTCACTTGTGCTCACGTGAAGTCCCACTGACTTCAGTGGGAACGCAGCACAACTGTTGGCAACGCTGGCTGCTTCGGCTCCTCCTCCGCGTTCCTGTGCTTCGCTGCATGTGCTGCACAAGCCCCATAAACATATACAATAAACAACTGAGGTAATTTCACAATCTCTCCAAAATAGCACGCACGCCATTACAGGAAGAAAACCCTTTCTGCCTATTTAAGGCTGCTTTTCAGAAAACCTCAGCAAAAGCTGCCCAAATAACAGCCACATTAATGATCTGGTTGTCCTCACGCAGGTTGGATCTTGCCTTGGCGTTGAAGTCGCTGCTGTGTCTACAAAAGACGACCAAGGCTGTGCCACCCTGCTTTTGGTTTGATGGGACGCTACCCTAGATGAAAGATCAGACATATTTTTCCAGTGTCTTGGCAGGAGAGAACACCAAGATTTGAATTCCTATCTCTTCAGTAATCTCTCTCTCTCCCTGTCCCTACGCTGTCGACAGCAATAATGACAGCTAATCCTTATGAACTACGGTTATGAGCCGCCTCTTAAACCATCCAGGGAGCTCCAGAGACTCACTGTCAACCCCGTTATTCTAATCCAGCGTGTTCCATTCAAAAGGCATCATCAATGGAGAGCAGTTGCTGCAACCCTCAGGGAAACCATTCTTTGATGTCAATGACAGGAAGAGGAAAGTTGAACGTACATGGTAGTAGTTCTCTATCTGCAGTTTCTGTACAAATGGGGTAAGGGTAGAAAAGATGTCCTTTTTCCAGTGGATACGGGATCATTCTGAAAGCTGAAAAGAAAACAACACCGTGCACAAGTTTCTGTGAGTGTGGAAGTAACTGAACATACTTAACTATATTTACAGTTTTGAGAAACAAGCAGTCAAAACGTTTGTATTTGGTTGCAAACAGCATATAAATTGTTTCATGAAGAGCCAAAATATAAATCTACATTTAGCTTTTTAATCCTGCAAACACTTATCTTTATTTTTGGGAAAAGGCTCGAGAGCATCAAGTGAGACTGCATTACAAGCACATACATAAATGTTTGCAGGATCAGAGCCTATTGTTCTTATTATTCCATAGCCTAATTTACACATTTTGTCCTAGGCTTTTAGACTGCAGAGTTTTACAATTTCAGGGGAAAGAAACGTGTCTGATACAACAGGTATAGCCCTACAGAAATGGCTGGTCAAGCTCATGAATTAAGGCCAACACTCACCATGTGTGTGCATCGAGCATCACAGGGGTTTTGCATGGGAAAAAGTACACTACTCTTTTCCCATCAAACTCCAGCAAACCAGGCAATACCGATGACTCAAGTCCAGAGAACCAGTTTTCCACCACAGTCATGTTTTCATTTTATTTTTGGCGATCAAAGATTAATCTTGAAATATTAGAACCAGGTTCCTCACATGCATTCTTTTTAAATGTAGCTGATCAAGTCAGGTTTCTAATATAAATCTTCAGGTCACGGATTAAATAATACTTAATGTTATGTATTTTTAAAATTGAAAATAATAACAGAGAAGGGAGGGAAATGGATTACAAAATCTGGATGGTGATGATATCATGGTCCATCTGAGTGTGGTTTATGGAAACATCAGAATACTTGACTGAATTATAGCTTTGCAATCAAGGCATCCTTTTCCATTATCCTATATGTTATTCTCACTGTTAAAATGTCATCAGCGTGTTATTCTCACTATTTCTATGAACATCAGTCACTGAAGCAATATTTTCCTCAACAGATGTCCTAGAAGTGCAGTATATTTTAGATGTTAAGCACAGCCCTCTGCCACATGATAACACTCCATTATCTCTTGCTCAAAAGGCAGCCAAGGAATTGGTTTAAAATGTACATTACCCCAATATTGTCAGTTGTGCAGGCTGCATTTGAAAGAATTCTAGCTGTATTTGTTGTGCACATAGATGAGTGTATTTATTCTTGATTACTATGTTTAAATTGGTAGTAAAGAAGTCAGAAATCCTCAAAGACTGTAAACCAACCAATATTAGACACACATCCCTCTCCGTAGCATCCCAAAAAGCCAAGTACAAACACAATAATCCAAGCCTTGTATGATCTTCAAATGCAACAAACTTGAGTGTCTGTACAAAAACGTATGTGGAGGGATGTTCAATGCTCATTACTTCACACTAACGCAAGCTTTTTCTTCCAATTTGGTTTAATATTTAAACAGACAATCAAGTCCTCTATGCCTTGCTCTAAATCACAGTAGTATTAAGATTCTAAAAAAAAAAAAAAAAAGGGTGGTAAAGATGTTGCTTTTACAAAAAAAGTGAAAAACATCTAAATAGATTTTGCTGACTTTAAACAGTCATCTTTCCCAGGAGACCAAATATGGAAAACTTACAGCCCAACAGTTTCTTTAGCAAAGTTATCAGCCGTGGAAGAAAGTGCTCTGATTCACCTCTATGAGTTTGTGTTTACGTAAGTACTTCTCTGCCTTACTCTTACAGTATTACCTGACCCTACTGTGCATTAATCAATGCAGGCAGCACAGAGGCAGTTTGCCAATCAACCGTGTGCTCGCTCTAAAAGCTGCCGTAGTATTTGAGAACCCCTGGGTTTTTCCTCTTCGTGCAAACCATCGGAAACGTGACACAAGTTTAGAAACTGATGAACAAACACCTCAGACTCTTTTGAAACTGCCCTTGAAACCACACACCTTCTGTACGGAGCACCTGGACCAAACCCAGAGCAACATTTCAAGTGATGTCACTTGGGCTTTTCCAGTTGTACTATGAATAAAACTGTACTTTGACTGATTGAACGAAGATAGAGCAGGAAACAACCCACATTCCAGGTCGATGATGATCATTATTTTTACAACCTCACTCTTTGCAATTGTTGAATGCAATATGGTAAAAAGACTCTCTGAGAATTTCAGAGTTTAAAATAACCAAATACATTTCTGAATAAACTTTGTTACAGGCTGTCTTAATTAAGAGTGACCTTATTCTCCTCAGAAGTATTAAAAATGTACGCCCCAAGTGATCGCCCTAATGTACTTAATTCTGCCCAATTCCCACAAGGTCAGAACTGAATAGCTTATCTATGTAGGCATTAAATTCCTACATAAAAGCTACTAAAGTGAAACTTGTCATTATTTAAGCACACTGACAGAACAATGCACTTTAGAGACATGGCAAATACATAAATAGAAAGAAAGCACAGGCAACTCCAGGTACTGCATGTAGACTGTTGCTTAGAACTAGTATTTAATTAAATTTAACTTCCCTGTTGTGTTGCCACTGGTTTTAATGTAGAAATGTCCAGAGATGCCAAGAAAACCTTTTGCAAGTAAAGGACATGAGTGACATACATAGTTCACTACATTGGTAAAGAATATTACTCAGACTAAGATTGAACCAAAAGTTAATGATTATCGAAAACCATTAAAACCCAGGGGAGTCTTTATGTCTGAGAAAAATCTGAACAAAATTCTTGAGGATTGGTGCACTCTTCATCTCCCTGTGAAATCACTGAGCAAAACAAATTATGGATTTTGCTTTAGAGGTTACACAACAATAATAACTTACATCTTTACAGGCTACTATACAAATATTAGCTAACAAAGTACACATTCAGATTGCTGTGGTGGTAACGAGGAGAGGAATCGGTGAATGAGGTTGGATGGGAATACCCTACACTGCTTTCAGGCACACATAACTAGATTCCCTACGTGGCAGGAGGACTGCAGGACAGCTAGCCTCCTGTGCCAAAAGCTGGTCCCTGTATACAGCCCCTTAGGGACTGCCCAGTCTGACAAAGTCAAAAAAAAAGATCTGTTCAGGATTCCCCGAAAAATACTGCTCTGTAATGACGGGATAACAAGCCTCAGGCTAAAGGACTTCTGCAAGCATCTGGAAGAGAAGAAACACGATGTAAAAACAAAACACTGGGAAGGAAGCTGTGAGAGAGAAAATAATAAGACTGGGAGAAATGACAGTTATAGAGCAAGCAGGTAGGACAGAGAACAATGCAGCAGAGCAAACCTCAGGTGGCCATCGCATGGATTACTGAGCAAGGTGTTCTATACATCTGGAAATAAAGGCATTGCAGGGAGCCTACACTGCAAATTAGGCAAGTTCAGGCCATTTAATACGGTGCCTGAGCCAGTAAGTCACTTTTACAATAGCAGTATTAAATCATGATGACAAACTGAATCTTTTATAACAAACCTAAATGAGAACAGCAAACAGAGGAAGGGAAAAAACTATGGCATGCTAACATATGGAGAGTCTAAAAGAGAAGAGAAGAAAGCTGAGCAGAAAAGGGGAACCAGATTGCAGAAAAAACACACGCATTAAAAAAGCCCACAGAGGCTCATTCTAAATGGCACTTTTTAATTCTCTGGAACCTGAAAGGAGCACATCTCAAAGCCAGGATAAGATAATTTAGGTAGGAAGGTTAGTATATGACTCCAGCCTCCTACTCAAAGCAGGCTCATTTTCAAAGTTAGGTCTGGTTGCTCAGGGCAATGTCCAGTTGAGCTCTGACTGTCTCTGAGGATGGAGATCCCACAGACTACCAGCAACCTATTCCAATGTGTCACTACTCTCATTCTGAAAATATTTTCCTGATGTCTAAATGAGATTTCTCTTGGCTGCAGCTTGTGTCTATTGCCTCTTGCCTTTCTGCAGTGCCCTTCCGAGAAGACTTTGACTCTGTCTCCCATATTAGCTCTCCATTGCCTGGAAGACGACAGTAGCTGGAGCCTTCCTTCACCTACCAGAAGTCCTCTCAAGGTTAAATAAAACCAGTTCACTCGGTGTCTTTTCCTACTTCCCATGTTCCAGCTCCCTACACATCCTAGTGGTCCTCCAATGCATACACTCCAGTTTGTCGATTAAATATCAATGAATAGTATAAAACAAAACAGTATTTTATGTTGTCGGGATTTTTTCAGCTTATAAGGAACATTTATAATTTCCCAAAATCAAAGCATTCAAATAGAGATACACAAATCTCTGTAAATCTGGAATGAGCAAGGTGAAATATTAATTCCCTTATTCATGAGTAAGGAAATACATCACAAAGAACACGGGAAGTTTTGTTCAGTGGCACAAAGAAAACACAATCCAAGACTTCAAACCCCTTTTTTCTCATTAAGTGAAGTTTGTATTTTCAGTCTGAATTTCAAATATTTCAATGCTGGTAAGGATACAACTGACCTCCATAATTCTCACATAACATACTTCACATAAAGTTATTATATTCTCATGACATTCAATAAAAATATTTTATTAGCTCCTTTGTAAGAAAGAGAATTACTTACTGCCTTCCCATGTACAGTGTAAGAGATTCAATGCTCCCTCTACTCTTTTCCAGTGTTGAAGATGAAAGAAAGCATATGCTATTGCTTCACTGTCCCCTCTCTTCAGGATATGTTCAGGGGGCAGAATTAAGCTTTTCATTTCTAGTAGATACTGCAATGAAAAAAACAGACCACAATTATTTCAGAGGTAATAAAAACTACAAAAAGCTGCCTGCAGTTCCATAATGCACATTGAAAGGTCTATTTCCCTAAAGTACTTTCCTCTCATAAGTGTTTTGTCAAATGTGTAACATCCCCAACTGCACTTGAAGATAATTATTGAATTATTCCCAAAGACTAAGATATGCTGACAGATGGTTAACGTTCTGCTTTTCAGCTGTAGTAGGAAGACTATAGAGAATTTCAAAATGAGATGTCTCTCTTATCAAAGGAGACAGGAAAAAGGGCTCAAAACAGAAAAGAGATTCAAATTGCAAAAGCTTTTGAATTAAAAGTTTTTATAATGAAGACATTAAGCGGTTTGATGCACAGTCTCTCCATAAGGAAACATGCAGCATTCATAGTCTGCAGACAAGTTGCATTACTGCATTGTCATCAGCTGGATGGCAGGTCTATGAATATACAGAGCGGGCAGCCTCCTAAGTAGCTACCATCAAGTTACAAACAAACAAACAAACAAAAAGTAGTTACAAAATGTAACAAATACCTGATTTCCACGGAAAAAACCATTGGCTGTTTAAGCTTGCTACTTACTGAAAATGGTATGAAAAGCACCACTGAGTAAACACCCAAGCAATTTTCCCCTTTACTGGATCCCCCGTAAGACAAGAGGATGAAACTGATGGAGGGCTCATGCCACAGGAGAAGACAGAGGTCCTGGATTTTATTCAAGCAGGTGATTTTTCCTCCTTCCCCTGCCCTTGAACTAGACCACTAGCAGTTCAGCAGAAGTGATCCCATCACCGATGCTACTACGTTCTGGGTAGTGGAGGGGAAAGCTCCATCTTGTCAAGCTAGCATGCTTTACAGGGAAAGGGAAGGGAAGGGAAGGACACAGAAATCACAGGCTGACAAATCAACCCCCGGTCCTCAGTTCTCCTCTGGGAACGTAACGTTTCCCAGCTGTACACTGACTGCTCTTCAATGGCTTAAGGAAACTGTGGCTCTCTTCCAGGATGGCCAGGAGCAAACGTTCTCCCCAGCAGACTGACTAAGGTAACACAAGAGGCAGCAGGTGAGTCAGGCAGTAGCCTGTCAGGCCCCAGCACAAGGTTCGGAAAGGAAAGTTTTGGTTAATCATTGCTAAAAAGACAGCGAGGCCTCTGTGCTTACATACTGGTCTCGGCCTTGGTCTGGAAGGAGGCCTGCAGGAGCCAGGGACTGACAACCACCCAGTACCGATACTCGAGAGAAGCCAGTTTGACACCAGAGGTGAAACAGAGGTGTGGGTGACATTGACCTTCCACTGTGCCTCCTATTAAACACTGACTTTTGTGGACAGGGGACGGCAGGGCAGGCTTGAGCTCCCGCTCAGTGTGCGAGCTGGTGTACAAAAGAAGAGAAAAGAGGGCAAAAGAAAAGAAATGAGAATTGAAAATCAGCCTTGGGGAAAGGAAGAGGAAAGGCCAGAGGGAAATGAGCACAAATAGCACGATGGCACAGAGTCACACTCTCTCTTGAAGGAGACTGGAAGGAGCTAGTGATCAGGTAAAGGGTTTGAAGAGACCGTCATCAAAGCAGAGAACTGTCAGCCCTGGGAAATAAATACTTCAAAGAGGAAAGAGAAATCACAAGTACTTCTGATGCAGTTAACAGTATTAAAGGAGGAGAAACCGAATTAGTAGTGGGAGTAATATGTGTGATACTTGGATTGTCTCTAAAACCTTTCAGAAACTTTTGAAAGAGCTACAGAGCAAATGGATCAACAGAGGAAGCTGCAATTTAGTAGGCAGGACAGGAGATTAAGAATGACAGAGAGAACAGAATAAAGAGTTGACAAGAGGGAGGAAGCTGCCAGGCTTACAGAGATACAGCAAATGTTCTTATTCACTGTCCTAATGAATGTGCCACCCTTTTAAAAACACAAATTATACCTGCTGAGCAGAAGGGAATAGAGCTGCAAGAGCTGCAGGTTTCTGTTTTATTAATTGTGAACATAATTCTTATTTTCATATTTTTTGGCAATAGTAAATGAGAAAGTAAGTTCTCAATATTTAAATATTTCAATCAAAGGCAAAAACAAGAACCACAACTCCAGGTCCCTAATTGTAGGAAAAGAATAACCAGGAAGGAATGTCCTTATTTGAGGAGCACTGAGATGGAAACATGTTATTTCGATTCTTATGTATAGTTTGTCATCAGTGATTAAAAGCAAATCAAGTGGAAATACTGGGTGGAAGGATATATCTTGACACTCGCAAATCATTCTTAGTCCTCACTCAGTTGTGTTGACTTTTCAGTCTGCAATTTTCTCAGCTTCAGAAACAAACAACTATTTTTAAAAGTTCCTCAGGTCAAAAATGTGGAACACTTCTCCCGCATCACTCTATCACAGCTACTTCCCCAAGCAAAAAGTCCATAATCTGGTTTGGTGATACCCAAGAAGACCCACACATACAGCTGATGGATAGCTCAAGTCTCATTTGGGCCTCATAATAGTTTTTGCTTTATGCACAAAGGTCAGCCCCACCTTTGGAACATACAAGCTGTCAATTAATTTATTCTGGAGGCATTTCCAGCAGGAATGTTAATTGTACACAGCCCCAAAGAGACCTCATCTGGAACACTCTGTACAGTTCTCATCAGGCACTTTCAGAAACATAAAGATCAAATACTACAAGTACAGAATAGAGCTAATCAAAGACATGGCAAGTCTGCCTTGTGAGAGGGCACTTGAAGGCCTCCATCTGTTTAAAGACAAGTAACAGGTACCAAGAAGGTATCTAGCTGTAGGTAGGGCTTGATTATTATAGAAGGAAAGATAAGACTGTCCATGAAAATTAGGATGGTCTTGATGCCCTAGAATATCATATCCATTTGTGCAGTGCTGTATTTTCAAGTAGAGTTCAAGAGCTCAGAGGGCATTCAGGTTCCTGGAGGTTTGGCTGACAAGGCTCAGGGTCTGCATGGAGACAGCACAGCCAAGGGCAGCCCCCTCTTACGGTAACTGCAGGCTACTGGCATCCAGATACCTGACAGGCAGGACTGAGTCCCAGCAATCTGCTGGGTTTCTAGCAGGTTGTCCACGAAATCAAACACCGTCCCCCTGAAACGTTTTGGATTGCACAAGCAGACAAATTCCAGTGAAATTAAATTAAAATGAAAAAAAACAATCTTTCTTCAAAAATTGTCCAATAAACTGCAGTTCTCATGCTGCCCATATAATGTGCGAGTCATGGTCCTGATGGTCTCCTGTGTGCAACAAGTATCTCCAGCTCTTGGAAAAAAACAAAGACATCTGATTGTAGTTTCCAAGAGGCTGCTGTCACAGATACTACACTAGACAGGTATAGTCTTCTCTTCAGCCACCAAAGAATCCAGGGTGGGAATCAGACTATTTATATCTCAACATTTCCATAGGCCCCAGACCAGAGCACAGCCCTTGTTCTTACAGGGCTAATATGGGCACAAAATCCTACCATACCACTAAAATTCATATCAGCACAAACTCCATCTGGCTTTACCAGAAAATAACCTACACCTCTTGACAGACAGATCCCCTGTTAGCTGTGTGTCCTGATGCACTGGCATCCTTTCAGATTCAACCATGATCTTTACAATTTAAGTAAGAAAACTTCACCACCTTTCCAGTACTTGGAATACACAGGGAAGATGGGAGCCCAGTGTCATCCTGACAGGGCTCTGAACCCATGTGTGGCTCCACCTAAGTGGCTGAATAAGAATTTCACAGAGAACTACCCATTATGTAGGAAATGGAGATGGCAAGCCCAGCACATCTCGAACTGTATTTGTTTTTCAATGACAAATGAAGAAGTTTAACTAGAAGAAAGAGCATGTCACCACCATCTGGGGTTATCATGTTCCTTTAAAAAAGGAATCAGCTCAGAACAGTCTAGAAAATTTCACCCAGAATGACTTAGTCTTAATGGAGTTATGAGTGAATACTGAAGTTGCGCAATGATTTCTGTCATCAAAGAGATGGCTCAATCAGCCCTTCTCCACCGCATTGTGCTGACTTGGATTTTTTGGTAGTTGTTTTTGTTCTTCTGGTCTCTCTCTTCTCTGACTCCAAACTTTTTCCTGTCAAAACTCTGTATTTTAGAAGTTACAAAAGGTAACACTATTTTTCATGTGCTTCCACAGAGGACTTCTGTGCTGGTTACATGACAATTAGTAGATATTGCTCAGCTGTAGCCATCCCATACACGTACGGGAATACGCCTTCTAATGAGCATTTGGAGGATGACAATGGACCTTGCACACATGAAGTGCACCAGGGCAGTTTATATTTCTCTTACTTGAATTGATTGGATATACATTATTTATTTCATAATATTGACACACTCTGGCTACTAATTCTCCTCTGCTGGGAGTGCTTTTAACATTCCACATTAATGAGCTACTTCAGTGCCCTTTTATAAAATAAATCAACCTATCTCAGGCAGGTTTCCTTCTTTTCCTCAGTTGTGCAATTTGCCTCTGAAATTACAGCTCAGGCCGCAAATAGGCAATAGTCACTCCTGCACCTGTGACAGCATCCCTCCAGGCCAGAATATGAGAATTTAACGTTGTTTAAACAGGAACTCTCCTCCTCCCAGCGGGATGAACAGCACAAGCTTAAAACAGTTCCAAAACACTGGTTTCTACATGCCCAGAGAAGCCACTTTTAGGTCACCTTACAAGTTCTCATTGGATTGATGGTAATTAAGAAGTTTGGCCTTTTTTGCTGGAGATACAAAAACACATCACCATCTCACTGAACAGTCAAAACTCTCTTAAACATGTCTGGAATAGTTTCTCTGTAATATCATGGGGTGTGCAGAACAGATCCATTTCCCATCTGGTATATGAATTTGTTTGCATTATTTGTTTCTATTAGCAACTACAACTTACTAGAAACCACACAAGTATACAGACACACAGTTCTTACTAAAAAAATGTAAAACAAATAAGAAAGAAATGAGAAGGGATGAAATGGAGAACAGCTGAGTCTTTAAAAGTGTTTAAGTGAATGGTTTGTTACATCCTTTTAAGAAACTGTTTACACATAAAATTGGCGTTTCTTAAAGTAATATCAATATTTAAGTTACCTGATTCTAATGCAGCGAACTTCAGCAGGTACTCTCTTTAAATCAACTCAGCTCCTGGTTTACATAGCAAACCCATACAACCGTGTGCAGAACACACTTTTGACTCACTTTTAACGACCAGATAGATGAACCCTCACCTGTTCTCTCTTCCCTTTGACCGTCCTGAACAGCTCGTGTCTCACAGATCACAGAAAAGAGGACAGGGGAAGCTTGTCAGGAGGAGTTTGAATGCAGGGACAGAGCCTTGCAAATCAGTTCAGAAAGGGTGTTCCACAATTGAGGAATGTCCCAGAAACAGCTGTGGTACTTTATCAGCATTAGCTTGGGATAGTTGCATTACATATAAGTGGGGAAGCTCCAAACACAACATATAAATAAAACAGATGATGTCTGGTGTGTGCAATCTCCATGACATAGGATGTACTACACTCTTTTCCATACAAACCCCTCTGAAATTACATCGATACTCCAACTGCTTCAGTGGCAATAAAAACCTTTTTGTTTAACTCTTAAATTTTTGAGCAGCTTTTCGTCAGACAGCGTCAGCACATTTCCTTGGGATCAAAAACTCCACAGTGCATGGTGACACACTAAAAGAAAAGGATACTAGTCCAGAGAATCTCATTTAAGACAAAGATTGTTGAAAAAACAACAAAAAAAAAGATCAGACTTATCTTCACAAGCAAGTGCTACAATTTGTTGTGATTCTTCTCCCAGTGTAATTCACAGCTCTTTGCTTTGTTCCCTTCCCTGCTGCACCACTGACTTCAATTTGCTACTGGTTATGGTTTTGTTCTACTGAAAAGAACCCTGAGAACACTCTGATGGGTGAAGTCCTTTCTTTTTACATAGGTGCTCTCTGCCAAAGTATAAAGCTGCAATTTGCTGTAGCTGAGTTGGTTTCAGTAACACAAAGAAGATAAACTGTAAACAGACATATTATCTTTTATCAGATATTTTTCTGGTGCAGCTTTAAAAAAAGCCACTTTGTAGCACAGAAACCATGTTTTTTACAGGTGAAATGCCTTCAGAATGAGAAGCCTTCATCACTTTGACAGTGGCTCCATTTTCACTGCAGTCAAGAAGGAGATCACAGTTGACACACCTGAGCTGGCTTTCTTCTGAGCCTCGAGACGAAGCAGAGCCAGGCGAGCTGCCCAGCTGCCTGGAGAGATCTGGCAGGCTGTGCTGAGCTCTCTACTGCCTTTGTTCACTTAAACCAAATTCTGGTACCTCCACATGTCACATCTCGATTCCAGCGTATTCCAAAACCAAAGAGAATTTATCAGCTTTGGCTGAGAGTAATGGACTGATCTCTGGGAATTAAAATGTCATTGAAATGTACTCAAAAAAGGAAGAAGAGATCTGTTTCAAAACAAGGTTATTTGCTGGAAGAGTGACTGCCTGGAGAAATAGTGTCAGCCATACTAGGTCTCTGTAAAAGGCATTTTTGTGCAGACAGAAAAAAAACCACCAAGGTGATGCACAGTCATGTAGAATCAGTGAAAGTGGATGCCAACATTTTCATGACATACATACTGGAACCATGCACACACACTGGTAGATGTTTTTGCAGGGTTTCATACCTCTTTACAAGACAGTAATTTCCATATTTACAAACTGCTTCTTTTTAAGGGGTTCCTACGTCTCCAGATTACATTTAAAAGAAAGCATAAGAAGCATATCACTATGGAACACTGGGTTGCAGTATGGCCACAATCTCGTACAGAAAAACCAGCAGCACTGTAAGAATCCCATGCTTGTTTTACACAAGCCTGTAATAGGTCACAATGGGAGACCCAGTCTCCCTTTCTTGCTAAATCTGGCTCAGCAGGATCTCCCAGTGTCTTCAGTGCATTCCCTGCATTCTTTCTGTCTCAGAATCTCACTAGCAAAAATCTGCTATGGCAAGTTAAAAGTCTGGAAAATGCATATCCAGTAATAATTTTTTAAGTGATAATTCTAAATTTTAACAATTTCCACTGGAAACATTAAAATCTCTTGTGACAAACCAGAAACATATTGAACCTTTTTTTTTTTTCTCTTAAATAGTGCAGTTCTCTGCTTTCAAGGCTTCTGCTGGAGAATCTGCAAAGGCTTTAAATAATTTGTCACCTCTGTAATTTATTTCTCCCTCAGTCTGAACAAGAGAATCATTAGTCTTTAAATCCTAAGGAAGCTTTGAAGACATATTAGTTTTGTGGCACTGTTAGATTTCTTGTGATGCTGCTTGCTAAAACTTATCTCCATTTCATTAAGAACAAATTGGATAGGACTTCAATCATAATTGAGTGGAAATTGAGTTGTAACATGCATACTGTGGATAACCAGAAAATATTTTTGCCACCTTAATATCCTTTAGCTAATAGCAGAAAGCATGGGTGTGAAATCAGCAGTGCTGCGTATTAATCTGTATGAGGCTACACTGTTTTAATGTTAAAATATGAACTAAAAATGGGAGTCTACTCCCATTAGTGCCTTGTTATCCTGATAAATTATGTTTCACAAAATGACAGACTTTGAAAAAACTGAGGGAATCGATTAACCACGTGAACTGCCTGAAAAGCTCAGGTACTTAAGTGAGGACGAGGACTGGAATTTCTTTAAAATAAAAATGCTGAAAATGACACACAATCTGCATTTCACGTATGGGGCTACTTGTCAGAAAGGAGATTCAGCCTTTGTCTTGCACAGCCACAAAACCAGAAGCTGGCTAGTGAGAAAGAGGTTAAAAGTACTGATCTACAAGAAAACCAGGATCTTGGAGGTCTGGAAGCGCAGAGGTTATGGAGCAACTGCTACAACTTTCAGTTAGGCAGATTTTGCAAAGGAAGTCAAAGCAGAGAAGAGCGAGCTCTGAAGTATAAACAGAAAAAGAACAAGGAAAAAGGTAATAAATGAAGACTTAGTCTCAGTTTCATGTCAGTGAAGAGCATGGAGACAACATCAGGATGGACATTAGGAGAGTGTACAGAAGCGGAAGCCACTGCAGCCAATGATTTCTGGCCCTGAACAGTGAATGAGCCAGTCCCAGAAACAGCCAGGCTACTACAACTGACTTGAAATAAAAAGATCCCTACTCAGGATCAAGTGATCCAATAATGTGAGAAGTAAATGCAATGCCATTCATTTAAGGAGGAAGGAAACAGCATCTGTTAATAAGGAATCATTACTATGCAAACTGTTACAAAAGATTTTGATGGAAAGAATTATTGAAACTGTGGGGCTAAGTGAGGAAAATGGAAGAGGGTCCCAAGGATTGCTCATGACAAGTGAAACTGCCTTGCTTAGCAAGATAGGTAACATTTTAGACAGCAATGATAGAGCACTCTGACAGGGTTTCAGTAAAACATTCAGAAAGGTTCACACAGAACTGGACTGGAATAGAGAGTTAAACAGGCAACCAGGCAGAGAGCAGTATCAATGGTTGTGTTGGTGCAAGAACCGTTGGGATGGAAGAAAGTAAAGAGAGTTCCACAGAAGCAGTCCTGGAACCAAACTTCATTTAATATTTTCATTTTATAGCTTGGCACAAAAACACAAGATCAGCTAATAATACAAAAGGACTCATCTCACCTAAATCTTGTTATCTAAAAATTGGGCTTTTACTGGAAAATAGTTGCTCCTTTCACAGTCAATGCAGAAACAGGCACCTCGTAGGGAACGTCTGTCTAGAGATGTCTAAGATAGTTCCTTCTTTCCACTGCCTGTAGAGGAAGTCTAGGTGATTTTATTAAACAAACAGCCTAACTTTCTGATAGCTAAACCATGCTATTCAATGCTTGGCATAACTGATACAGCTCATAGAGAAAATATTTAATTCCTGCAATGCATGAGAAAGAACTTTCTGCAATCCATATGTACATATGGAAGAGGTTTTGGGTTTATCTTCACCAGACTTGGTGTTCAGCTGTACCTACTGAATAGGTTCCCTACATTAACACACCCTAGTCTTCTGCTATCCAGTGGAGGCTGCTTACTTTTAGAGGACAATACTGGTCCAACAGTTTGTGGGGTGAGGGTCAGAGGTAGATCATCAAGAACCAAAAAGCAGCTGCCTCTGGTTTGCCTCTACAATGAACTTACAGACTGCAATACTCAGTTTCAGGTGATGAAATAATAAAATACATTGGCCTCTAGTAGCCCCTGGGCAAGATCCTTACTGCTGAGATACATATCTAGAGAGGGGATTAGGGAATTAGAACATAAATCCCTTTACTTACTTTGTAGTTCTCAGCAATTCATCTCTGAGCTTTACATTTTCAGAACTTAATGACAGGGTGCTGCATAAGGAATTACTAATTCGACTTATATGAAGCACACCATGAACTCCAAACACAGGTTCCTTTGTATTGCATGCCAAAACCATACTCTTCCATGTAATCATCAAAACAAATAAAACATGCTGTTTTGAACTAGAATATCTTTAAGGACTATTTTGTAAATAATTATCTGTCTTTATGTATGGTTCTGTCCTGCAGGGTACTGTTTGGTGGTGTCTACTACCACTATCCACCATGTAATTGTTGCTCACATAGAGGACTCACTTCAGCTAAAATTTCAAGTTGCACAGTCCAGAGCAGAAGACACTAAAGTTGAAAGATCAAACAAAAAAACTGTGCATACTATCAGCTTCTTTCCCTTCCCATTGTTTGCTTCCCTTTCCACAACATCACTTGTTAATCTAACATGGAAATCAGGAGTTAGGTCCCGAGAAGAGTTAAAGCTACAACATTGCTTTCTCCATACTCACTTTTGGCACATGTGGATTAAATTCTACTGCTCTGTGAATAGCTTCCACTGCATTCATCTCTGCAGTACTCAGCCCTCGCCTTGAGGCAGCCTCTGGAGAAAATCTACAAAAGCAAAGAAACAAACACATTAGGTCAGAAGTGCTAGTAAGAAAAAGCCAGAAAATTAATCTAGAACATGGGCCCATGTAACCAAACCCAGTTAATTTCCTATGCTCTCCAAACTTCATAGCAAGTGGAAACTCCAAGTGATCTATTACACCAAGGCCTATGAAAAACCCAGCAGAAGTGGAAAGCATGTTTGCATCTAATAATGGCAGAAAGTCAGTTCAAACAGTCCTTTCTCTGTCACTGATCTAAATTTGCTAATATTTGCTAGGGGGCATATTCAAGGCTGAAGTTGCAGAAAAAATAAAATAAAAAAAACCCCAAAACCAATGCCAAATTATTGTTGGGAGGATTTCTGTTAAAAACAGGTTTGGGGAGGTTTTAGGGTGTTCCCAACCCAATGCCCCTGGGTCAGGTTGGGATAGAAGCACGATGCAGCAGCAGTAGCGGGTGGTCTACTGGCCGCAGCACCATTGAGGGTAACATGCCCAAACTGTGGGCAAATCTTCTGCCCCAGTGAATGAAAAACCAGACCATGCAATCTCTTTCTCACCTCACACCCCACGGCTAACTCCAGAGCTGTACTTGGCAGGCAGACACCACAGGGAAAGCTGTGACAACCTTAGCCCTGCCCTCCCAAGCTGGAGTCGCTGTGTAGGGAGGAAAGATGTTGCAGTAGGTACTGGCGATCTACAGGATAAAAAGAATGAAAGAAAATTACTTAGATCTTGATGTGTACATACACTTTAAAAACAAAAACTGTCAGGATGTCAGTCAAGAAAATGGCTTTCCACTCTACTTGCTTTCCAACTGTAGGGAGGCATTCGACCCTCAGGTGCACAGACACAACTCTGCCTGGGATTTGTGTGAAGGCATCTGAGAGCGGAATTGGGATTTTCGAGCTCGATCTCACAAGGAGCTGAGCACACTTTCAGAGTGGGCCAGTGCTCTCAAGTCCACAGGCATCAAGCAGATGTGCTCAGCACCTTGGAAGGTTGAGACCCAAGAGAAAACCGTAACAGGAATGAGCAGACATTTGCGTCTCTAAAAATATGAACATCATCTCCCTCTCAGAACCCCTGACATAGTAATGCTAAATCCACCTGCTGCTATTTAAGTAGATGAGTAGTCTTCTGACAGCACTTGTAAAATGACATTGCTACCAGTGCACCCATATTTATTTATTACCTTTTTGTGGTCAGGTTTATAGGAAGTTGAAGAGGTTCAGCCACACACCTTTCAGTTGCATCTTCGTGATACTATCTAGGAAGCCAAAGCTCACCAAGACAGTATACATAAAACCAAAACAGGAATTGAATTTATGCCATTTCTCTTCTTTTCTTCTTCTCTAATATTTGAGGTGCAATGTTTGATCACTGCAAATTTTTATGATATATATACAGTCATTTAATGAATTTACTGCAGGACTGAATTCTCCTGCTAACCCAGCAGATTGTCAGGGTGTGGGCTCAGCTAAGGAAAATCTTGAGTTAAATTAGGAATTTTGCTGGACAGTGGTTCTTATGCACTTACTTGTCAGAGACAGCTCTGGCTTTGAGCAATGCAGCTGTGTAACATATTGTTGCTGATTTTGGTAAGCTTATATCTGTTGAAAAGAAAGAAAAAAAGTAAACACCCAAAAATTTAAAAGTCTGCAGAAAGAAAAGTGTTTGATTGATGCTTCAGAGTATGCATGGCATGTGCAAAATTAATTTGTGAATTCAGAATACTTTCTGACCTTAGGAACTTGCACCGCCATGTCACATGGATTTTTAAATTTCCACCCAATATACAGGCTTTAAAAACCTGTGTTGATGACCACTGGAACTGCTATTTATGCGGCAACTGGGTTCATTGGAGAACTAATTCAAAGAGTGACATGATAGAGACACAAAGAAAGATTTCTTTACTTCATGCATAAATATGGAGGTAACCTGGGATACATGAATTTTTCATAGTTAACAAAACATCTAAATAATAGCTGAGGACTATTTTATGCACTCCTCTTGTTTTCACTCAGCAGTAGTTGTCTAATATGAATAAGTGGTACCAATAGAAGTTAAGACAGCTATTTAAGTAATAATGGATTTGACTTGCAAGCAAAATAACCATTACATTTATTGCAGTTAAAGATCAACAGTAAAAAAAGGGGCTTTTCCTCTTAAGAAAATCTTGGACCAAATATTCACCAGTCTCTGGCCATTTTATGCTGTTCCAGAGACAAACAGGAGTCATAAACTTGATTTAAGCCATTAGTTCAACTTAATTTATACCTGTTCTCTACCAGTAGATTGGCACAAAGCATCCAAAAGGTAGAGAGGAAAGATGCTTAACAGACTTGAGTTATAGATTTGTTCCCACTGTCAAAGAGAATTAACTTCCATATTAGTAATCTACCCAGCAAACACATATTCTATACTGACTGAAAGATTCCAGCATTAAAAAGTTAAGCAATACAGCTAAATGGAAAAAAAAAAGAAAAAAAGAAAAAGAAAAAAAAAGAACAACCTGCACTAAAGACTGGATTCTGCAAACACTTTTGCCCACTGCAATAGTTACTTATAGCAAATAACAAAAACAAGCACAGTAAACACAAGGCACTGGAGTAGGCCCACTATAAAAGTGAAGAACAGATAATCTGACCAGTGTTGTAAGAATTTATCCCTCAATTTGTCACTAAAGTTGATTAGAAAGACAAAATTACCATAGAGCTCAGTAGCTTTAGAGTTAAGAGAAAATTGTGATTTACTGAACCCCAGTGCCTTGCAAGACTGGGCTCCTCAAAGGAGTTAAAGAGGACAAGCAAGTAATTTCTCAGCAGTTTCCATCCTTCATTTATTAACAACCAAGCACCAAACAGAATGTTGTTCTGTTAGAAAACATTGCCAGAATGACTGAGGCACTTGGAAAATGCTACCTGTTAAACCATCTCTATTGTCCTTTTATGTACTTGCACTTCAAGTATGAGACGTAAAGATCCTGTTGGAGGCTCCTCTATAATATATTCCAACTATAATTTCACTGGAGTATGTAATTGTAGTGACTAAAGTAATTAAAATCAACAGCATACAAAGCAGGCTGCTGATAGATATGTTAATTACTCCACTAAGAGAAGCTAGCTACAGATAACACACATGAGTGCATCTTCAGTGACAGGAGGAGAGAATAACCTTGCTTATACCAGGTTTTCCTTAACATTAGGAGTTAAAAATTATTTCCAGTAAACAGAAATATCTTTTTCAGAACATACCTGCCTCTGTCTTTCAGGATAAACCTTATTCATGAAAACATAAACAGAGTGAAAGGTAGAGGAATGGAAAAGTGAAAAACAAACCAAGAAAACCATTGATACACTGTCATTTATAAGGTTTTCTATTGGTCAATAGAATACCTTATTTTCCCCTTACCTGCAAGTGTTTCTCGGGGCAATCAAGCCACTGTTACCTCATGGAAATATTTTCCCCTGCACCAGTTCAAGCCTAGCAATGTTAGTTCAGGATCTGACCTTTATAAAATTTTGCAAGAACAAAGGAACAGAACAAGAGGTCCCTGGATACACATTTTCCCAGGCAAAAGGCAAACTTCACATATAAAAAAAGGACCAAGAAGAGAATGTTTGTTTGGACTTCCTTGAATAATGCAACAATAACACCACTTCACTTTTCTATCTGCTTGAAGGAGCTGAAAACTAGGAGGAATCAAGAGGGTTTGGAGTACCTAACTGATGTAGCAGAGGAAAAGCAGTTGTTATGTCAATGAAAGCTGCTGCTCAATTTCATCGATGAAATCAGGCATGCCAGCAAAAGCCCCAGCAAGAAAGTGGCAATTCAGCCATTAGTACACAATCCGTGAGGTCAAACAATGAGACCACTCAACACACAAAAACCCCCTGACCACATCTACAAAGGTCCTGGCTGCATCACGTCATTGATACTTGAGTAAAGAACGCTCAGCAGGAGCTGAATGGCAGTAGGTAGCAGCATCACTACAATCCTAGGCTAAGCAGTTAAGACATCGTATGGTAGGAACTGAGCTTGATATAGGGTTAAATATACTAAAACAAAATGACTTATCACAAACTAGTATCTTCCAGTAGGTAGCAAGTGCTCCTGAGATTTCCTCATCTGTGTGCATAGATTGCAGGATGATCTGCTGGCATACATATGGAAGGGGAACATGGTGAGGTAAGGCTCAGGTACACCACCTGTGTCACTCCTGCAGAAGAAATGGGATTTCTCAAGGAATGTTGTATTTAAAGCTGACCACCCATGGTCAAGAACAATAAAATCAAACAGAAAGACTGGAATGTTTTCATAACAATCCAGATGAAATAAAATCTGAGAGAAGATACATCTGTTCCTCATGCATACCCTCAAGGAACACCAGGAAAGGAGAAGGGCTGCTTAGGTACAGGATAATGTTGGCACAAGAATAAACAGTTCAGAATTAAATTTAGTCTGGAGATTAAGAGAAGATTTCTGAGAAGTGGATTTTTGAGGCAGATTTCCAGGCAGAATAGTGGCACAAACGGAATAGCTAATTCTAGGATGGAGCTTGCTCAGCTCACGGAAAGGGTAATATCATGTAGTAAATGCAGGAGTGGGGGATGTGAGTCACCCAGGAGGCCTCTTTCAGTACCATGATCCTAATGAGCAAGCAGCAATTATTTGAGGATAATACCTACAGTCCCTTGGCAGTGGAAGAAATACATATAAATGTTAATGTTTATGTTGCTGTGGAGATAGCCATCAGTAGGTCCATGCCTGCTTCCCTCCAAAAGCGTTTCACTTTTTGTGTGCTCCACAGTAGACCCTAAGTATCTGGTTCTTGGTCTGATTACTCCAATACTTCAAAATCCTCATATTATTTAGGCTTCATCTCCAAAACTGGACCCTCGTATTTTAGAGAAAAGCATAAGACAATTATGTCTGGTTACAATTTGAATTTAGCAAGAGAATCAAGTATTAACTAGCCCTAGGAGATACATCTTCTGTCAGGAACCAAAGTGAAGTTTTTCATAAATGACTGTGTCCAGCTCTGTGAGCCATCTGGCAAAATAACTTTGCATACACAGTTTCCCACCCTCCTGTGACTACTCATGGAGCTCCCACAATGTGCTGAAAGATGTGACTGCTATTCTGTTGTCAAAACCATCAGGACATTTTTGCCAAATAAGAACCGATCTGTCAATCTAAAAAAGGCTCTCCTTCTTCCTTATTGCTTGTATCTTTAAACAGAATACAAAATAGTCTAGACTTAATTTATGAGCATTTTCTTCCAATTAGCCCCAGTTAGCTATGGTGAGTGTTGGCAAAGTGAATTCTTACTGGTCATTTGCTTCATAAGCAGTTGCTTGTGAGAGTGAACTAATGGAAAGATGCTATAGATAGAGACTTGCAACCATAATATCACTTCTTCTCTGATTCAAGCAGATGCCATATATCATCTAAATAGGTCACGGGATCTATTGTTTTTATAAAATAGCAACTAGACCAAGAAAAGATGAATCTGGATATGGACTAGTACAACACTGCCCATCCAAGTTATCAGACAGGCATGCTGCAATTTCTTTAGTCATTAATAAATGTAAAATCTAAGTCATTAATCAGAAATTATTCCCCATTTTGTCCCTGAAGCACATGTTATTCCTAAGTCAACAATACAGATTCCTATGGACTTAATTTATAATTGAGTAGTCTTATCAACACTAACAGGACTTAAGTATTTGCTGAAATAAGCTGTAGATCTGTGGCCATAATTTGCCCAGTAAGATCCTTCCAGTCAAACTGCTAGCTCCTCTTCGTATAGCACTGGAGAGAGACTACATTAAGCTACTGGAATCATTCACGTATTTCCAAATATGTGACTGAAAATACACCAACAAACTGGGAGCAGTTATGGAAAGAGGTAAAACAAAAACTGGTGGAAAACAGGACATGTATTGTGCTACAGTTTGGGGGCGAACCCCGGCTCTGATTTTCTCTCCCTCATCCTGCCTGTAGACGCCAGTGTTTAAGTGATAGGCCCACACTTGCCCTGTCAGGAAAGAACTCCCAAAGTTCTCTGCACCTGCAGGCTACATTGTCAGCTCTTGCACAGGTGGTAGGAAAAACTGCTTATGGGAAAGACTGAAAGTGCTTTAGCAAATAAGTATGTGCAGGTTGGGTCAGTGATGACAGAAGAGAGACGCAGTCAACTATCAAGACATGAACATTAAGAAAGAAAGCGAATTAAGCTCATACAAATGGTTAAAAGCAAGAGTAATGGGATGGAATTCAATAAAGGAAAGTATGAACTGAACATCAGGGGAAAAATACTTTGTCAAAAACATCTAATATCCTGTAGTGCTATCTCCCATGAGAATACTCATTGCATTTTTCCAGAAAACATGGTAGAAAACGTGCTGGAGGGAGCAAAACTTTGAAGACAATGATCTGACGACTACTTTGTGCTTTCAAAACAAAGCAGTTGCATTTTGACATTCTTCCTCAGTGGCTGGAGACACCCCAATCAAACACAAACACAGGGGCACTGTGTATGTTAAGGCCTGGATTTCAGTCCCCTGATAGAATGGGAAAAACATTTCAGCACAAACAGAAAGTGTTTATTTTGCCATGACTGCAACTGGAACTTACACTGTTCAGTTATGGAAAGGTTTGAGGATCACTGCTGGTTGTGAACACTTCATATGCAACTCTTGTTGAGAAGCATATCTCAGTGACCAGGCAGGTGTCAGCCCCTTTGTTTTGACCAAGTTCAATCCTAAATGCGTATAGAGGGGAAGGAACAATTTTCCCTACAGGAGATTAGAAACAGCAAGATCAGTATAATTAGTTTAGGCTTCTTGTGCTTTTGCACAAGCAGGACAAGCAAAAAAAACCCACAGACTCATATGGCCAAAAAAGAGACCAGATGGTATGAACAGACACAGAACTGATGCAGAGACCTAGTTGAGTGACAAGTGATTTTGACATGGAGGAAAGAAACTAGTTCTTAGAAGCAGAAGCTGAAAAAAGCTGTAATGGGAAAAAAAAGGAAACCATTCCTTGATACTGCTGTAACACAAACTAGAGGTCTTACCTGATTTGAATCACTTGGAGAAGACAGACTAGGTTTTGATGTGACCTTAACTAAAAGGAACTTTCTCCTAAGATCACTCTTTCAAAGAAATAAAAGGATTATAAAATAGTGTGCATGAGGTAATAGTTGCTTCCATACCGCCACTTGCACATCTTTAAGTCAGAACAAACGCCTTTTTGCACTACCCAGTTAGCTCCACTAGGTATTACATCTCAAAAATACCAAACATAATCATCGCGTGTAATGAAACTGGTGGAGTGGAGCTGTGATCTCAAATATACACATATACACAAACCCCCTGGAGACCATAGCTAATGTAACTGAAGACTCCATGCAATTGGTTCATCAATCTGCAACTCTCTACAAAAGCAATGTCTTCAAGTTCAATATAAATAGAATTTATTCATTTCATATGCCTGTAAGGAAAAGAAGAAATTGGACACAGGGGGCCCAGAGAAAAGAGACTGGGCCTGAATAGGTTACATTTTAGAGAACCTATTTCTCTACATTAACTGTTTAGATTTCACTAAGTTGAAAGTACTCCAAAACAAAGATGACTGTTTCCAAAGTGTTTCTTCACAGGCCTACATTTTGATTTGACACTTATTTAAATAGGATTCTTCAAAGTCAGCTATTACCTTATATATAAGTGTCACAGCCCAGAGCAGAATGAGACCTTTTGTATTTTAAAACCACTTTCTATGTATCTTTTGGTCTAAATTATCGTCTCAAGTGAACTCTGAATTTGTGTCTACATGGCGACATAGTCTTTCTCCTTCTTTGCAAGGGAGTAAGTGAAAAGGGAATCTGTATAAGGTGTTCCTCCTGCAAACCAGATGGCTTATAGTCTCAGTGGAAAACACTGTCATTGAAAAAAAGGAAAGCAGGGACAGGTTTAGGGAGGTACCACTGCATCACTATGACTAAATACATAGGCATCCACTCTTTTTAAATCTGAACTTTCAATTGCCAGAAAGGTCTGAGTTTTCACACAGTGCCAGGTTACCAGATAATAACAATCAAAGCAACTGGCTGCCCAGGGAAGTCAATAAATTATTTGCTCTAAGCATCACAACAAGCTGACCTACTCCACTGGAAAACAATCTGTTTAAAAAGTAGGGCAAGAGGAGCACAGAAACTTTACCTACTATGAATACCAGAAGCTTATTCCATCAAGAACAGTCTCTTTAGTAGCCACAAGTATTTACGCTGTAAATAACATGGATATGTGTTAAATCAGAGCCAAAAAGCTTTTCAGATTCAACAGTATTTAGGTCATCTGCACTCTATTGACAGACACTGAACTCTGAAACCATAATGATGTAGCTCAGCAACAGTGCATGCTGTCCCACTAATGAGGCCCTTTTTCCATGAATAATGAGTATGGACATCAGCTCTGTTGCCAGGTACATAACATAAACACAATTTAACACACGGCTTTTGGTAAAGCAGTGTGTCTGCTTGCAGAGGCTGAGGTTTCGCAGAATGCGATCCAACTTTTTAGCCCAGGGTGGGGGCAGACTGCTTAAGGAAATAATTTGTTCATATGTTATCAAAATACAATAAATCAGGTTTGGTCTTAGTCAAAAAAAAGGCAGTGGATTGGGACCAACAGAAACTGCAGATAGGAGAGTATAAATGAGTTCATTGTTTTATATTCCAATAAATCTTACAACACATGAAGCTGATGAGTTCTAAAATGAGCTGAGACTCCCCGAGACAGGCCTTCTGAGACTCATGAACTGGAAGGGTTATACCGGTTAAGCCTGTGTTTGCTGAGTCCTTTTGCATACCTAGGCTATACACACACCTTTGTTTATCTAAGGCAAAGCATGAGCTGAAACTGCATAGGTTCAAACAAAGCAAGAAGAGTTCTATTCTGAAAAGCCTCATTTGTTACCGTTATGAACTCAGGTTTGACTCTTATCAGGTGCTTTTTTTTGAGAAAACAAAATGTACTTTCCAAGTTTTATCAACTTCCATGACACTAAGTGCCACCATGGTACTGTTTAAAACTCAGCATCAGGGCTTTAGTATGCAAAACGACAGCTAGCACACCAGTTTAGCCTGAGATTTGGGAGAGCATGGCTTAATTCCCTGTTCTGTCACAGTTGTGCTGTCTCCCAGGGCTATTATTAAAGACATTAAAGACTACAAGGTCCTGTGGTACCTGGGGTATAAAAATAGCCATTTCTATTTACTTGCTTCTTCCAGTGCCAAAATAAAGTCCATGGTTATCTACAACTGTGTCACAGAAATTACTGAAATACAAGGAGCTACAAGAAAGACTGATGTTACCACTTTAACTGCAGATTTCTCCAACCAGACTAAGCACAACCAAGACCGCTCCAAGAGTCATTACTGCTACTGGATGACTGTACTCAAAGGCCTGGGTGACATGGTCTGACTCCAGAAAGAGCTGACATTCCAGGCTGGACTGGTAGCAGTGACTATCACTAATGCTGCCTGTAACGGGCTGCTTATTTATCTTTTGTTAAATCACCTCAGCTCTGCCACAGTCCAATGCAGGAGTCTGAAATTTGGCAGTATGATCGTGTTAGGACCAAGCCAATGGTCTATTGATAGCCTCACTAAAATCTATCTTTATTTATTTCCTCAATTATAAGATGTTAGAAGAAAGTAGCTAGCACATATTCAGTGGAAGCTTGTGCAACTTTTTTGTTACACCCTCCAAAGACTCTTTGCTCATCAACTACACACATCCCAGTACTCCAACAAACCCACGCATCATCCTCTTGCCACTGTTCCATGTGATGACATGGGTCCAGGTACTGGGGCTGACAACAAGAAGCCTCTGTGTGGGCTCCTGCTGTTCTGCTTTTTGGCATCCAGGCAACGCAGCAGAGGATGTCAAAAGACAGGAGACAGAAACTAGAGAGAGAAGGGTGGACATGGAAAAGATGTCTGCTAAGACAGAGATTGGAAAGTGGGTGAGATGTATCGTGACCATCACTGCCTTGAAGAGAAGACTATAATGGATAGTTAGGACAGGCAGAAGAAAGAAATTAGGAATGAGCAGTACTGGCTGAACAAGGAGCCTCTGGTAGGAACTGGAAGAATAAAAGCTGAAAGTGACCATTCAAAAGAAAAGTAGAGGACAATTCAATAGACAAATGGGATGGAAGATCAACTGAGGGCTAGTTGGAAAAGATGCTAAGTCCTTCAAGGAATCAAAGAGAAAGAGTGGCCAAAAGACTGTAGATATAGGCTCCAGTGCCCACACCGGTAGCCATTTATACAACAGTACCTCAAATGGTGTCCAACTACCTTGTCAAAAACCTCAGAAGTTAGAAGCCTTAAAATGTCTGTCCAAAGAACACCAGAAAGGTTCTAAAAACTAATAACTAAAAACATTTTAAAGGCTACAAGATCAACCTAGAGAAAAAGTTAAGAAACATTAAAATTAAGGCTGCCTGTTTCGCTTAATTCAGCTATTTGATTCATGCATGTTATGACTTCATTTTTAGTTATATGATTACAAAATAAACCCCCTTTCATAAACCCCCTTGCCATACCCTGGTGCATAGAATGAGACTTTTTGGAGGATGATGGAGGACTGTGTAGTAACACAACATGAAACCGATGGCTGGAGGATTCCTGATTCACTTAGTACAGAACTTGGAATGTGGATAGTGAGTGTCATGGATTCAGCTGGGATAGACTTGACTTTCTTACTAGCAGCTGGTACAGTGCTATGTTTTGGGTTTGGCATGAAAATAGTATTGGTAAAACACTGACGTTTTGGGTTGTTACTAAGCAGTCAAGGCCTTTGCTGCTCCTCATGCCACCCTGCCAGTGAACAGGCTGGGAGTGCACAAAAAGTTGGGAGGAGACACAGCTGGGACAGCTGACCCCAACTGACCAAAGGGATATTCCATGCCATGTGATGTCACACTCAGCATATAAAGTTGGGGAAAGAAGAGGAAAGGAGGGGATATTCAGAGTTACGGCATTTTGTCTTCCCAAGTAACCATTACACTTGATGGAGCCCGGCTTTCCTGGAGATGGCTGAACACCTGCCTACCTGTGGAAAGCACTGAATGAGTTCCTTGGTTTGCTTTGCTTGCTTGCATGGCTTTTGCTCTACCCATTAAACTGTCTCTGTTTCAACCCAGAGTGAGTTTTCTCACTTTTCCTCTTCTGATTCTACCCCCCTGTCCCAACCTGGGGGAGTCAGCAAACGGCTGCACATTCCTAGTTACCGGCTGCGGTTAAACCATGACAGTGAGTAAGGCAGGGACTGCAGGAGGAGGATGAAGAGTGGCACCATGAATGTTGATGAATGTTGGTCAAGAGAACTGGATTGTACTCCTTTTTCTGTCACAAAGTTTCCACGCAATACACAGAAAACCCATTTAACATAAACTTAAAAAAAGCATGCCAGTTGGTGCTTCTTACTCTGTCCTTTCTCTGTTTGAAACTCAGGTGTCTTGAATTCAAGTTCAAAGGGCTAGAGTTCAAGACAGCAGAAGCTGTGGTGAGACACTGGAACAGGTTGCCCAGAGAAGCTGTGGATGCCCCATCCCTGGAAGTGTTCGAGGCCGGGCTGGATGGGTCTTTGAGCACCCTGCTCTAGTGGGAGGCGTCCCTGCCCATGGCAGGGGGTTTGGAACTTGATGATCTTTAAGGTCCCTTCCAACTCTAACCATTCTATGATTCTATGATTTGAATATAGAAGTTGATGTAACGCTACATAAACTCATGCTTACTGAAAAATACTGAAAACCGATGTGAAAAGTTCATCTAGTCTTCTGAGCTTTCTAAGTTTTCCCCGTAAGACATGAAGTCTGCTACTCACTAGACTGCTGTGAAGTTAAATCAATTAATGTTTGTAAAGCACTTGTATGCCTCTAAGTTAACACTCATAGAGAAGTCCACAGGGGAACCGATAATACCTTCTTCAGACACAGTTTGAATATCATGCAATAAAAAGTCTGTGGAACCTAAATAGTCATTCTTTAAACATGAATTGAAAGCAAAGAAAGCACTGAAGAGCTGCTAGGAAGTGAGTTCCATCAGCCTGTACCATGAATTAAGCATGGCTTGGCACAATGTTTAATCTCTGAATTAAGGACTGTGTAAAGGGATCTATGAAGCTCATGCTCATTATCTCAATTACAGTGTTTCCTAAATTTTAAGAGTTTGACTTAGAAACATTGCTTCTGCATGTAGCATAAAGAGAATATATAAATATGTATGAACTTACCATCATACTTTGCTAAGACTGCCTGGACATCTGCATACGCTTGCAGTTCCAACAAAGCCTCTAGCAAGTTTTCATGGATGTTGAACATGCTGAGCAGAGGGAACTCCTTCATCAACTAAAATCAATAACATATGAAAGGGTTAGTTGATTAACATGGAAAAGGGTTTCTTGTTCAAAACACATTAAAATAACCAACACCAAGTTAAACCCCCTCAGCTCTCCTTGTTCTTGGCTCTTTTCCAGAGTTCACTATTATCTCTGAAATTTCTGAGCTCTTAAGGGACACTGGATCAAGTTTTTTGAAAAGATATGTTTTGCATAGGATGTAATTAGTCAAATCCAAGAACACAGCTGCCTATATACATAATTCTCCTTCAATTAACTTCTCCAAAGTGAAGAAGAGTTATCTTGTACTGGAAAAGAATCTTCAACAATGTAGTTCCTGTATATCAGCAGTGAGCAATCCAGCATCTCTCTGGTAGATTAAGTAGAAAAACCAGAAAATAAATTGAAAAAAAATTCAGAATAAAATAAAATATGAGAAGCTTATATATATTTGCAACTATATTATCGAGTATGTGAGATTAGGATTTGTAATTGTGGATACTTTACAATTACAAATGTAATTGTGGCCTATATGTATATATATATTAAAAAAAAAAAAGAAAGAAAAGGCAGCAACAATAGAATTGTATAAACTTTATCTTTCCTAACACTAAAATTAAAGAATCCATTTTGTATGACAAGCTGAATTAAATGTATAGGTAAAATAATCTAATCCTTTTATGTCTAAAAAAAATCTTACTTTGTGAACTAAACCTTTGAGAAATATCAGGAATTTGTTCTTACATATCCTCAGTTTCAATCTCTGTACAGACTCAGATCACTGAAGCTGATACTCTATTACATTCCCTTTTTGAAGCCATGCTTATCAGAATTATCCATGTTTTTTTTAATGCAACTTGATTAATTATTTTTTTTTATTGTCAAAACACCCTTTAAAGAACCGAAGCATTAAAGGATCCTTGCTTCCTTGTGCCATGGTTGTTGTACCTTAACTGCCTACACGGTGTACATGCAGCACAAAAAGGTCCCACTGTGTAGAATTAGGACAGCTGATATTACTCCTGTCCCCCTTGCTGGGGAACACTGGCAGTGTCAGTGCAGGGGAACAGTGTCATCTCTCTGAGATGGTTTATGAGAACAGAAAGACCATAACAAGCCAATTAAAGAAGATGATTCAAGGTCAGCCTTACTCAGTTTGAAAATAGTAAGCTGGACCTGAAAACTATGTCATGAAATAAACCTACCTTTGAAAATTCAAATAGAGACACCAATGAGAACCAGCAAGTCTTAATCTCACAAATAGGCAACATAAACAAAAATAAGGCAGGATTGAAACAAGAGGGGGGAGATTCATGTAGAACTTTAGAACAGGAGAAACAGGTAATGCTCTAGAGCTTCTTCACTATGTTAAGGACGAGACCTTAACAGGGAAACAGAGATGCAAAGTGCAGAGAATTTCTTCGTTGTGTTAATGGTCTGGCATAAACTGATGTGAGAAGTATCTGACCTTACAGAGTAAGTCTGCCTAAATCTGACTAGCTGGATAGTACTGACTTTGCTGCAGTTTGAGAATTATAAAAGTATCAAAAGCAATAATGTTTTGTTTAACTGATTTTATACATATATATACACAGACATATTTGAAGCTAGTGGCATGGGGATGGTCATAAAACACCTCATTTCAATGGTAAGAGCTAAACCTGTGAAAAAGAACACAAGCAAAACTGCAGTTTCCAGGCTTTTCTCCTTCAGTTTTCAAAAAAAAAAAAAAAAAAAGGACCACAGGCTTTAATGCTCCTCTAGGTGAGTGAAAGGATTGGCAATAAAATATAAAGCTTAAGTCATTGCTCACGGAGAAAATAACTTCATGTGAAAATTCACATACTTGGATTCATCAGTTAAAGACAGAGCCTACTTCTCTTCGTTCTTGTCTTTACTCACTATTGCATTTTTAACAGAGGAAGCTACTATTTGGAAGGAAGAAGCATGACAGAATCTGGCCCTAAGTAAATAGTGATTTAAAGTCCAGAATGAACATATTGCAGAGAAACCCCTCCAAGGGATTAAGAAAGATTATCTCTGCTCATTGAGAATGAATAATGGCTGGCAGAGTAACATTCCCTCTGTCAGTGAAGAAAAGGGAAGAGCTGCAGCTAGTTATAGATGTATCGTGGCCAGTTCCACTTCTCACTGACGTCACTCACTGATTATTTTTCTCTATTTTGATTAGGTTCTGTCAGAGTGATAAACCCTTCCTAAGACAGCAGCAGAATACAGGTCACTGTCTGGACTGCCAGGCCTCCAAACTGACAAGTGTTAATAAAAGTTTCATCTGTGAAAGGTCAATCGTTAAGAAGTCCAACCCAGTTATAATGAACTCAGTTGATATTGTAACTACAAAAATAAAACGCCCCTAAGTAGCCACTCAGCTATTCAAACACTGACTATGCACAAATGACAGCATGTTTGCTATGAAAAAAAAAAAAAAAAAAGAAAAAGGAAAAAAAGAAAAATAAAAAAGAAAAAAGAAAAAGGAAAAGGAAAAAAAGAAAAAAAGAAAAAAGAAAAAAAGAAAAAAAGAAAAAAGAAAAAAGAGAAAAGAGAAAAGAAAAAAGAAAAAAGAAAAAAAGGAAAAAGGAAAAAGAAAAAAGAAAAAAGAAAAAAGAAAAAAGAAAAAAGAAAAAAAGAAAAAAAAGAAAAAAGAAAAAAGAAAAAAAGAAAAAAAAGAAAAAAGAAGGGACATGAACTCTTTTCTTTGTCATCTCAGAATGCAGAGTACTTAGTTTTCACTGCACATGTTTTTCAATCACAGTAAAAATTTGGTTTTTTAGAAACTTTCCAGAAAATAAAGCCACTTAGATAGAAGAATACTATGACAAGTCATCTTTTAGGTCTCATAGTGAAAGCAAACACTGGGGAAGGAAAAAAAAGCCAAACCAAAAAAGACTACAAGCAGTTTGTCACATGGGCCTGGTGGATGGTCAGGGCAGGCCAAATACCGCGTCATGCTGAGGAGCGACAGAGCGCACACTGTGAGCCTGAGCCTGCTCCCCTCCCCTCCCAGCAGGTGGAGGGGGAGGTTGGCTCATACTCCACACAGAGATGGAAAGATGGGCACATCATCCCTGAAGGTGAGATGAAGAACGCACCCTACAGTTCCCCAGACCCATATAGCCAGAAGCTCTCATCTGGACTCTACCTTAAGAGGCACAGACCTCCCTTTGCACACACAGAGTTAAATTGTGTGAAATTACAGACCAGTATTTGCATCAATTTTAACTCTCTTTACATCTTTACCATAACCTGACAAATGTTTTCATCTGAGAGGCAAGCACTGCACTTACATAAAGAAAACATAAAGGTTTGGTTGTCTTCTTTCTCCACACCTTAAGATCTCAAGAGACACTTGTCAAATTCAGCACGCGAGATTTCTCACCAAAGCTGCTCCAGCTTTTTACACAAACACTAGCTAGGACTAAAAGTTTCATTGCAAAATTCTGGTTAGTTAGTTTCTCAGCTCCTATAAAAGAACTGTGCTCCGCTGAGCAAAGCTTATTTTCATCCCATACGAAAGCAGACACCTCACAGTTATGAATGTGTTCCCTTACAATACAATACGTTCAAACAGGTATTCAACATATCATACCAAATCTATGTTCACAAGGATTTTACTATGAACTTGTTACTGGTCGAAATACTTTTTAGTGATGAAATTCAGACCTGGTGTTGGGTTAGTCCATAATCTATTCAAATTGCTCTGCACTTTTGGGGGAAAATAGATAAATGAGTAGAAAGAGGACTTACTTTTCACTGAAAGATTCATTAGGTATGCTGCAAATAAACAGATATGGTACCTTTTGCAGATAATTAATAATTTTTAATTTTTTAGATAAGTAATACTTTGGGAGTATAAGTTCTCAGAAAAATTCTGGACATAAGTCTGACACAAACAGGTATCTTATCACTAGTCCTGGGAGGGTCATATTTCCAGACTCACTCCAGTCCATGTTGCAGGGTGTAGGTTCAATCATTTTGCGATGGATATGAAAACGCGATGATCACAAAAAAGGTTTTATGGTACAAGGAAATCCACGTCTGATTTATTGGATGAAGAACAAGTTTTGTCTTCCGAAGAACAGTTTAATGAAGAGGACTGCCTTCCCTGAGAATATTTCAGTCATCAGCATTTTCTCATTTAGATCTAATTTTTGAAACATTTTCAAGGAATGTAGCTTTAACTGTTGCATCTGTTATTCTCCCTGTGATAACATTAACATCATGCATCAATTAGCAATGAAACATTATTTGTGTAGAAACCAGCTTTAAGCTGCAGCTTATGGCTATGACTAGGCCATGGGACTCAAGGGAATGCAGAGGTGGACAGATGAATGATCTTCTATATAACCTGGTGGTGACACATTTATTCTCCATGTGCGTTATGGCTGTATTTTGGTCACACATTTTAGGAGCAGTACATGCAGCCATTCATTGCTGTTTATACTCCTGTCTTCTAAATAAACAAACAAAACCATTTTTAGATCCATTTATTCAACTGAATTCACTCATAAATATGAAAATTGAATTCAGCTTGAAATGAAGAAACACCAACAACAAGCACACAAGAGAAATTCAATGCAAACAGTGAAACTGTTTCAGCCTTAATTCCTAGTGGATCTCTTCATGCCGTGGGTGGCTCAAGCAGTAAATCTGTCTCCTGAAGGAGGAATGACTGAGGTGCCATCTTTCAGGTGCAACTGCCCACCACCATTGAAGAATCAAGCACACAGTATGGATAGCACCGTTATTTTCACAAGCACTTTGCATAAGCTGCTTTCTTGTCTGTGACTTGTAATCCCTAAGAACTGTTAACTGAACAAGGCAAAAAAGGCAAAACTCCGAGCCATTTATGAGTAGAAAACCAGAAACCTCCATTTCTGTGGGTTTCGTTGTCTACAGCTCAGCTTTCAGATGTCTAAGCTCTGGCCGGAGCTTACCCTGGGCTTGAGGCATTTGCAACGTGTCGCTCCACGTTGACTTTCTGATTTCTAATAAGATACACTAATGCTTAGGTTTTCCTTCAGGCCAGCTCACTTGGCAAGGACAGATAGGAGGAAACATTGTCAGTGGAATCAGGCTAGTACACAAAAAGGCTCTGTGAGCAATGTCAGATCCTTAGAAGTTGGGCTGACTCCTGGCCCTAAAAGGGCATCTCATTCCAGCAAGGTCTCATTGTGAGTGGGATTCATGAAGTAAACAGACCCTCTCATAGCTCTCGAGAGTTGGAAAATGATCTGAAATACACTGGACCTACCTGAAATAAAGCCCTGTCTAATTACAGCAGAAGTAGGGTTCTGTCATTTAATGCATTTCTCTGTGTACTACGTTCCTTTTGGCAAATGACCACTGTTTTATTTGGAAGCAGCTCCGCAGTTACTCTTTCACAGCTCAGAGAGGATAGAAGCTAAGAAGCCAAGTCCACCAGAACCTGTTCTTTTGGAGCTTGGAAACGATTAGCAGTAGGATCCACATATTTTCTTCCATATGTGGAATTCAGGGAATTTGACATGTCATCTAATGGTTGAACTTCAGAGTGTCAGAAAAGAGACCCAGATCCAGTTTACATAAACTGTGTGATGGCACAGGTATAAAATTTGCAGACATTCCAATTTTGATTTGGCAAAATGTGATTTTAGTCCTGATGTTCCATAATATCCACAGATAACACAATTTCTCTTCAATGTGGGATTAACAATGAGCCAGTAGGGTGAAAAATACCTTACCAAATATGCAAACTCTAAGGAAATATGTCAGGACATGCAGCCTTTATATTCTGTTTCAATTGGAGGATTAAAGGCTTCAGAGTATGACTCGAGTTCTTTCAGGAATATAATTATGAAAATTCTGTAACTTGGACTGTGTTGTAAAAATGCACACATTTCAGGAATAAAGAGAATTTTAAAGGCAGATGTGACACAAAACCAGAAGAGTGCAAGTTGTTCCAGATGTACGTCTACTACTAAACAATCACATCACAGAAAAGTAGTAACAGTGATAAATCACAATAATTTGTTACATCAAACATTAGTAACTTTTTGAAGTATGAAAAAATAAAGTCATTGCTCATAGTCCTCTTCAAAAACATCCCTTCATTTGCATTACCCCAAAGTACTTTTTGCAGAAACCTTGCCATATTTTTAGAAGTAATTTTTTTAAATTAAATTAAAGTGAGGAAATGATCTAGTAACTCAAAAATGAGCTAGGAGATTCCAGAGAAATGGAAGAGCATAATTAAGAGACAATAAAAAGCCCCTGCACACGGAGTGATGTGAGAGGGCAGACAAAAAGGAGGCCAAGTTACCAGGGCTCCTACCAAGAGTACGTGACTATATTCTGAGTCTGTATTTTATCCTAACAGAATCACGAGGCTGGAAACCCATAGTTTATAGGAGAAACATTATTATCAGGTTTAAGTAGTAGTCATCAAATTTCTAGGTTTTGAGGGTTTTGCACAGGATTTTTTTGGAAAAAAAGTGAGGGGTTTGAGTGCAGGTAAAGGGAAGGGACAAACACCATGGGGGAATCACAGGAGTCTCCATTTTGTTTAAAAAACCCATTCAGAAGAGAGATGTTCCAACCCACCCCTCCCTCTTACCTATAACATGTGAATCTGTGACAAAACAAACCACATTTGGATATACAGGTAAATGGAAATGTAAAAAAATCAACATTTATCACTTGCTATTATTGCTGTGCTTGTGTGGCAGAACAAAAATTAACTGAAGTTACTGCTCTGTGGGCAAGATTGCCAAATGTCACCATTCACAAGAGCAGCAGACTTCTAAAATGTATAACTCTTGGTCTCATTTAACTAAGGAGTCCTTTTCCTTGAAATTTTAATAAGTGGTACTTTAAATAACTGCTACAGATGTTAATAGGGCTAGAATCCCAGTCAAGGCAGAGCAGGCTACTTAACCTGACCTGTGTAGCACAAGCCAAAGAATCTGACTCACTAATCCTTGCCTCAAGCACAGAAGTGTTTGGGAGCGACAGACAGTAGCTACCCAGGCAAGTAGCTGCAGAAGTTTTGTTGTTGAGTTGCTAGGGATAATAACATCTTTACTGGCAATTAGTACTCTCTTTGTTTCACACAGCTTGATAATTCAAGGTGCAGAACACTGTCCTGGCTATGGACTCAAGAGCGAATCAGCAAGGCAGACAAGAATACAGATTTCAAGAGCCAAATTCAAAGCCCAGAGAAAGAGGTGGCCAAGGAGGTATGATAGATTCACAGAAGCATCACAGCAGCAAAAATCACTGATACTGCTGGTCATAATAAGAAAAAAACCCGCCCCACCCGTGTCACTAAATCTGATTTAGTATGGTTGAGGACACTTTTGAAGCCTTCGAGCGACATAACTTTTAAAACCATTTTAGATACTCAGGGCAGCCTGAGTGTTTAAACAACTCACCACATTGGTAAGCACGTAGCACTGAAGGTAAGAGCTGCACAGGTACTGATACTGCCTTCGTGTCTCCTGTGGCATAAAATCTGCATTTAAAGACTGCAAATGGGCACCAAGATGAACGCAGAAACACATCCAACTGAAAGATCCCCCGTGAGATTCTCAAGAAGCACATAGAAGAAGACTTCTAGGTGCTTTACTGTGAGATGAAAAGTAATTTCTCCATAGATATGACTGATCCCCAAAATGAAATGTACTTTTCTAACCCTTAAAAAGTGTTTTGGTTTCTATCCTTCTCCAGAGATGAGGAAAGACTTGGAGAGTTTCTTCCATCCCTAACCTCAGTCGTTTCTAAACAAAGCTGCTAAGCATGGGACAAGTTGCAATTCTTCTGTGTTTCAGAAACACAGAGCTGTTAAGACTACAAAGCAGTCTTCAGGGGAGGCAGGGCCACAGAGGAGACAAAGACATTCCAGCACGAATTTCTTTCATCTTCTCTCTGAAACTGGAAGAAATTAAGAGCTTTTGTTCACTTTGTGCACTAGCACACCTTCTGCCTGCTACCCTTCTCTTTTCTACATCACCCTCCGACGAAAGCTTGTTCCATAGTCCAAATGTTTTCCATAACAATCCCAAGAACCTCAGATTAATTTGACAATTAACTTTCTTGCATGGTACATTTTAACCTGGATACTCCAGTAACCCAGTCACGGAAAATAGTGTGTTGGTCTGCTCCTGAATTCAGTAGCGCAGGCACTGATCCACTCACCTGAAAAGAACTGAGGGAAGTGCCTTTACATACTCTCCACATCCTCTCTGGTTTTAACCAATGCAAAACATGAAACACTTCTGTTTTCTTCCGCTGTAATGGTGAGGGAATCAGTCAAGAGCAGAGAGCAGCTGGTACAAAAGGCCACCCCTGCTCATCAGGATGTAGCTTTCAGACTGTCCACAGCAAAGCTTCAACATGACGGGATACTGGAGATTCCCCACAGCCACCACTAAGGACTTTCCACCTTGGCACACGTAAAATTTTCCAGCTTCATTTAGAACACACCAGTTTAATTCCACCTAACATAATCAGCACAACAAATAAACCAACCAGCAATGCAGACTTTATCCTCAGGGACAGTAAAAGAGATCTAGTTCCCTCACAGACCATATCATGCTCTGTATAAACAGGAATAAAACTGGAATAATTCCGTTGGCTAGACTGGAGTGATTCCAACAATACACTAATCAAAATGAGATCACAAGTTAGCTCAATATATACAAATAGGGACAGCTGCTGGTTTCTATAGCAAAATATAGTAAATAATTATCATCAGAAATACAAGCAAAAGCAACACCTATGTATGATTCAATTACATGCCTCCATGAAAATTACAGGTTCATAATTCTCATTAAGTCAACTCAACTAAAAGAATGACATCCAAGCAGCAAAGCCAGCAACAAAATACTATCTCAAAATCAATCACAGAAGCAACAGAAATTCCTACCCCTTTTTTTAATTTAAACCCCCCACTTTCAAACAGTTTTTAAACGTTTTTTAAAAAGTTTTAAATATCAATATATTAAAGAATATGATTTTCCTAGCAGCAGTGTACATAACCATAAAATCAAAACCTTAAGTCACCAGCAACTCATCTTCTTTCCATTAAGTTGTTTTACGTAGGATCTCAGTCTTTTCTTATGCAAAATTCAAGTAAGACAATCTAATCCATCAGCAATGTCCCCAGGATGGCCTCGTATATGCAATGAATTAAACACTCTCAAATATTTTCTTTTTTCAAGTGGCAAAGACTCACTACATCCCAATCATATTTCCCAGATGGTGTCATGAACCTCTTAACACTTCATTTCCATCATGTTCCATGTCTTAAGAAATCTGTTTTCAATCTTTCAAACACAAACAGGCCCTCCGCCCTCTATCCCCTGATGCTAGATTCAGCTGTCCCCAGCCAACATATTCTTCATATTCTTTTTAGGGTGAATAAATTCATCTCCTCCCTCATCAATCACATGGAAACCTTCAATGACACATATCATGTTCTTCAAACTTCTTCCTAAGTATATTATTTATGGCTTCTGTGAAGAAATGGAGGATATGCATTCATCAGAAATAAGTAGCTCCAAGTCAGTCTAAAAAAAGCATCTGCAAAGCTGACTTGACCCTTCTCTTGCTCTCAGTGCACTGGAGTTGTGACCTAGAGATACCGCTGCTTTCACATTTCTGGAGACCAGCTAATTCTCAGCTCTGCTTGCTCACAACGAAGAGCTCTAGAGGCATTTGGCTCAGAGTCTGTATGTGGAAAAATACAGAATGCATTGACCTCAGTTGAAGCTCTAAAAGTTGAAATTCTGTTTTTTTACCTCCTTTGTCTTGCACCCAGTCCTTTCGTTTTTAGCAAAACATTCCTACCAAGGAAAATGTTTTCCATCCCTTACGTGTCTAACAAACGATGACTTTGGGTGTCCTTGTCATCGTTGCCTTTCGAGATGCGCCTCATACTTAATTTCAACACCACACAATTTTCTCTCTACTGACAGAATAACCCATTCATTATTATCAAAGCATTCTGGGTCTCACTTTGTGTAACAAACCTAGGACTAGATGGACCACCCAAGGCCCTGAATCCAGTGTTCTACATACACAATCAACCCTACATACTGGTATCAGCAGAAGGCAGCTTCACTGAGTATCCGTTCCATACCGCCTGATCTACAAATCACAAAACACGTTTGGCAGCCCATAGTAAGCTCCAGGAGTTGCCATAATTATGATGTGTGACATTTGAATGTGAAATTCAAAATTTTATCATTCTTGTATATTGATGCCAGAACATAGAATTCCAGTGTTTATCCCCAAACATTTCAGTATTTGTCCCAGAGTGCCTGTGTAACAAAATTCATGAAGAATCATGTAGAGCTGGCTGGACTGAAAACAACATTTTTGAAAACAACATTCTCCCAGCTGACCACAAGACTGCAAAAACAGGTCTTTCTTCCTCGGCCCTCTCTCTCACACTCCTGGCTGTACAACAGTTGGGGTTTTGACAAGTTCTTTTTCAACACCTCTGTCTGGGAGCCTAGTGATTCTGGGGAGCGAGGGCTGTGTGCCTGAAAAACCTCAGCTAGAGACAGGAAACAAAGTTACTCACTGCTTGCCATCTGGTATATTATTTAGGATGATGACCTGCACTGTTATGATGAACTCTGCTCAATGTTTTCAAAAAACATTCATGAGTGCCCCAGTGCCAGGAGAAGATGCTGATTGGCAGCAAGAATTTCCCATTTCAGTAGGCAAGTTTTGGGACCATTCATCTGAGTGGTCTAAAGAACACTTTAAGTGGACTTCATTCTGATCTGGAATTCCATTTTGTGCATTTAACTTTTAGGTCCTTCATCTTAACTTGCAGAACTCTTTATCTTGCTGGATTCACCTCTGCACCTCTTCCCACCACTCTTGTGGGAGCTGGAAAACCACGTGTAAGAAAGGAGGACACAGGAAATTGATAAGCAGTTTTGCCACCATCTGCCTAGAGCCCTAGGGCTCCATTCCTCCTCCTGTCACAGGCTTGTCACTTTGGGTGAGGCAAGCTACCTCCTCAAATAATTTTGTTCCTCATCTGCATTCAGGGGATCCCACTTGAAGAAATTCTGGGCATTTGCAACTATCTCAGAATTTGAGCATTTTACATACTTGAAACATATGCAGTGCCTTATGTGGACAGCTGCCCCTCCTGCCACCCCCAAAATAGCTACTGTTCGGTGCTTCAAACTTGTAGCTTCGTAGCTTACTGCCTTGTGACTCCCATCAGTAGCTCCCCTGCCTACACAACGGGGATATAATCATCTCCCATCTCAGAGGGAAATCAGTTCATTACAGATTAATTACTTGCTTCTGACTTCTCAGTAATAGGCTTTGCACGAATCAAGTAACACTGTCCTCAGGTCTGAATAGCGTGACGTAACCAATGCACAGAGCCAAACTACAGCTTTGCAGGGAGGAAAGGGTATAGTTAAGATCTATTTAGTGGTAGCAGCATTCGTTACATGCTTCAGGAAAAAAAATTATGTAACTTCATGATCAAAAATTAAAGACTGCACTGTACCAGGATGGGAAATTCAGTCTGTATAGGCAACCGTCCATCTGGTACTTTATGACTTCATAATGTTGCTCTTGCAACATTACAAATGATCTCTTAACTTTGATGTACATTACACGTACAAAATGACCATCAGCAAGGCTGCATGCAGCAGGAATGGATGCGACCTTGTAAGCAAATGCATATCATTTCTGTGCTGCTATTATCTAAGTAGTACACGCAAAACAAATCCAAACTCACATCTCTCATCATTTTCACTGCTTCCCTGGTCCTTCCCAGCTTTCTTGCACACATTGCCAGCCTCCTCTTAATATAAACTAACACATTGGTGTCCCTTCCTGTATAAGAGGAAAAAGAAACAACATTAAGAGAAAACAGATAAAACAAGAGAAAACAGATTGTGTCAATATTCCAACACAAAAGGAAACATAGTTTTCTTGCCATTTTTTTTCATTCGCTGTCATCGAAGCTTTCACAGTAATTACCTAATTAAAAAATGAAGTAATTCTGCTGATTTAGATGTGGCATAACATCAGTACTATCAGCAGAATTACTCCAGATACACGGTGAATAAAAGCCATGGATTGGCCTTACACCTCTAAGCAGATCTGAAGGTAGAGGGAACGCTATAGGGTACAGACCATCAAGTAATCAAGGGAGGCAAAGAGAACCCCTATGAAGTTGACATTAGCACAAAACTCTCTGGTCACACACACAGCAATAAATTACTTACCAATTCACACACACAGTTAAGACAAGGGCATCCATGAGAATACACATTATAGCCTGCCTTTTTTGTAAGTTATGACGTGCCTGCTTATTAATAGGAGATGCAGCAAAACAAATCCTCACCCTCTAACAGTCTTTTTCCTTAGTGGTTAGAAGAAAAGAAGGACACCCTGAACTTTTTGTTTATAGAGCCTTTACTTGCTACCCAATTATTATCTGCAAGTTCTTGCACTGGTAATTATGGATGGCAAATTAACATGTTGCAGACATGACAGTCCTATGGGCTGGAAGATGCCCTGAAAGCAAAGATGACAGAAACTAAACAGCTGCAATAATTGTTCTCTTAGAGAATTCTTACTTGTTTCATTTCTCGTTCTCTTCCCTATAATTCCAGTGTGAACTCTTAGCATGTTTCTGGACCAAGAGGAAATGTGTGGACAGCTAATCATCTATAAAATTACCATACTGTGAAAATATAAGACACCTGCTACAGATTATCTTTGTGTATAGTGTGCAGTCTGTAAAGATTTAGACTGTTCCTAACATTTGCAAGCCTTTCATAACAAGAACAAGATGTGCACTGAAAACATTCCAAGTACCTACAAATTGTTTTAAAGCTGTGATTACAATTTTCAGATAGATTAAGCAGCAGGTTGAAAGGTCTGACTTTAGAAGAAAAAATAAATAAGGGAGGGAAGGAATTTCTTTAGCTGTATTTTATATTATGTAATTCCTTATCTCCGTATTGATTCATATATATTTAATAAACAATTTATTAGTCACATCTGTTTCACCATGCTTATGTAGTGTAACTAAGAGGTATACATTTGAGGCCAAGCTCATTTTCAGTCCTTTCAGAAGAATTGTCAAAAGGAATTTACTTACTATGAAATCAAGCTAACCTTTCAGGCCAAAATTTTCTGAGGTGATTAGTGATTTGGGACAACTAACATGAGCCACCTTAAAAAGGACATCTCCTGGACTTTCTGTAAACTACCACCTTTTGAAAGAGGTTAAGTTGGTTACTCAGAGTCATTATTTACTCTCAAAATTCATGGTGTAACATAAAATACTGTATGAAGGAGATGGAATACACAAGTAAACAGAAATATAAAGGAATATGCTGTTGTCCAAGAAATTACATAGTGTTCTTCACCTCTAAAAGATGAAATGCCCACTTTTCATCCCAAAGTCGACTTCAAGGACCAGAAATAGAATGATAGGTATCTCAGAACCACGAAGTAACTGCAGCACATCTGTCCATGGTCTTTCCTCTCTAGAGACAGCTGAGCTCTCCACCTTTGTAAACCATGCAGAAGTGCAGTATATAATCAAAAGAATTCTACTTGAAGCCTTTGTGTCCAAGGCGCTATCCAAAGCTAGAGCTTCTCTAATTTCTGTGGGTGCAAAGTGACGTTATGAAGGGGAGGCTGGGTGGTAGAGACAAGTGTGACAATCTAGCCCCTCCTGAAGCCACAGTCAGAGCTGGCAGTCACTCTTCAGCCCCTCCTGCTCTGTGGCAATGCACTTAATTTTGCAATTCAACTGGTTGCTTCCTCTACTGTAGTACTGAAGGTTCAATAATACTGAAAGTGTAAAATTTGATGATGTCAGTAGCCATCTAGCACACACAAGTTACAAAAATACCATACTTACATTTGCCTGCACAGACTTAAACAGGTTACCTTGGACATAAGCATCATGACAGTGTTTAATTATTCCCAGTGCGTATTTTTCATAGAATTGCTGTCATTTTCTGTGCTCAGGATGGATTGAGTGCACAAATTAAGGTTTCACAGAAAACCATGAGCCTGCTAAAGCCTGAAAAATCCTTGAAGAGCTCAGCTGCTCTATAATTTTATTTTCTCCAAAAATAAGCATATCATCCTAAATATCATTTTATAACCAACAAATGTTCAAAATACTACCCCAGGTTTTCAGGTATAGACTTGTGTACACTTTTGAAACCAGAGATCACAGACAATTTCACTATGTACACTTTTTATCAGCAATCTTCAAACTATATGAGATTGCCAGAGGCTGTGAATTCAGGCTCTGAGAAACCCAAAGATGCCGAAGGATGTTAGTGCTTGCACTTGTGTAATTAATTGGTATTATTTTTGCTTGAGGTAGCCATTGTAGACTAGAAATACCCTAGATTGTTTGATTTATATATCTTTTTGTTCACTTAATGGCTGTGAACCTTCACACATTTTCTTAGGTTTAAGAAGCACCTAATAAATATCATCACAGCAGCTAAATCTGCTTATTCAAAACTAAAAAAAAAAATAATAATCCAGACTTTCAATTAGAGCACTGAATTATTCCAGTTGTTAATTTTTATGTTTCTCTGACCTTTCTTAATGTATGCAGCTAACTTTTAAAATGTCACACTGGTTAATGGATCTCATTAACTTTTACACGAAACAATGCAGTGCACTTATTTACCCTCACAGCTGATGAAAAAAAGCTGGCAAAGCATGACTTTGCTCCTGTTTCCATCATTCTGTACTGCCTTTGCACAGCATGAGCCCATGTTTTCAAAATGGCTAAAGGCACTTCAGTGCAAATTCCTAAACCAGCACCCATCATTTTCTGAATATCAGATCTCTTTTGGCTCTGTTACTCTTTTTTTTTTTTTTT
>VXBJ01002966.1:53014-89498 GCA_013400055.1 Nycticryphes semicollaris
TCTTTCCAGACAAATAACCACTAACAGAGCTCCAAATGCCAGATGAAAAGATAATACTGATTAGTGTCAGGACTCACATTTACCATAATGCAGAATTGAAGAGGGATCACACAGGGTTACTGCACTGAAAAACAGCAATTAACTCAGTCCTATAGACTTGATAGTTTTACAGAAAAACGTCACTGTCTATTTCATACTGTAAGTAACTGAGAATGACAGCTACAGTTGCCAAATTTAATTCCTCCTGAGTCTGTGAAGTAAAAATCCATGGCAACATCTGCTGAACTTACTTAAGTTATAAGCATCCCAGGTTGACAAAGGATGCTGAAGTTGATTGGCAGAGAAAAGTTCATTGTGTTGCAAAGGTTTGGGAACACGAAAAGCATTTCATACATTTCTCTTGGGGTGGGCAGAATGCAAATTTGCCACACAACAGGTAGGAAAAGATAAGAAAACCCACAACAATGTAATTCATAACAGAATTTTTTAAAAACAAAACCAAACTCAAACCAATCACAAAGATAATTTCTGCTTTTGAAAAGGTGAGGTCTTGATTCTGGCTTTTCTTCCTTTCTTCCTCTTTAACAGAGACATGAGAAAGGGAAGATGTTTGGGAAGGAACCATTGATTCTACATCTGCATCTTTCAAGTAGCCACTTCAGCAGGTAGCTAGTATTAGAAAGCTCCACTGATTTACTCAGCAGAAGTGCTCAATTGACATTCAGCCATTCTGTTGTGCAGCCAGAGGGTACAGCTGTTTGACAAGCTTCAATCTGACAGTTTTTACATAATATGACTTTCAAACCGTAGTAAATATTAAATAAACATTAGTCTTCTCAGTTCCAGAGGCACAGTTCAATGGCTTGGCTTACTCTATTTGCAACCAAGAGGATTAGGCAACAACTATTTGATCACAGCAGCACCATTCTTTTTGCTCATCTTATTTAAATTGAGGTGGTTATACATCCCAAGTATGCAGCCCTTCAGCACTGCAGCGGGGAAAGGGCAAATTGAGGAACAAAAAGGGGAGTTGAAGAAGGGATTTTATTACCACCTCCTGTCCTGTGGGGTAGTTTGGCATCTGTCTGGCTGGTTATACATGATGTGCTCTTTATTGCTTTTGTCTTGGTGTCTCCTGATACCATCGTCTCAGCACAACAACCATTCTCCTGACCTTTCTGAAGACAACGGTATCTACTGCAATATTCCACCACAGTCTAACAGGACTCAGTCAACACAGGAAAACATGGTAAACCAAGTGGAAAAAACATCTTCACCTTGTTGGACAGTGGAGGCTATATCCCAGTGTTGACATATGGTAAACTGAAAAGGCTGCTTTTCCTGTGACATTACAAATTAATAATTAACTATGTCCTGATTTTATATAAGCAATGAGGACTTACTGGAGATTAATCTTTCGGCTCCTTGTTCAGTGATCAAGCTCAGAGCACCAATATCTTTCTGAAGGCATGAATAATAGGCTACCCTTACATTCCAGAGACACTGTGTCCCAACTCACAGGCTCAAGTGCCAATGCACTGAAAGCAAACACACTCCTTGACTACTACTTTTTATAAGAAAACTCAAGATGCTTGGGTGAACCTCATTAGTCAAAATACTGTGCCTTCTGCTTTAAAACCGTGGGAGCTATTTCAGAGCTGCTGAAGTGTGATGGAGTGCATTGATGAGGGCACACAGGTGTTTCCAAGCCACCCCATGCTTTCTGCCAGTTCATCCAAATCTCATATCCTGGCCCATGCAGTGCTGCTATTCACAGCTTCTCCTGATATGGGAATGGCAACAGCTGATTTTGCTGCGCTATATGGAGGCTTCCCAAAGCAGAAATACCCAGCAGAGAGCAAGGATTTTTGAGGCCACCTGTTTTATGTAACTTGTGAGTTCAAAGCTAATTTTTGTTTGCTTGTTTTCGTGAACACTGGAGAGCAGAAGTAAAATTTGCCAGGTACAGACATAGGTACCTTGGCTGCTAAACAATACTGTTTTCTCCATAACTGAATTTGGGTTTTGTTCATTCAGGTTTTCCTCACTTGTTAATTCCAATACATTTTAAAATTTAATTATATCCTAATCAATTCTAGGGGCACATTCCTAATGAAAGCTCAATTAATTTCCAATGTTGAGATTATGGCCTGTATGCCAAGCTAAAGCTGAAACAGATAAGCTTTTTATTACAGATGAGGAACACAAACCAAGATGCTCCTGCCCTAACTTTCTTTAACAATGAGTATTTCCAGCTCAAACCAGAAGCAATAGTATTTGAGCATCTTCATCACCCACAGGTGAAGTTTTCAATTCACCCCTCACCAGGTAGCTGAGTCACCCAGGCAGGGAGACAAGTTACCCTGGAACTCCTCTCCAGCCCACAGAGAGCAGTGTTTGCTTGGTGGGCTGATTCATTTCAGGCAGGCTGGCCTGTTGCAGAGGAACCACCTTCAGGCAACCAGGCAACCAACTCGAAGTGCCTCAGCAGAGTCCCAGACCCTGTGATTACAGAGAAGTGACCTGCAGGGATAGTCCTCCTGCAGCAGAGCTGTAACAGGACTCAAGCTGCCTTGGTTCAAAACTGACATCCTCCCCTCCATCATGTAACAGCTGATTTCTTCTGATTTAACATTGGTGTTTTGACTAGAGCAAGTGAGTTTGTATTCATCATAGTGATATATAAATGCATAGCAAAAATTACAACTCATACATTTATACCATTCATGTGAGGCTCTCAAAACAGCTCCTCAATCATATGTTCATTCAATCATATGTACTAGAGAAGAAGCCCCAGAGTGTCAAGGTCAGCTTTAAAGGCTTGCATAGCTTAGAGACAGACACTTTTAGCCTGACTGGTAGCACCCATTCCCTGCACTGAAATTCATTTGGGCTCTGAATGCCTGGAAGCTCATGAAAATCAAACCCCAAATGCCTGAAATCAGCCCCCCTAAACTGGAGGCCTTTTTTTAAAAAACCTGACTGTGTTATGACTTGCCCAAAGTCACAAATCAAATCGGTAGCAGAGTCAGGAACAGAACAAACCCTTCAGCTATTAAAAGCCACTATGCTTCCACTTATTAAAGTGAAATCCAAATGTTGTTTACATACTATTTACATGGTCTAAAAAAATAAAGTAATGCAAAAGCAGAGGGGATTCCCAACATCTTTTTCTCATTCTTTTATTTACAACTTTGGTATTATTCAAAAGAATGTATATTAAAATACTGCCTGCCTTTAGAAATGGTATTACAGAGACTGCATGTGCAATTTAGTAGGGCTTTCAGAATCAAGCGGGGAAACAGACGCATTGGCAAATGGCACCTGAGCAATGAGCACAGCACGAATTTGGAAAGAGAAAATGAAGAACTCTGCCTTTTATTGGACAACAGAGCAAGTTTAAAGGAAGCCTGATCTGGTCTCATGGCTCAGTATGAAATTGTATTTGTACCCTTGGGCCCAGAGCAGGCCACTAAGGGTGCTGCCATGTCAGGTCTGGGGGAGCACCAAGCCTAGCACCCTTGGCTGAGGTAAATGGGGGGGTGTTTTGGGGGAGACAGGCTGACTGCCCACCACGGCTGTGCCGGGCAGCTGAGGCTGGGCCACAACCCGGCAGCTTTGGAAGTAAAAGGCCATTTTCCCCAGGCACGGGAACCGCAGGCAGCAAAGCCTCGCCACCTCGAAAGCCGAGGTCGCGGCCGGCCGCCCTCCCGCCCGCCCCTCACCTGAGACGCTCTGCCGGCTGGAGTCGGCNCCTCAGCCTCCCTCAGCATGGCGCCACCGCCCTGACAGAGGCCAGGGCCGGGCAGGCAGGTTCCCCCGCCACACCCTGAACGAGGGCACCTGGCAGCGTCTTCCCCGCCCGGGGAGCCACCGGGGGCACGCTCGCCGCCACGGCGGCCCGTCGGCCTCCCTCCCTTCCCTCCCTTCCCGTGGCTGGTTTGTGATCCGAGTTCGTGCCGAATCTGGCAAACCGCTTTAAAAACCTGGTTTACAGGAGGTAAAAAAATCTCAATCTTGTCAGCAAAGAATAAAAAAATGGTTGCTTTGGGGGTATTTATTTGTTGTTGGGGTTTTTTTGTTTGGTTGATTTTTGTCACGTCAAATTATTTCTTTACCAAAATAAAGAAAAAACTTTTTTTATTATTTTTTTTAGGAGCATTTTTTTACATTGCCTTCTGGAAAAATAAAACCCGGAGCCCAGCTCCATCCTGTCCGACATTAACCCTGTGAATGGGATGCTGCAGTCAGCAATATTTGCCACATCCCTCCCTCTGCAGTCAAGGGAAAGCGAGGAAAAGCTGGTTTGCTTGTTTTCCCAGTAATGCTTCCAAAGGAATTTGAACTTAAAAATGTTAAAAATACCAAATCAACTACAGGAAGCCGAATCCTGTTCTTTTTAGGAATTTTTCCCCCTCCCCCCCCTCCAACTGAACTGCGTTGTGTTTTGTTTGGCTGACTTGGGCTGATTCCGAATTAATTTTATTTTCAGGCTTTTGGTTCAGATACCAAATTAGAAAAAAGAAATTATTTACTGAGCTCTACTCGGAATATCATTCCACAGCCTAAAAGAACCCCTTTTAATTGAAATTACATGCATAATATATATTTGTGGTATTTTCACTGGGAAATTACTTTCTTGGTTAAGAACACGCATACTTCAGGAAACCACATAAACCTGGAAATGAAGACTATTTCATATAAATAGGGAAAAGGTACTGACTGTAAAAATTGCGAAGGCACACATGCTTATAATGAGTATGTAAAATGAGTGCATTTTGCAGTTGCACTTGAATCATCACCCAAACATTTCTATAACAACTGAAACAAAAGCAAATCAAAGGGGTTTTGAAAACTTGGTAGTACTTTGTAATATTGATTACACTTTCTAATATTGATTACACTTTGTAATATTGAATGCACTAGAAACTGTGAATGAACAATCTATGTTACTCATGTTTTATGCCAGTGCTGAAAGCTTTTGCAAAATCTCTACCACAAAAAAAAAAGGTTATTTATTAATTCTGACTAGAACTAGGAACTATCAGCAACTGACTTCTGTCTCCATGGGATGGTCTGTAGACAAGACATACTTTTTTTCTTCCCCTTTTGTACCTTTCCATAGGGGACAAACAGAAGAATAAACTTTCTGGCATAGTAAGAAAATGTTCCTCCACTGGAACATATCCTCCAAAGGATACTCCAATGCATTCTGCACTGAGGCTTCCCTTAAATTGAGCTGTGTAGTTAAAGCATCTAGAGCATTCATACAGAGGAAGCTGATGCTCGTTACATTGGAATGAAGTGGGAATGTGGCTGGTGGCCACCTGAGGCAAGTTTACAGAAGCATGTGTGGCAGCCCTGGAGATCACTCAGTCCCCAAAACAATTTAATGGCTCTTCTAGGAAACATCAGCAAGGAAAAATGGAGCAGTCTGATGAGGAGAAGACAGACAGGCTATGAGAACACATAGAGGTCACAAGCACTTGGGAAGGTAAACAGATGGTCACAGAGAAACCAAAACATAAACGCACCCGGATCTTTGTGAACTCTTCGTCCCAGGCAAATCATGGAAAAGCCACACACCCTGGGTAGTTCCTCCTTACATGGGCTCCACAGCCCATTTGTCACTGTACATATTCCATCAGCGGGTACTTGCAGCAGCACCCAGGTGGGAATCCCGGTAGCGGAGGAGTATCACTGAACGCTTGTTCCATACTGATACACACCAGTGCCTCCAAACGCCGGAGTTGGTGGACAGGGACCTGGCACAGCTGAGCCAGCTTTGTTTTTAGCTGATCTCGTGCTCTTGGAAACACAACATTTTCTAACGGGTTTTGAATTTAAATGGTGATCTAAGAGAGCATCATAACATAAGTAGGCAGCAAGTGGCAATCCATAAGAGAAAGGCTGTGCTGTAAGATACAGTCACGGATCTGCTCAGAGCATCTGTTTCAGTTTTATATTTAGAAACTTTGAAGCTTGAACAAATCAAGGTACACAAGCTGTACCTGTCCAAGGCATTGGAGTGGTTGCTGGGAATCAAAGATTGTACCTAGGCAAGGGAAACTCAGTAAGAATATCACTGTAACTGAAGTCAGGGACTAAAGTACAGCTGCCAGACTGGCTGCTCAAAACTCTTGGCAGTTATAGACCTTACCTGACAAGCTTCATACTTTCTTTAACAGAAGAAACAACCAGATTTTTCAAAATGCGCTAATAAATTCCTGCTCATTATTTCATTCATAATCAGCTTTTAGATAAAAAGTCAGTAAAACACAGTGAGCAGCACAAGACCACTCTTGAGCCTGCTTGCCCTGCACAAATGTACACCAGCTGGAAAACTGTCACACTGAATTTCAGTGAAACTGAGGATACAGAAAGAACATGTGTATATATATATTTATATGTGGTCACTACTGCAGTTCAGCTGAGTGACAGGAACTTGCTGTAAATCTGCCTCCCTAGACTTACAAATACATTAATTACTTTTAAAAATGGCATTAACGCTCGTATATTGTTCAAGGCAGCTTTGAAAAATATTTGCAATGTTGAGTGCATCCAGTGCCAGGAAACATCAGCCAGTCTCAATGCATATGGTCTCTTAGAAATTAAAGCCATAAATCATCATCATAATAAGGCTTGCAATGATTTGTTCAGGGTGTCTGAGAAGATAATCTATAATCTGGTACTGAAGTCAAAACAATAAATTCTCTTTGCAGAATTTTTGCACCTTTCTCAGACAGTGTCAGCTATTTTGAAATCTGATTGCGATAAATTAAATTTGATTTCTAACTGCACCAGCCACTTTGAAAGCAATGTGAAGTCAACAAGCTTTTGACAGTTCAGCTGATGAGAGATCATCTGGCAGAATAATAGCTGACTGTAAAGATTAATTACCCATTGAAAGAGATCTGGATCAGAGAGGAGATTAAGGCAAAAGATTACTTCTGCACCACCTCTGAAAGAAAAGGCCACCTCATTTCTGTCATATACATACAGTGGGAGGGAAGCTCATCTTCACAGACCTTGTCCCTTCACAGCAGTAGCAAACTTCCCTGGCTTCTTTCTAGTTGGTGCCTGTGCTTTCAAATTGGAACAGGATTAAACATCTCCAAACCCTCAAGGGATGTTTGAAACCCTTGTGTTCACAAAGGCCATGTTCAAACCCTGTTCTGAACATTTCCAGCTTTGCGTGTATAGAAATCCAAATCTAGAGGGTTTATTTCTTAATTGGGTATGGATAATGATTAATAGAAGAGTATTTGATTTTGAAAAACCCTTATTGATGATTTCTAGAAATGCATGCCTATGAAAAAACAACTTGAAGGTGATAAATATAGTTGGGTTAAGTAAGGGCTGGTTTATTACTCTTAAGTCTTCTTAATGCATTTCAGGTACTTGCTTTGCACCTTGTTTGGTTTTGCTTCTCTGGGCAGTTACTTCTCTTCCCCTGTGCAATGAAAACAGAACAGTCATCATCTTTCTTCTCTCTGCTCTTACATACAATCCTGTATCATTTATTTCTCTGCGTAGTGACAAATCTCTTCTGCATCCCTTGGATATCTGATCTTCCCGCCTGGTTTTTCAGAACAGATATTCCATCATAAATGCATCATTTCACAAGGGATGATTTTGAAGGTGGTTCTCACCGGACCAAGCAGTGATGTATATCAGCAGTTTGAATTATGCTTTCCTGTTTGTCATATCTGAGACAGGCATCCCCTCCTCCAGTGAACACTCTCTGTAGTCCTCTCCTAGTGCCTGTACATGAGTCTTCAACAGAAGCAGTAAAGGATTTTGTTTGGCAGCAAATTCCAAAGCTCAGAGTTCTCATTCAGTCTTCTAATGAGGCTTCCAGGTCTCAGAGGAGTAAGATTTGGAGTACTCTTATAATGTGAGGGGTGGTAAGAACCAATCTAATGGGTTTAAATGAAACTTAACTCTCTTGAGGAACAGGATAATGATAGCGGAATTTGATTCAGTGGTTAAGCCTATTTGATAAGCAAAATGGGACGACAGCACAGGTTTGGCTGGCTCAGTCATCCATGCTGTTTGTTTGCTAGCACGCTGCCTGGCCTGTGCCAGCTCTTCCAGGCGATGACTGGATATTTTCTGGGCATGTCACATCCCAGGGACTGTTTCCAGTAGACAATATGGAAAAGATCATTGTATTTTGGGTGGCAGGAGTGTTTATGTGGATGTGACTACACAATGCCACTTGCCTTTGGACAAAGCAAGCCCCTGGTCTGTTTTATTTAGCTGTACGGAATAGCCAGTGACTCAAGCAGATCCTCCAGTCCTGCCCAGTTGGTTCTAAGAAAAAAATGTGCAGTACACCTCAGAGCATGCTGTCAGTGTCTCAGTCTTGAATGCTATGCAGCTCCATTACTTCTGGGTGAAATACATCCGTTTAGCATCGTCTTAGACTCTGTTCCTCGTTACTGAATGCCCACTTGTCTTATCTCAAGGAGTCAGCAGGAGGAGATACGTGCAGTTCTAATGAGCAGCTTATTCAAAACAGCTATTTACTTACACTTCATCTACCTCTAGAAATACAGAAATGGGAAATAAAATAATATATCGCTTGGGCTAAGCGTAGTACATCTCTCAACACTGGGTAGAACCCAGCTACTTATGATACCTTTCTCTCATCAGAGGACTGAGTTATAGCCTGCCTTCCTACAGACCCTTCCTCTCTCATCTGCTCCTTGGCAAGTGTTTCCAGTTTCTCAGGAATTCCCTACAAGGATTCTGCCCTTCCTGACCTGTCAGCCTCCGCTGAGCAGAGCAGAAACTTTGAACAATTACCACATATCACTTTTCAGCCACCAAAGATTGTGCCTGCACAATTGTCAGACTTCCCTGGAGTCTGTGGGAAAATGCAGAACTTGATCACCTTTCTGCCCCTCTGCACCAAACGTAACGAAACAAGCAGAAGAAAAATTAATACCTACAGAAAATAAGAGAGGTCCTTTCCGTGTTATTCAGGTCTTCTCTCAGACTTCCTGTGCTAGCACCACCGGCTACAAAAGGCTGGGACTCCCACATACTAAACACATACTGGGGTAGTTGCAGACAGCCCAGTGTAGACTCAGCCCTCGCGTTCTACCTCTACAGATCGGCTTCCTAATTCTTATCTCTGAAAGATCAGGTATTTGTTCATTGCAGAATCTTTTTCATCGTGAAGCAGAATGTTCTTACTATTGTCCCAAGCTCTGAAGTAGAACAACGAGGCATTCTTGGGGCAGATGCGAGATTGGACTTCTCTTCTGCCTGTGCTTTGTTAGGACTGTTACTCTATCAGTTTGCAGTGCAAATGCCACCCACATTCGCTGACCAACTTTCCCTCTGGCACTCTGTGTGTTAAATATGTGGCCTTATTTAGAAATCTTGGTGGCATTTACATAGTTCCAGTTCATAGCGTTTACTGGACGTCAATTGTGTTTCATGACAGTTTTATTACCCTACCTGTGGAAAAGCTTAGCCTCTCAAACATGGAATACAATACAGCTCATTGTATTCTGTGAGACAGAACTCTGGTTTTTACTGGTTTAAAAGTATCGATGCTTGAACCAAGTTTCCAATACAATATTTCTAATACAGCTTGGGACTTAATTTGGTTGCTATTTTTGATGCCTAAAATAGTGCAAAAATTAATTAAATATATGCTAAATTTTTCAGGAATTAAATGCTTTCCTAAATGAGTTAAATATAAATATATTTTTTTTCATTTTAAACTATGTGCTGTTGTCGAGTAATTATTAAAAAGAATGCTTGAGACAGAAAAGCCTTTTCTGTATGGTTCTGAGCTATCCAGAAAAAGAAAAAAGATCTGAAATCCTTGTTTCATTTAAGTCACATTGCCTACAGCAAGGCTAGAATTTTACCTGAAGAATGAAAACAAAGTAAGATACAAAACAGAAAGGAGAGTCGAGTTTTGCAAAGGAGTTCACGTAGCATGCAATTGCCCAAAGCTGAACACTGCAGAGTCTTTGTTTCGCGACCCAGACATGAAATAGGAAAAGCATTCACTTTCCCATCAGTCACCACACTTCTGAAACGATGGAATTTTCCATCATTTCATAACCTGCAGCGCTGTGATTTCTCCTTCTGATTAGGAATTGCAGCCAACTGATAATGGAAAGAAATCTGCCAGACCATATGGTGGAAAATTCCAAGGAATATTAGTACATCTAGTCTGAAAAATACCCCTGTGATGCAGATTTGACAAGAGAATGTTTATTTTATAAAAGAGCTCCACTTAATACCGTTAGCAGGACTAAGACTCCTTTAGAACTGCAGATGCTGTGTAGTATGACAAGTAAGTGGGTGGTAACACAGGCAATTTAGCATGTTACAGGGCCATTGGTAAACAGCAAGATTATTAAGAAATAACTAATTTGAAGCACAATTGGACTAGTGACTGGCTACACTACCTCACTAGAGCCATGTTTCCTGATGCTCGGTCTGTTCAACTTGCAGTTTCTTCTCTCCATGACCACGTCTGCTGAGTTCCTTTTCCATCTTCCACTTTACGGACCACATATTCCTCTCAGCACAAGACACCTGTCCCTACAGTCTAGGGTTCCTGCCTATTACCTGCCTGGCCTATATATCTTTCACACATTTAGGATGGTGGCATATGAAAAGCAGACAACAACTGGTAGCTGTAGTGAAGGTCCATGAAAAAAGGCTTTAATCTTCTTTCATTCTGTGTCTCTACACCTTCATCACTTTATTGTTCCTTCAACTTGTTCATAATGGACTTTGTCATACAAAATTTAGTGAATTTCTTTGGTTAAGGCTCACTTGGTCTAATCTCTTTTTGGAAGGCTTCTATTTGTGCCCTTTCGCCCCCCTTCTTCATATCACAGTCTTGAATACTCCTTGCCATTTCCTTCTTGTACTTTCCATCAAAGTGCAGCACTTAGAAATGTCTTGCTCACAAGTCTCCTACTGAGCTCATTCCTCAGAAATTGCCTTCATGACTACAGTACAAAACGTACCTACGTTTGCAGTCATGCTATACACAGGATTTAGTTACAGTCTCTTTAGGGGTTTTGTTCCTGTTTGATTCTGTAAGGTATTTCCATAGGGCACAAACTGTCTTTTTCTTGCTACCTCCTCCCCGCTGTCTTCCTTCTTCAATAACAAATATGGAATTGTGCCTGTGGAACCCATGTATTTTTGTCATTCCTTTTCATCTTGGCAGTGGGGCCTGGCCTTTTCTTCTTCCTGAGTGACAGTACTGACTGTAACATTCAGTATTTTCCTCCCATGCATTTGAGTGAGTTGTGCTGAACTGAGTCCAAGTCTTACAGGTCTGGCTCCTGCTCATGTTCTGAAAGACCTGCAGATGTCTCTGGAGCTGTGTCCTGTGCTTTGGGGCTCCATCCATGCAAGGATGATGAATACCCAAGGTGCAGACATTAAGTAATTGCCTTCTGCTACAAGGAAACCCCAGAGCAAGGCACAGCAGCAGTGCACCTGAGACTTTATACACCTAAAATCACGTAAGCGATGAGAGTCTCACAGGCATTCAGGAGTCAAGGATGCCATTTCTTTGTCTACATCAGCTACAGACAATGTGGAAGTGAAAGGTGTGGATTTCCCACACCAAACTGGTGGAGTTTGGTTAGGTAGGATTCTAGATGATTCCAGGTTTTTCTGAGGTCAGTAGATCCAAGGTGATGCGAACCAGCTCCTAGGCATGTCTGTCTCTTTTCACTTACCACTACAGTTAACTACAATCCTAGAACTGGTCCCATTGGTCTGACAATTCCATGCCTAGATTGGTCAGGGAGGTTCTGCAGCTTGTATCCCGCAGATTTTAGAAACACACAACTTGTTTTCAGACAAATGACCTACGACTGGTTGAACAAACAAGGCTAAAACAAAGACAACCTTTCCCTGAGGAGGGGAAGTGGAGAGGGAGGTGCTGAGCTCTTCTCCCTGCTATCCAGTGATAGAACATGTGGGAACAGTTCCAAGCTGCACCAGGGGAGGTTTAGACTGGACATTAGGAAGCATGTCTTTAGCAAGAAGGTGGTCATACACTGGAACAGGTTTCCTGGAGACGCATTCGGACAATGGCCTTAATAACATGCTTTAACTTTTGGTCAGCCCTGAAGTGGTCAGGCGGTTGGACTGGATGATCGTTGCAGTCCTTTCCAATGGAAATATTCTATTCTATTCTATTCTATTCTATTCTATTCTATTCTATTCTATTCTATTCTATTCATTTGTGTAAGCAGAAAACCAGCTCTCTGCAGCAAGGAATCAGAACAGCCCAGCCTAAGCATAATTCCCTAAGTACACCGCGCAGATCGTTTGATTTTTTTTACCTCCATTTGTTTCTATGAAGACACTGAATAAAATCCAAACCAAATGATCTGCTTTGGAGTCCTGCACTGAGATGGCATTTGATATACTCCACTGCATCAGTTTGCACAATGAAACCCTAAGGGATTACATATGGGAGGAGGGGTTTTTAAATGGTTTTAAAAATACTTTTCAGACCTTTAAGTGAATAGGCAGATATGTATTGAAAAGATCTTAAAAGTGAAGATCTGAAATAATTATCCCTTGGAATCTTGGCAGCAGAACTGGGTTCATTGCTAATATTCTGCTCACTGATTCTCTATTAAGTCCTGCTGTAACTTTCTAAAAGGACCATGCTAAGCTGAGATAGTTGGTACCTCTCCTCCTCTTCTTACTATCCTTTTTATTTCTGTAGTACTTGTTGGTGGAAACACTTAACATGCAGATGCTTGTTAGGAATTACTACAGGGTTGCTAGTGGGGCACATTGTCCTTTAAGACTTCTTTTTTTCAAAGACACATAGCACTGAAACATTTTCTCTCTGTTTTTGGGGGGGGTTTTTGTTTCCACAGGAAAAAAAAATAAGTACAAATAAAGAAATACACTTTTTATGTACTGCAGAAATATAAGTTTAAGGAAAAAAAAAAAGACACCTATCAATCTGGATAAAGTCTGAAATCCCATTCTGGATAACAAATCAATTTGTAAAGTGATGTTAATATATGTAGTACTTACCAATATAAGTCCCGAGATTAACGAGGAAGTGCCTGTCAGGGCAACATAGAACTTGGGGGTTAATGTGTTCAAAAACATGCTCACTGAAAAAGAAAAGAGAGGAAACCATGAGTACAAGAGCAGGACATGTTCTCCACATGTGTCCCCTCCTCCTCCCCCCAGTTGCTTTCCAACTTGAGATAAGTTATTACCTGAATTCTGATTAAAAAAAGACAGTTTAAAGAACATCCCGGTCCATCTGCCTAACATGTGATAGAGCATTAGACTGCCACATGCGGAATTTTGTTTTCACAACAGAGTCAATCACAAGGCATTGGAAAACAGTTGCACATATCTGGGTCTTTCTTATTCCAGTCAGGGCTGCCCTGACACCACGTTCAGAATTCCCCATGATATATATTGAAGACATTTTATTGTCTGCCTTTGCTACTCTGTTGCAGTTAAAAATCTTACAGGTCGATCTCATTGTCCTGTGATCTTGGTGAAAGTATCAGGACAAATTTTTAAAAGCCTTTTACTTATCATTACATTGGTTCTCACTTACAAAGTACGAGATAATAGCATTTCCCTAACTCATCCCACTGTATTAAAGCTGGTGACCCACTCAGTGTGACAACAGTGAATAAATGCGTAACACAGATAAGGAAAAGACCTAACTGGCTTTCTGATAATTAGGGGTGAAAACTGTGACAGCTGTTGAGGTTCTCTGAAGTCTAGGGCAGAAGCAAAGCCAGAGAAGCTGCAGGGAACGGCAGTTCCACCTGTATGGGCTTCCGGAAATTCAAAGGGCTTTTCAAGTCATACCACATTTTGGAAGCTGCTGAGACAATCACCAGGTAGTTGTGTTCAGCCCCCACCCAAAAATCCCCCTGACCTTAAGAGGATAAAATAATCTTTTTATAGGTTTTGGATCACTCTACAGGAGCTACTAGAAAGAATTAGAACTCTTCCACTACATTCTAGATTTTTTAAGAAAACTCTTAACTTCCGATCACCTCTATCTTCTGCAAAGGAAAACCTTCTCTATTAAACTACATGGAGCGTTAGAATATCTTCTGTAAAAAATACCCACTGGTCTCATCCTTAACCAATGCCAAAGTATTTCTCATATATATGTACTTATATGTATGTAGATGCATATATATTTGTAAATATACATGCATCCAGGACTGAAGAGGAAACTGACAACAGTCAGCAGGTAAAATTAGAAGACTTGTAGCAGACTACCAAACAGTCATTAAAAAACACTGGATGCTTAGGTGGGAGGCCCTCAGTTCATTCTGTTCCCTTTAGAAATGACACTGAAATTAAATAACACGGTGCCAAAAGATGAGAAGAAGACAACAGCAGGATACAAATCATCAAACATATGATTAAGTTTCCATGGCCAGTAAAACAGAAAATTGTTTTCCAGAAATGCGTCACTAAAAGGGATTGAAACGCTGCAATTCAGCTGTTTTGTTTGGGGTTTGGCTTCCTATTTTCTTTTTTTTTTTTTCCTTGAAAAAGCAATAAACTGTTAAAGTGTGAGAGTCATTTTCTGGTCCACTGCAATGGCAGTAAGCATCAAGTTGATATAGTAAAGAACTAGTCTGATGGGTTTTAATTCATCATACATTTTCTTTCACAAGTGAGTTGGATGCCAGATTCTCGGCTAGTGTAAATCAGCATAAAATTCCCAATGCAGCTACACTGATTTATGCCAGCTCTGGCTCAATAGTTGGTATTTTCCCACATCTCCTTTTTTTTTTTTTTCTTTCCCTCTTTCCATTCTTTCTTTATTTTGTTTTTTTAATGTCTAATACTATTTCAAAGTCAGCTTTGAAAAGTAGTCCCTGCTTTCTCCAGCCCCAGTACCTGTTAAGAAGGAAGAGGAATGGAGAGACTGAAATAGCTTTGGCGTCTGCCAACCACCATGAGTCCTTTAGAAGAAACATTCCATGTTCTGGAATGCAAACATAAGCCAGAGACATAATCAAACTGTGTCACTGGGGAAATTTCTGACTGCCAGTGAAATTACTTCCTCTGCTTAGGTCAGGATATTCCTGAGAGAGAATATGCTATGATGGGATATAGATGTCCATGTTCCCTGTGTAGCACAGTGCTGCTGCAGTGCCAAAAATAACATGAAAAGCCAGGCAGCAGGAGACTTTACAGAAGTGCTTTCTCTTCCATTCCTCCACCATAGCTTCACAGCTCATGGAATGCTGGAATTTTTCCTATTAAAATGGAAAAATTTTCCCATTACCCAGGAGGAAATTTGGTTTCTGAAGTTGTGAAGCCTCCAATGTTTTGAGGATTCCACACAAGGATATCCATTGGCTAAGGATATAGTCTCTTTGCTTTAAATTCTTATTGCCTGTTTCACCAAGAAATGCTGCAAAGAGAATGAAGGTGTTAAGCAGTGATGAGATATTCACTTATCAGTACTGACTGCCATCAATAAAATTCGGTTTGGGAAATGTCTGCCCATTTGGAAGAGCCCCCTCAAGAAATTAGCTCCACGGAGCTCACCAATGTACTAAAATGAGTGAGGCTCTTAAGAAATCCTGTTGGCTTTTCTCTGCCGCTGCTATTTTACAAGCAATGTATCCTGATTTACAGACAAACCCTCCGATCTGAATGGAGATAGGATTTTATTTATTTGTCATTTGCACCGGTGTTACTGCTTTCTTCTCTGCTTGCACGTATACTGGTGCTCCTGTGTGGTCTTTTCTACGGGCTGCTACAGTTCTTCACTTTTACAGCTTAGTCATGGGAACTGGCAAGGTGAACTGGTACAACACTGGATGCGTTCAGACTGTATGGGCCAGACTTCCAGGTAACTAGAATAGGTCAGAGGATTTGCGAGACACTCAACTACCAGAGCTGGACTGCATCTCCCTAATCCTTTTGCTGTTCTTCTTCCCACTCATTAAATGTCAGAATCTTTTGTTCCATTATGAAAACTATCAACTTCTGCCAATTAACTACCCTCCCAGTCCCTTTGTCTCCATAAATATTAACAAAAGCAAACATTTTCTAATAAGAAACATATCTCCAAAACAGTAAAACTAAGCACCGAAGGATCTGTGGTCCGACTATTTTTATTCTGAAGTCAATGAGAATTCAGTCATTGTTTCAGTGAGCACTACATCAAGGCCTAGTTCTCATAATATTAATCCCAAAGATGACAATCAACCCACTTTTGGGTTATCTGATATATGTGAGAATCCAATAGGGAGAATTTCTTTACAGTCAGCATTCTGACACTGGAGAATTCACTATCATATCCAACAGACTCAGGTTTCCTTCAGTGTGTTGCAGTAAACTAGAGCCATCAGATAATGCTAAATGTCCATCTGGCTGAATTTGGATAATAGTATTTTTCTTCTCTATTTATTTCCATTTGATGAAGTGGCAGGATTGAGAAGCAGAGAGATTTCTAAGAAATGAAAACTGAAGGTACTGACAGAGGATAACGCAGAATAAAGAACCCAAGTACAATCACCAGCAAAAGGTGGTACTGTATGTCCTTTATTCTGGATTCATGACATGGTAGCATATGTCTAATTATTTCTGTCCACAAAGGGGAGATGGTGCAGTTATTCAGTTTGGAGTATCACCTCTCGTCTGTAACTTGGTAGGACTTGAAAAGTGCAACTAATTACTGTCTTGAGAAAGGAACTTGCCTGGCGTTCCTGCAGTGCCAAGTCATTCAAAATTACTGTAAAATCCCAATTATCTCCATAGGGTTTTGATGATGAATGATTTATTTTAGGTGAGTTAGTAGAGATGATGGAATACAGTACAGCCTATTGGGTTTTTTTTAAAAGAAAACCAGCATGACCTATAATTGCTGTCTAAACAAGCCAAACGTGCACTTAGGAGAGGCTTCTGGCTTTACAAATATCCACTCCCCTCTTTCTTCCCTTCTTTTTATTCATGCTTGACTCATCCAGAATAAGGTTCTATTTACATTTCCAAAAATGTCTAAGTTACATTGGTAAACCATTCCATCCTATTGTCTAATATTTATCCCTAATATCTAGGGATGGACTGTTATTTCATTGTTAACCGTGCATGCTCACAGAGAGGAATTTACATCCTATTCAATTCATGGCTGACAAGCTTAAAAAGCACACAACTCATATCTAATATTCCTTGTTGAGGCTAATCGAAAGAGGTGATTGAAATGGTCTTGAAAGCTGATGCAATATCACTCCTGTTATATATGTTATTTGGTGCCAATACTCGTGATTCATCCTGAATGTGAGAATAAGCAACAGAGGAAAATCCAGATATTTTTCAAGCAACAAAATCCCCGAATCATATAAAATGTATCACTCAGGGTGATAAAACATTATGTTGCTTTAGAAATACTTTGGAAATACTCGGTTTAAGTGCTCAAAGTATCATCCTGCTGCTGTATCAGTTAATTACATTAGAAGATCATTTGGGGAAGGAGCATTGCAAACTACCTTCTATTCCCATTTGGATCTACTAAAGTGATAGCCCCATTACCTACTTCTGAATGTGAGGCTACGTAGCTTGCACAGTAGGGTGCAAATAAAAATTTAATAGCAGTGTTACATAAATCATATACACAAACAGATCAAGCAAAGACAGGACTGCATCGTTTATGAAACTTCTAAGAGGAAAAATAATTCCCTGAACAGAATGCTATCTTAAAATATGGGTAAAATTAAATATGTATCAATAACTTGGTATAAATAAAAAGATGCATTGAAGACTATAGATCAAACATAATCCAAATTTATTAAAATATACACGAAGTCACAGCTCTTTTTGTGCCAGTATCTCTGTGCTCCTAAGTGAGACAAGGTTATTGGGTACAGTAGTAGCTTTTATAAGATGAAATAGCCATAAAACAGAAAAGCTTCTAGTGCATTATTGGTCCTTAAGTTATCATAATATATAATATATGCTTGGTGTGCAGACCAATGCAGATCCTTGTAATGCCAGTGCCAAGAACCCAAATCCTTTAGACAGGCAACAAGCTAAGAAACCTATCATTGAAGACCTTTGACACGGCAACTCAGCTTCTTTTGACTGCAGCCATCCATCCAAGCTGGTGTTCAAACATGGTACGGAGGATGGGGCAGGGACTGCCTTATTTCACAGGGGCCTCAGCATTCCTCAACCCATTCCTTGTAATAATGCTAACAATATACTTTTGGGAAAACATGCTAGGGTCAGGCTGAATTATACATGGTATACTATGATGGCTTCCAGGTCATTATAAACACAAACCCCACGAGATTTAAAGCTAGCACAAAGTATTGTCTCAGAAAAAAATGTAATTTCCCAGGATTTTCCCTGGGAAAATACCAAGATTTTTTTTAAGTTCTTCAGATGAAATGGAGAAATTACCAAAGAAATAAGCATTCATAACTTTAAGAATGCTGCAGAGTGAGTTTCATTTTCAGTTGGTGCAAATGCTATGCAACTTCCTTCTATAAGGCCTTTGTGTACATCTGTTTTCAAAACTTGAAAAAAAAATAATTGTCACTCAGGAACAAACACGTGGCCATTCCAGGCAGAAACAGCCAGTGTCTCTGTGCTGTGCACAAGGAAATCCAGATGCCCACTCACTTTGTTCAACCACCTACTCTTGTCTTGCAGGCATGAGGCTGAATGAGAGTCACATTCAGAAGTCTGGGGCCCAGGCTAATGGCCAGCAAAGTCATCTGTTGGTCTCAGCGAATGCTGGAACAGAGCCCAGGTGAGAGAAAAGGGTGATGTGCCAAAAGGAACCTATTACTTCAGATAAATAATGAACTTCAATTAACTACACACGCTTGTGCATAATCAGAGTTCTGCCCTTACAGATATTTCTAATTAATGAGCTAAAACTTTCTGGACCGACACTCTCTCTTTTGTTTTTTGCACATCTTAAAAGTAGGTTTTCCCTTTCAACAGTATACCTTTACCACAATAAAAAGGGAGACTGAGCAGTGAGGGTCTATTCTGGAGAGAAGCTGGGCATCACAGGAGAGGCTTTCAGCCACAAAGCACAGCCCAAAGAGCAGAAAGAGTGGAAAGCAATAGTACAGTACCTGTTCCAGGTCAAAAACATTCAAGTTCATTTACTAGTAACTGCAAAAGAGTTTTGAAGGTAGCAAATGACAGCAGTAACTTCCTCTCCACTTTATGACCCAGCAGCCCACTGAGCAAATTATATCCAGCACAGAAGATTGAAACAAACCTTAGCAAATTCAATCCATCTTTCCCCAAACAACCCTGCCTGAGGATGGCTTGTACATCAATTTAGTCATTCTCCTCAACATTTTAACACATTGAATATCTGAAAACAAAAGTGACACAAAGGCGCTGGTCAAAGGTCCAAAAGTTATTGGATTGGTCAAAATTCTGGCTCGGTCCTAGCAGGATCTAGTCTGTGCTGGTTCTGAAGCTTTTGAGACTTACATTAATATATTGTGTCCTTCAGAGTGCATTGACCATTCAGCCTGTTAGACATCAAGATTGCTTGTCGCCACTAAGAACAATGTACAGGGAAACATAACTGATAAGAGACAAGAGCCATCACAGAACGGGGGGTAGAAGGACATACAGGTGAATCAAGGAAACCAGATCTGGAAGGCAAAAAACCACTTAGACACTGCTGTGACTTGGGAAAGGGAAAAGGAAAAAAAAACAGGTTAGAGATAGACAAGTATAATTCAGAGATGAGTCAAAAGAAAATTAAAAAACGGAATGGTAATAAAAATTAACGTGTAGAAAGAAGAAGATGAAACAAGAACAGCAAAAGCAAAATAAATGCAGAAAAAAATACACACATACAACATGAATGTAAATGAAGGCTATTTTTACTTTAGCAAAAGATGGTTTGTGATTCAGAAGTATCTCTTCACTGGGAGAAAGAAGACTGTCAACACTAACAGCTTTGGTCATTTAGGAAGAGATACTGTCAACAAGTTATTCCTTGGTATCGAATACACCCCAAAGCTTTGTCTCACAAAATGAAGTACGTAACACAAGATGCTACTAAAGAATCCCATTCCCAAATATGTTTTCCCAGCATGTCCTGCTAAGGTCAGCTGCCACGCTTTCCCCCAGGGACAGGCTGGACATACAGGCACAGGATGTGTTATACCCATCCCAAGAAAAACATTATCTCCTGTGAATTTAAATACTTAAACCAACTTAGGACAGCTAGACTCAAGCACAGCATTTTGCTATTCCATTTTTCTAAGATCATTAATTCCCTACCTTAAGGATTTAGGAAGAATAAAAGCACGGAGAAAAAAAAGATCAACTTTGCCCCAAGAAAACAGCTATTATTATGCAAATTTGCTGCCATATAGTTGCCTCTGCCAAGAGACAGGGACATTTCCTCTTGCTTTCACAATGCAGTGGTGACACGAGTTAATTACACAGCTCCTGTTAATTGCACACCATGCTGCATGAACACCAAGATTTGCTAATATATTGGCAGCAAAAAAACCATTTAGAAATACCCCAGAACTGAAAAAAACCCCAACCCCACAGCATTCCCATTTAAAGAAAAAAAAAAATGAGGGAGAAACCGTTTCCTAGGACTTTACAGCCCTTAGCTGTCAGAGATTGAACTACTGTGCATTTCCTTACGACCAACACATTGTCCTAGTGCTAAAAGCAGACTCCTGGTATTAATAATGTACAAGTGGAAAGGAGGAATTGTGCCAAATAAGAACGAGCCACGAAGGATGAGCAATGACGTATTGAGTAGAGATATTAATATCTGCATTTTTAGAGATGTGAATGTGTAAAATTGGGCTGTTGCTTGGTTCTTAGTCAAATTCTCCTGCAACGCTTTCAACCTCAATTTGTCTAAAATCAGGCTGCTTGCAAATTGATTTGAAATGCTGTCATTATACACATCTCCCCTGCAGATTTTAAAGTTTCAAGAAACATATGGGCCTTTGTCTTAATTTGTACTTCAGTGTTGCACTGGGTGAGGAAGCGTGCTCTCAGATTTGTGACGGGGGATTTCCTTCGCTGTGCAATGCTACAAGGTGTCTTTGTAGGCAGCACCAGTCCAGATATTGGAGAAGGCACCTTCATAGTTGGCTTGTGGTTTCCTTTTCTAATCACACATATATCAGCATGTGTGTGTACCAGCATTTTCCCCAACACAAAAGTGGGGGAAATCCTGATGTGATGCTACAGTCAAATGAGGATGTATTCCCTGACAGTCTCTCATGTGACTGCAGAGCATCACTGTTACAGACACCTTCTACCTTCTTTTAGGTACACATTTGTAAGAGAAAGCAGGAGTATACAGAGTACAGCTGTTGCACAGCTTATCATGTTGACGATTTTCAGACTTTTAAGTCTTCAATTTAAGGCACACAGCAATTGGGGTCTACTGAAAGTTATGAGTAATGTTATTTCATTGCAAAAAATGTACCTAAGCATTGCAACAAAATGACCTTATTTTCCACTCTGCACCCCAAAATGTTCAAACAAATCCATATTTCACTGTTATTCTTAGCATCAGCTAAACGTTGGTGTAACTGAACTGATCCAGTTTGGACAGGCACTGTTTGTGAAGTCAAACCTACCTGTTATCTTAACAGTCCCTTATTCTGAGGCATTACACAGATTTATGTGGTTTAGCCTTTCAAAGCTGTATTAAAACAAAAGCCAATTACTAAACCTCATTATCTGTAGTCATTTAAGACAATTAATGGCTTTTGTTCCAAGTGCCAGCTCAGCATAGTCCTTTCCGTGGAACAGGGTAAGTTTTGCCCTCTTTTTTCATGCAACACTCAGGGAGGTAACAGCTCCATTAAATCTTTTTGATTTTTGGTTCATTAGCCATCTAAAGAACACCCTAAACTAAAAGTTTGCCACAGTGATTAATTCCAGAGCCACAGATAACAAAGGCTAATCTCTAGAGAGACAAATCATGCAAAGAGTTTTCACCAACTACTGACATTCCACAAAAGAGAAAATATCCCATGGGTTCCCATTGTCCGGGAACCTCTCTCGGAGGAGCTATTCCCATGCTAAAGCAAAAAGAAGCCCTTGGACAAAGACCCCTCAGCTGCCCTGCACCCTCCTTTTCTGCCTCCCTTTGTTCCAGGCAAGGTTTGATATGAGCACTAAACCTGCAGACAGGAGCAGAGCTGCATGTCCCAACCCTTGCTTGTGTGTTGCATTCATAGGCATACAAAGATGAGGAGCATCATGTTTTGTGCATTCAAAAAAAGTCTCAGCAATGAAAAAAATGCAGAAAATATGGCGGAATTTTGTATCTTGACTAAAAATTTTTACTATTTTTCATATTTTTTTTTTTAAATTCTGGAGAAATATTCTGTTTCAGATATTTCTGTTCTAACCTTGATAGCTTGACTCTATATAGCACATCTATTTTGAGAGTCTCTAACATGCTGATCTCTTCACATACAAGAAATTGCAAGGTGCTTCTTGGAGTAGAAGCGACTGGAAAACCTTTTCATAATTAGAGCTAGAAACCTCATGATAACTCCCTGGAGACTGGCAACAGCTAATATCATTATCCTGTCATTGAAAACTCATCTATGCTTCCTACTTACAAAATCAATAGGATGTTCATTCCGGTTTTCTCCTGTAAGAAATTTCTACCTATAATAAATTTCTATATGTGGCAAGGATTTTTCTCCCCATAATTGATGGCCTGGGTAATGTGGCATAAAAAGAAGGGAGAAATGAATTTTCCATCAAGTGTGATTCATTATTCTTATGTATCTAATAATCAACTTTCCCCTTCAAAGCATTCTTAAAGCTGACTGACTCACGCAGTAATTGTACCAAATGGAAAAGAAGACAAATTAAGTAGAAAACTTCTACCTCTTTTCCTCTGTTTTGAGGTATTTCAAAGAAAGCATAGCAGCAGGTTTGACATGCACTGTATAATTTTCATTGTCTACCAGTCTCTCGAGACACCCAAAACTTATTAAAATGGAAAAGGCTCTGTGGTAACTCTGTAGCCAGAACTGCAATCTGCATTCAGGACCTGACTGATGAGGAGACAAACTTTGGGGGAGAGTTTTGCATAATAAAGATTTTCAATAGAGCGAGCTCCAGAGAAAGCATTTCCAACCAAAGGCACGGCAAATGGCACAGTGGAGGCTGAGGGAGCACCTCTCTCACACGGCCTTACAGACGTAGAGCACGAAGTTAGACTTCTAAAACACAATCATCTTGTGGCCAGGGTGGTCCTTCTGTCTCTGCAGACAGGGAGTTTCTCTCCAGTGCAATTTCCGCCAAAGGTCTTGAGTATCTGGTAGAGAAAACTGGACTGTCCATGGTTTTAAAACTTGTTTTGTTTTATGAGAAGATAAATAAAATGCCACTTAGACTACCTCATTAACATTAACAATAATGACGTTATTTGATTTAGCCTTTGAAGAAATCCCAGGAGAAAGGCAGTACAAGACACCCACTATTTTTCTTACTGAATTTTAATTCTAAACAGGATCCATGGCTGACCTGGCTGAAAGTAACGTGAAACAGCATTCTGTCCAATAGCATCTTCATTAATTTTACTTTCCTCTTTTTAAAATTACTGAATCTTTTCAGAGGTGGGTCTCCTCATGAAGATAGGGGGGACCACAGAAAGAGAGGGGCAGGACTTTGCAGGCAGAACTCAGTGAGACTGGGTTAGCACTTTGCAGAACTATCACTTGACCTTCCACAGCCATCAGGCTGCTCAGAAACCCTGCACAAATACACTAACCCCAGCACTCTGTGTTAGCCACCAGCTATTGTCAGATCTCTTTTCCTCTAAAGCAAAAAAAAGAGGAGATAGAAGTGAAAAATTCAAGCCTAAATTAGCCAAATGTGGCAAACCTGATAGAGGAGAAGCTTGCGTGAGAAATAACTGCAGGACTTACTACAACTTCAGTTCTCATCCCTGTTGTTGACCCAGTCAGATGCTGGTTTTGCTCTAACTTAAAAATGCAAAATCTAGGTAAAACATTCAGCTGTGTTTGGAAACCCCACATCTAGGTCCAGCATGGAACCTCTGAAAGTAAATACCCATTTGCCTGTCTGAATTCTCCAGGTGGATGTCAAGCAGCTGAGGAATGTACCCCATATTTTACTAAATAACTGTAGGGAAATACCCCACATGTCACACCATATCAAATTTTAGCTGGATTGCAGGTATCACGATGCAGAAAGCAGCTTATAAAAAAAACCCAAAAGTATTTGTGATTAGCAGTCTATATTTTGCACTGGTTTTTAGGCACTGCCCTGTGAGAAGGACACTGAGTTAAAGGGAGGGCACATCAGGAGCACAGGCAGTCAGCAACACTGCCTTTCCCTTCCACTGCATCACGCACACCGGGGTCTCAAAACGCAGGCAGGTAGTGGCTGAAGATCCTCTGTGTGCAACTTCCCCCTCCTTGACTCTGACTTGAAGTACAGGAACTCCAAGTTCCTCAAAAATCATGCCAAGGTGGCTCAAAGTGAACATCTGCAATTAGCAACTGGTTTCGAAAATGAGTCACTGAGGTGAGACAAACCTCAGGAGCTCGGCTTTCTACTCGCCAAGACCTGAGCAAACTCAGTGACCGTTGCCTGCACTCATTTCCAACCAAGTCTGACTGCTACTTCCCCACCGCACCCCATGACCAGAGAAGGCCGGGCTGCAAAAACAGCCCCTCAAAATGTTGTGGTTTTCTTGAATCTGCTTGTTCTTCTTCTGTTCACTTTTGTGTATCTAGGAGTAGTAACTATGGCTACATTCATCCTCAGATACGGGCGGTCACTGCATTGGGATGACCTTGGGATACTGGTGGTCACTGCATTAAGTTGACCTACTCAGATCACCCTGGAAAAAGCATCTTTAAACTATGTTTTCTCTTAATGCAGCAGCAAAAGTTTCTGGATTTTTTCAGGAAGGGGAATGCCAGCAAAACGATTCGACAACCAGGGGACTTCACGTCCACTCTCAGGTTTTCCTACACACGTGGTTAGGAATGAGCTTCCCGTCTGGCCCACGAGGACGAGCAATAGGAAAGTGATCTCCAAGACTGCGGCACGTGGAGCCGATACCCCTCTGAACACATGCATCTGAATAAGCAACTGCTTCAGCAGAAAAATCCAGAAGAAAACTTGGAGAATGGCAAAATACCAAAATCAATACAGCGATAGATTCAAAGTGCACTCTGGTAACAGAAAGCTCAAAGAGTGAAGGCAAAATTATTGTGGGAGACTACTTAACTTAATGCTTTTCAAAATGCCACTTGGCTCAGAAACAGAGAGATTCAGAACCTGCTAAGTGTGTTTAAGTGCTTGGAATTGTGGCATTTAAATGACCAACAAACCCCTTAATGCTCATTATTCAAAGCACGAAATACCACCGAGAGAAGGGCAGCTGACTTTCTGGCTGGAAGTGTCCATTAGAGAGATGCACTTAGGGATATATAATACCGAAGCAACCAGGAATTTGCAATAAAGTTTGGCTTCTGCTCCCAGCTTCATGGCTGGTTTGCCTGCGAGTCTTTCAGTGCACTCTTCTGGGCCTTGGTTCCCTGCCTGTGCTTGGGGAAGAGACCTAAGTGACATTTTGTGTGCAGAAGCAGCGGAGATCTTTGTGCTCATTTACAGCCCCCTTGTTGGTTTCTTCACTTACACGTAGCACCTTCTGAAGACACCAGCAAAGTGAATTGTTCTGGCCTTCACCAAGGGCTGTTTCTGGGACTATCATCCTCCCACCCAAAAAGGCATTACAGAAAATAACTGTTTATATCCAAAGAAAGGTATTTCATTTAGTGCTTTCCAGCACTGTCCAGGACATCACAGTACTCTAAGCTATGGTTGTCCATGAAGCACACTTGCCTACTCATTATATAAAAGAGGTTGGAAAATGAAGTAAAGCATGAAAGAAAGGGTATGTAAAGGTGATCAGAACAGAAAACTAACACAGATTTGGAGCCTTAAAAACTCTCTCCATCAGAAAAAGTGAATGCTACATAAAACCTACTCTTTTGGGTTTGGGTCTCCCTGAATTTGGCTACAATCTCCCTATTTTCTTTGTTACTTTTTGAAAAGAAAATTAGCTCCCCAAAGGAGGTTCCTCTGAGCTCCAGCAACATTAGCACTATTAAGAAATGGGTCCCTTGAAGAGCACTTTTTCATATTATGCAATTAACATTTCACATGGTGAAGAGCTGCCACTGAGCAGAAAGATCCCAAACTTTGAAAATAGGAAACACCATCAATCAGGGGAATTAAGGAAAACCATCTGGGCTTGTTAAGGCATCACTGCCTGAAGGAAACAGCACGGCACGGGAATGCGTGCTACAGCTCGCCAGCAAAGCCCAGCCCAGAGCTCATACTGGCAGCAGAAGCCAAAAAGCAGGAGATGCCAATCAGTCTGCAAGCTTAAAATGGTATCAAGAGAGGTCACCATTTTGTAGCCATATTATAAAATGTATTTGGCTGGCCTGCAGTGGGGTTATTTCTGCATGTCTTGGTTATTTCTGCATGAATGCATCAAGAAAGAAATACTGCATTAACCGTTTTCCAAAAGCATTCACAATATTCTCATTGAAGCATTAACACTAAAAAAAAAAAAAATTAACTGTTGTTTCAAAACCCAGATTTTTTTTTTCCCCATTAACAAGTTCTTTGCCCTGAAGACATTTAATTTTTAGATTAAATAAACAAATGCAGTCTCCTTTTACCTGGGAGTTATGAACATGGCTTTGTGAGAAAAAAGCACCTCTTGAATTGAAAATGTCATAAGAGGTTTTTGGACTTCTCCAAAGTGGTGGTTTCCTTTTGCTGAGGAGTCAGACTTCTGAGGAAACTACTCCAGGTTTGTTGCTCATGAAGTACATTCATAATTCGGATAATTAACTAAATGCCACAGAGTCATTAGCTTTTCCCTAAAGCTAGTTTTGCTTTTTTGTTTTTTTTTCTGAAGTTTTCCCAAGTGAATTTAATACTGCCAAATAGGTAAATCCTTCAGAGATTAGTTAGTCTCAACCCAGAGCTAGAAATCCGCCAGGCAGATACTTGTAGTGGGTTTTGCTGCAATTTTAAGTATGTTGCTCTTCCTGGTTTTCCAAAACAAGGAAACATTTTTAATCCTATGCTTGATTGCTCCTATGAGGCAAAGCAAAAAAGGAAGGCAAGGGGACATTGTTCAGAAAAACAAAGCTCTCCCTGCCCCATCTGCCAGTCCCACTGCTGGCAATGCTGTGAGAAAACGCTGACTGCATTGATACACGTCAAGTGAACTGAAGTGCCACAAAATGCCACAGACACTTTTCCCATCCTGAAGTCAGGGGAAATGCAGATGAATCCATCACGGAGGCAAAATTACACATAAACCCGTAGCACAGAATTTCAAGTGAATAATTAAAGCACATCCTTCTGAGTTGCAGCGCGCTGCCTGGGTGTTTGAAAACAAGCCCCCGAGGAGTGGTTAAGGAGAGGCCTCTTCACTGAAGTGGCCCAGGATGTTCTCAGGGGCTGGAGAACCTCCCTGGCATCCAGAGCCAAGCTTGCCTTCAGCTGGGATGCAAAGGGGAAACAGAAATTTTACCCTGCAGTTTCACACTTATGGAACCAAGCAATTTCTGCTGAATCCTGACTGGTAAGATCAAATAAGCAGAAAAAAAAAAAAAAAAACAGAAAGAAAGCAAAATCAAGAAATAGAATAACACAAGCCTGGGATTCTTTGTTGACAGTCATTACCATACCATTTTGTTTCTGTGTAGACCATCATTTCTTTCTCTGGTTTGCTCCGAGCAGACAGCATTTTTTTCAGCACGGTTCTAGTTCCTTTCTTTGAAATGTTTATCACCAGGAGCACTCCACAGAGCTGAGAGGGAAAGCAGAGACACACTGCTAGCAGATGGGCTCATTAAGAATTTTGCTTGAGGCCAGCATTAGTGGAAACCAAAGTGCTCTCCATAGGCCAGATTAGCTGAGGTGGTCAGGTGGCTCCAAAGGACTGAATTATTTGTGCCTCCATCTCTTTAGGGCACACCTACAGTTTGTCAGTTCATTTCCCTAGCACATCACCTACCAGCTCACAACATCATCTTTTACTTTCTTTCATGCTGCAGTAGTTCGTAAAGCCTCCTCTTGCCTTAATTTCCGTGAGGTGCATCCACTGGCTTGCCTCCATTGCAGCTCCTTCCTCTTTGACTTGTAAATTATTCATTTTGGCTGTCATCTAGTTCAATTTAGTTTCAATTTACAATGTCATTTGAAAAAAAGCAGAGTAGATCTCTCTGCGCAGCCGGCAGGAGGAGGGGGGCCCAGCCTCATGGTAATGGGTTATGGTGCCCTGACCCCCCTAACACCGCTGATGCAGAAATACAAAGAATGCAGAAATCACTTCTCTCCATATGTTTTAAAAGGCACATGCTTTATTTGTGCCTACTCGTCCTAGATTTTCCAAATGTATGTTAAATTCCTACTGATCCTGCCACTTCCTACCCCATCCCAACCAACACAGCTCCTCTGGTGCACTACCAGGGAATGCTCCTTCTTACCTTAGACAGAGGAACTAAGAAAGAGGGTAAAACTTGTTCAGTGCCAAAGGACTCAAGGTCTAACTGCTCCCTTATACACCGTGCAATATCTCGCTCAGGGTGCAGGGCCTTTTGTGCAGGGGGGCTGCCAGGGACGGAGATGCTCTGTGCCAGAGCCGCAGGTATCAGTATTCACTGCTCCGGGCAAACACAGCGGCATGGTGAGAGTTCCTGTCATCAATCACATGGGAGGCACCTCATGTAACTTCAGCTCTTGACTCATGAGTCAAAGAGTGAAACAGTAGGATTTATTGTAACACACCTTCTAAAGCCAAAAGCGTACGTGTTAAAATGTATCTTAGAAAATCTCAAATCGACTTCTTGTATTCTTTGCTTTTTCCTCCAGCTCTCTTTCCTTTTCCTCCACTTCTCACTTTCATGTGAGATGCTGAGCTACAGGCTCTCCAAGCAGTTTCCCAATGAACTGATGCTTAAGAAGGATTCCAAGGAGCGGATTACCAGCCCAGGGATTTATCTTTCCATCTCCAATTAATGGTACTGGCAGCCCAGTAGCTAAGCCTTGTGTGCAGCACCAAGCATTTACCCACACTGTTATCTAAGCTGAGGGGTTTCATTAGATTTTGGTTGCTCGATTCAAATCCAGAACTGCTGCAAAGCTGTTTGCTCCAGAAGTGAAACCTTCAGGACAGCTCTGCACCCCGTAATACATGCAAATTACTGACTGCAGTTGCTCAGTGGCTTTGAGTCACATCACCTTGGGCAGCATTTCCCTCCTCTTTTTCTGTACCACAATAAATGGGATAATTTACTCTCTTGTTTCAAGGTAAATGGACGTCGTCAGGCTAAAATAATTTCTTAATAGGCTTTTTTTTCTTCCTCCTGGTGACCTAACAAAGATTGTGTTGAGAATTCCTGATATTAAATGAAGAAGATAACCTAACTTACTGATGGTAATTTTTTTTTCCCAATCTGTTTGTCTGTTACCTCTTCTGGATGAATGTTTTCAGGAAGATACTTTCCCTATTTGGGCTTTTCATACAACAATAAATGAAAAAAAAAAAAAAAAAAGGAAGGCACCACATATTAATTACTGTGCTTGTATGTTAATAAGAATCTACAAGTGATTCAGAACATCTAACAAGAAGCTCCCTGCTTCACTACATGTCCTGGAGCCTTGTAGCTGATACTACCTAAAGCCTTTCTGATTCACTTTCCTCTAAAAGCAGTACAGAATATGAAGGCAAAGGTGTGTGTTAAGATTGCTTGAAGCCTTCCTAGTTCTGCTGAAAAGGCAGGAATTTCCCACTTCCCTGCTGCAACATCAGTATCTGTATAGCTCCAAATCCAGCATCCTGTGGGGATGTCTCATGGATCGCAGTGCAGCCCAGGAGCTTCGCAGCACTGTCATGAAGGTCCCATGGAAATCCTCCTCTTCACCCTAGTTAGAACTAGTCAGAAAGAACCCTTAAGAAACGCTCAAACAGTTGTCTTCTGCATACGTTTACAATCAGGCTTTTAAGATCCCTCAGACATCTTTTACCTGAGTAAAGAAACCTAGGAAAAGTGTTCCTCCGAGATGTGATTTTTAATGGCATGCAGGAGAGAGGTGCCTTTATTTATAGCACAGAAACTTCTGGTGTGTTTATTTATGTATTTAGCAATTTATATATATACACACACACACATATATATATGTAGCACATGCCGTAAAGCAATACATCGAGATGCCTTTGCAAGAAAGCTTAGAAATCAGATCTATTTTACTGAGACCTGCAACTGAAGCACTGTAACCAAATCAGATAGGTTTATGTCCCATCATTCTCCTCCAATCTTTCCTTTACTTCAAGCTAGAATCTTTCTGCCAATCTCTATGTGGGATGTTAGCGCTAAAAATAGATTGGAGACATGTATTTTATTTCCCAGACTGTATTGCACCTCTGGAACTTAATTCCATGTCTTCTTGCATCTTCCTGGAGAACAGCCTGGGTGGCAAGAGCACAAACACCCTCACACCTTCTTCAGAAGAGGCACTTGAGAAATACAATGATGCTTCTCCAGGCTGATCAGAGCTTCTGGTTTTAGTAAAGCCTACTTTCCTTTCTGGAAATTTCCTCCTATTGAGAATGGCTTAGTTTTCCTTGTGTTTTGTAGAGGGGCTCTGAGAGATACAGATAATCAACTTGGAGACCTTCTTACCCCGAACTGAACGTATCTGAAGGTTATACCCCTTTTAGTTAAAAATAATGGCTTTGTCTGTATACTACTGAGAAGTATATTGATTTTGAGTGAACTACAAGTATGAGCAATAACAGCAACCAAAAATAAAAAATAGTAGATTAAGACCAATTGTTAGCATTTGAGGGGTCTGATTCCTCACTCAGTGTACTGATATAAACAGAATTTTTTTGCTGTGGAAAGAACTATAAAATGTAGTTTTCCCCAGCATTTTCAAATGTTTATTCCATTTACAGCTGTGTGGCAATCTGAACTTACCCAAATTAGATGGAAACCAACTAGTTAAATAAGCAAATTATCAGCACTTTTGATGATAACAAAGTTTCTCAGGACAGTAAGAAGCAAGATTTTTTAAAATACCGTATAATTTTCGAGGTTACATTAAAACCTTTTAACTTGAAGAACAGAGCACATCTTCAGTAGGATCCTGTGGAAGGCCTTTGATAAAGTGCCCAATAAAATGGGATTTAAAAAATATCACCGAGAGTTGGTTTAGAAGAAAAACAGGAGGGTTTGTTCATGGTAGAACATTTACTGGTAGAAAAGGAAAAGCCAAGGACCAACTATCATCACACAACCTCTCTAACACTACCAACAAAATCCTTCAACATAAATTTAGCATGTATCTGAACCAACCTGACACTGTAAAAGATAGAGAGAAACATCTAAACCCTACAGCAAGGTGTGTTACAGAGCACCCTGAACAACTGCTACTGCTTCAGAAACCTTGTGTGGTGCTGCAGGACAATGCCATGTGAAGATGCTCATTTTCATCCAAGACAGCAGCAAAACCCTATTAAGCACCTTGACAGACTCATTAGCTGGAGTACAGTGCTGAAGAACAATGTTGCTTTGGTATTACACCACCAGCTCACTTGAAGCTCTCTCCACTGCACAACACAGACATGCCCATTACAGGAAAAGCTCATCTCCATGTATTAAGTGACAAACCCCTCCTGACTCAGTTTGTCCTCTAACCTTTACATTAAGTTCCTATCTTCAGCTTTTAGGAGCTAAATTTACCACTGTACATCGAATGCCATAAACAGCAGCTGAATGTAATGAGGCCTGTATCCAAAATCATAAAAGAACTTAGATAAAATGTCATATCCATATTTATTTGAAATGTTAAAAACTTTCAGTCTTCTCAAGCATAATTAAAATTTGTGTTCTATATATGCTTTTCCCCCCTGGAAAAATAATGATCTATCATTTTAAAGGCATCAAAGCATGTTTGTACGATTGACATCTGACAGATTTCATTAAAGTAAGGTTTCTTTGAAAAGTGATATCTATAATTCTGTTTAATGTAGGGCTCCCTCTGTGCATTTTATATGTGTAGTCAGTGTGCATGCCTATATTTTCCCTCTTCTCTGACAGTAACTCTGTTTCTGGTGTTAAAGAGCAATACATTGAAGCAAGTGGAAATTACAATAATTTTGTACATAAATGTAATGTATGCAATGCATATTATACAATATATACCTCTGTGTGAATTATATGGATTTTGTATTTAATGGAGTTCATTAGCGTCTCTCTTACAGCTGGTTTCACAGAACTGGCTTAATACCTGAAAATGTGCTTTGCTGTTCAGAACTCTGTCCTGATCTGTACCTTCAAGACTCTCCAGCTTTCTGTCCCAAAGTGCCACCACAGCGGCCCGCTCCCACACACAGCTGGACCAGAACATCAGCCTGCAGATGGCCGGGATTTCTCTGCATACTCATCATCAGGCTGAGTACCAAAGAATGACGAACTGGGGGTTCTACCACTACCAGAGCGAATCAAGATGTTGCCCCACTCAAATTTGCATGTCTTGCTTACCAAGAGCATTGCAGTCATTAGCTAACCACAGTTCTACTAATGGCTATATTTGAATGCTCTTTCATTTAGTACTTCCTGCGGTGACCGTAATTACATTTCAGGGCTCATTGGCCGCGAAAGTCAAATGACACAATATGAAAAGAATACGATTTAAGCAAAAGTTTGCAACTCTAAATGTTAAATATACAAGAATGTACTGAATGTATCCTGTAGTTAACTACATATAGAAATTGTCCTTTCAATTCTTTTGCTTTTTCTATTGGTTAAATTATAATGCTTTAGTCGCTTACTACATTGACCACTAGGAAAAGGGCACATCAGGATAAAATATGCCAGAATCTGAAGTAATTTCTACAAACATATAGACAGCTCTTCCAAAGACCTTTCTTCCAGTAGCCCTGAGGCAAACCATGCTAAGAATCTGGAATATTTTCATTGTATTTGATCAGTATTATTCAGAACCATTTTTAGTAGCAATATCTAATAATATTTATTAATAATTACCATTATTATTTTGATCACAGGAAGGACAGTNTTTCCTCACAGGACCTGGTTCTGGTTATCCATGTCAAGGGAGAAGGTAGAGTTACAGTTTAGTCCATACAGACTTGAGAGAGAAGAATTTGTTTGGAATCAGGGGGAAATAAATGATGAAGGAATCTAGAAGTGTCAGTATATTAATACATGACTTTGAATACCTACGGGGAAGGCACAGACAGTTGCTGCCCTCAGTGTCTCCCCTTCTCCCAGAGCCGAGTGTAATTACAGACAGCAGCAACAGATGTTGCCAATAAGCTTAAAAGGAGAAAGGGAAGTGGTAGGAATAGAAATGCAGTGTCATCCAGGAAAAAAACCAACAGGAGGAACACCTGAAAACACGGTGACTTTCTCTCCCTCAAAGCCAGCCCGGCGTCAGCAGTGCCCATCTCCCACTGCAGTCGAGCAGACAGTTGTGAAGGCTGTAAGGGTACAAAGATCACAGACTACCCCACAAAGCCATAGAAGGAAGGAAACCAGTAGCATTGCTTAATAGTCTGCTTATTTCACAGTCAAGTGGATTGCCAAGCAACTAAGCTATAACAAGTCCCATATTTAGGGGAAGAAATGTTTGTCTTCTGTCTGTCCCTGCTTGCAAATGGCAAGTGGAGGGCACTTCTAAGCCAGATAATTCGAGTACAGCATGTTCCCCGAGCCCCGAGCCCGTGCTGCTGAGCAGCCGGCGTTAATCACGGCAACAGTTGACACACGCGCCTTGCCAGAGTCCAAGTCTATCATCAGCATCGTGGCTTTTACTCTCTACTGCTCCAAACAAAACAAAAAAAACCCCACCCTGCAGTTACTCAGGAATCTGAGATTCCCACATTACTTAACACGACCAGATCCCTTCAGCGTTACATAAACGGCAACCCTGATGACAAGAAGAGCTTCATTTGGTCGTCTAAGCATGTGCATCCAAGGCTGTTTGAGATGCCCAAGGCAGCTGATACACTGACACGAGGCACCGACAGAACACCCCCGGGGGCCAACAGCTCAAGGCCAGGTGAAATATGCCCTAGGGCATCTGAAATGGCTCTGGATGCCTGGTTTGGGCAACTGACCTGAGCCCCAAACAACCCCTTCGTGGCTTGCATTCTTCAGCTGCATCATCCACCAATAAAAATGGGTTAGTGTTGCTATTAAAAAGCACCTTTAAAAAAGTACAAATACATATGATGTGTACATAGGGGAGCACATTTTAAATCACTCACGAAGGCTAAAAATGTTGTATTTCTTCTGAAAACAAGCAGATATTGAAGATTCTCACCCAAGAGAATCATCTGGTAAACACAGCGCTCAAGCCTGCAGAAAGATATGGGTAGAGCAAATGCCAGAAGATGCTAAAGGGTAACACTTCAAGACTCCATGTAGTCGGGAGTCTACATGTAGACGGGAATCGCCATCCTGCTGCTGGAGAAGGGCAATGCAGCATCAAAACGTTTGGTATCCCAGTAGTGGCTTTTTGGGAAGCACCTGACTACCTTAGTTCAGAAAATGTGTCTTTTTCTCTAGCATAGCTCTCTGACATGGATGTTTTCAAGGATTCTGGTAATCTAATAGAAGTTAAGGTGTGATGAAAAAACTATAATCTAAGTGAACAAGCTCATCCCAGGCTGATATCACATTAGTGCCCAGCTGAAATGTTAAAGAATGAAGAAGAATTGTTAAGAAGTAATGATTTAAAACAATCAGCCAATTTTGAAATGGATTCTTTTTGCAATTCGCTGTTTTACTTCAAATAATACGATCAAATTAATGACAAAACCACCGTTTTCCTTCAATGTGAAATGATACTAGGAATCAAAGTAGAATTCAGCAATGTCAACATCCACTGGCTGATCAGCGCTAAAATTTGATTGGAATATGACTAAAATGTCTTTGCTTGGGAAATGACTGCATTTAAACTCCCTGTTTTCAGTTCCAAGTTTACTACATTTCATAGTCTTGGCTCAGCTCCTCTCTTTGTATCCCCACACTAAAGATGACAACAGAAACCCCCCAAAGCCACAGCTGATGGCCAGCCTTCTCCCTGAAGCACTGGGTACGTTACATGGAGGAGGTAACGTGAAAAGGTCATGTTCTGCTTGTCGTTTATTACATCAACATACACGTGCTCTTGTTCTTCCATCCAGCAACTGCCACAAACGCAACCAGAGAACAGGAAAATAGGGGTGGAAATAACTACAACATAAAATTCTGCCACTGCTGCCCTGCAAACACGGCAGCTGCCTTCCACTTGCCACAGGCAAATTGCGGCCAAACAGCTTTTAAATCCTGCTCCAAGCAGATGGAATTAGTGACTGGAACTGGAAGTAGCACAGCACTGTGTAGAGATGTACTGGGGAGAAAGCGCTTCCAGTAGTGAAGCAGTAGCTGGAGAACCAAATTCTCTTCCTTACACGTTACAGACGACCCTTGTCAGTCCACTCTGAGACCACAAGGTCCCACTGAGCAGAAATCTTCACTACCTGACAGGACTCGATGAAAAGTTTCCTCTCAAAACTCGGCGCTTAACAAAATGATCCACCCAACAATTTCCAAGAAAATGTCATGTACGGTAACCACACAAACCACAGAGTGGCCATTGCAAGGGCTGGAGCCTGAAGACCAGCCAGAGGTGTTTGTGGTGGACAAAATGAGTTAACTCTGGTGTCTGAGATGCACTGTGCATCACATTGAGCCCCAACAGCCAAACCGCGCGCAGCAATTGGGAGACAGTCACTAGCAACAAATAAAAAGGTGACAGGTTCAAGATAAAAATATGAGAGACCGCTCCAAGCCAAATAACTGAAGGCCATGTAAGAGATAACACTGACTATTTTCTCTAGATGCCTGTTTGCTTCCTTTCTCCAGGAGGATGGGCTTGTTTTGGTCTTACTTATCCTTCTTACTGTTCCAGTGGTTCTATCAAAATAGAGTAAGTCTTTTAGCTTCCAAACAGATTTATAGCCACTTTCAAAATACTCAATGCCTATCTGTTAATTGAAAATACATACCTATCTTTTGGCTACCTATACTTTGGACACTTTGACTTGCTCATGCCAGAGACCCAGCTAAGCCCTCTCTGTAGCACACCAAGCTCTCTGAAAGTGGTCTGTCCACCACAGACTGAGAAATGGCCTTTTTTAGGGTTACTGAATTAATTCAGTGCACCTCTTTATGCTCAGACAACCTACCAGGCATACTGCATGGGCTGCAACAGAAAGGAAAGCATTGTGCTTTCTATAGGTGAGGACTGTAATGACTAAGCTTCCAGGGAGAACCTGAAACACTGTTGGAAGTGATCATATGGCACATGAAACAGTGGCAAGTTCAATGATTTT
>VXBJ01002967.1:4603-34593 GCA_013400055.1 Nycticryphes semicollaris
CACCAGCCCAATTTTAAGGCAAGAAAATAAACTGTCCTTTGCGCTACCAGTATCTGGCAGGATTACAGTAGCTGGAAAGGAGTCCTTAAACAGAAAACAGAGGAACATTTCATGAAAGGGTTGTCTCCAAATTAATATTGTCTACACTAAAAAGCACACAAGAAAGAGAGCAAGTTAGCTTAAACCCCGGCGTATCCTGAGGAAAGCATGCCAGTCTCTGCTTTAACAACCCCATGCAGCTCCCATGAAGCCCTTCACAACTGGATAAGGACCAAGCAGATGTCACTGGAGAAACATTTCCTTTCCCACGTCCCTCCAAGCCAAGCCAACCCACAGGAGTTGGGAGAGATCCACGCAGCACCCACCAGCCTGAACCCCTCCTGTCCTGGGGGTTAGGAGGGAACAGGGTCACACTAGTGCCCTCTCCCCCTTGCCTTCTCTTCAGCAGTGAGTACTGATGCTCTTCTGCTCAGGAGCAGCAGGAGACAAGAGGTTCCCAAAGCCCAGTGCCAGGCAGCGCTGCCCTTCCTCTGGACCTCGTCCTGCCACGTCTGTGTGTCAGCAAAGTGTGCAAGCTGGTGCCCAGGAGGAGTACATCAGTCAAGCAAGAATACTGTCCTCATAGCATTCAGTGCTTTCACACTGACATCAAATTTTATAAATAATTCAGCGTTTACAGAAGGTGAAACCTTCTGTGAGGCAGGACAGCACAGGCTCCACACCTGAGCTTTGGATCAAGTAGTGGAAAGAAACGGTGTCTCAGGGATTACCATTCAGAGTCTCTCAGTGTCTGATTGTTTTTTAAACCCACTTTGAGGGGAGCTCTTAAAAAAAAAAAAAACACAAAAAACCATATGTATCTCAGCCTTTGTCACAAGCCCCTGTGATGAACGTGATGAGAGTGAGAGTATTTACTCTTCCCATACAAAGTGTCACTAACAATGAAGTAAAATCTGCAAAGATTTAGCATGCCAAACACAACATACCCTGTCCAAGAAGAGACTAGTATAAGAGTCTAAAAATTAACTATGATCTTACCTTGGGCAGTAATCACAACTAATATACCTTATAGAGAACTATACAATCATCCAGCTTATGGTCTCTGCACGCAAGGATGAATTACATTCGCATAAGTTATACAAACAGGACTATACATGGAGGTATACAACTTCCTTGCTCACGTTCTCCACAATCACTCATTCCCCTCTCATAACCAAGTCCATAAACTTAATAAACTGGGAGAAAGAAGGACCGATGAAGCATAATATAATTCTGCAGTCAACCAGCAATTTACTGCACTCGGGATTCATTTTCACTGGAAGTGGCGGTCATTCTGCAATGGAGCTAGATCAAGCAAAATAGAAAAAGTTACTGCTTCAGGCGAGTCTTCACTGTTGTACTAACAGCAGGAACAATTCTGCCATTACTGTTACAGGAACTCCAGATCCTGCCCACACACCAAGATCTCCCATCTCCATTGAAACTCCACCTCACAAATCCACCAGCCGGGGAGAGGAAAAGCAAGCTGATAAACTTGCCGGACGAGAGGCACAAGCCATGGCTTGTGCTAGACCCATTAATTTGGCTGCTAATACAAGTATTCTGTCTTTCAAGTATTCCTTCAAAACATTGCCCTTCTTTCTCAAGTCAGGGCACCTCAAGCTCAGTAAGTGCTAGGATCAGGTCCTGAGCACTGTGGTCAGACAAGCTCTGTTCTGCACCTCTCCTAACACAGGGCCTGTGACCAAAGTTCACCTTGAATAAAATGAAATGAACAATCACCAAAAAGGTTACCCGTTCCTACTCCAAGGTCTGGCAAACACACCCAACTAGAAGGCAGAAAACCAGTTTGTATGGTATTCCTTTTGCTAAAAGACAGCATTTTTAAGCCAATAATCAAGATTTAATGACAATCCTTAGGCTCACAGCACCAAGGAAAGAAAAGTCAATAAAAGCAAATGCAGGGTTTAAATATGCCATATTAACTCAAGCCTTTTTATATTAGTCTACCTATTGTATACGTAGTGTATATTTTATACACACTAGTGTATATTTTAATAGCACAACAGTCTTCTTTATATAGACATAAAGCAGTGTTTGGTTGGTATTCAAATATCACTTTCTCCAAGCTCAGGATCAATGCATCCCCAAGAGCAGAGCTGTGTGGTTGAGCAGGGAGCTTCTGGAAAAGCTCAAGCGCAAGAAGGAAGTTTACAATGCGTGGAAGAAGGGGCTGACCACTTCACAAGATTACAAGAATGCTGTCAGAGTACTCAGGGATGAAACGAGGAAAGCCAAGGCCTCCTTGAAATTAAACCTGGTAAAAGATGTCAAAGTCAACAAGAAGGGTTTTATCAATAATACTGGGGGCAAAAGGAAAACAAGAAAAAGCGCGGGCCCACTGCTGAATGAGACAGACTCCACGATGACAGAGAATCCAGAGGAAGTGGAGTTGCCAGACCTCAGGAGTCCCAGATTTTGGTGGAAACAGAGAAAGTCTGGATGAAGGAAGACTTCACCTTGGTTGACGAAGATCAAGTCAGAGAACAGTTAAGTAAACTGCATATCTGCAAGTCCATGGGTCCTGATGGGATGCACCCACGAGCGCTGAGGGAGCCAGCAGAAGTTCATCACTGGGCCACTCTCATTCATACTCAGGACAAACTGCTGGTTTGCTCTCCTCAGGGTAGTTTCACCTATTTGCCTAAAGGTAGGACAAACACTCTGTAGATGATGAGTAGTAGTACAGAAGAATGAGGAGACATTATAACAGCAAAGGAAAGCTTCATGCAGGCATGATCTACATATAGCACCTCCTCAGACTGCTGAAGGGGCAGAAGGCTATGCCTACATCTGCAATAGCAAGTAACATGAACCTTCGCAGTGGACCTGTAGAGTAAAACAATTGGTGCTCAGGACTTAGCTTCAAGACTGGACTGTGTTTGTTTTTATTTCCAGACTGTTTCTAGTCTGGCCTCCTGGTCTGGATACCCATTTGTGGCTGAAGTGCTGCACTCCAGCACTGCTTCACCTTAATTTCCTCTTAAAACAACGTAGCTAGTGAGCTCTGAGACCACTCCATGGTACAAAAAAAACCCCAAAAAACCCCACAGTAAGCATTGGGCAATCAGGAGGTTCACTTCAAACTTGTACTACAATCCAAATGAAAACATTAATCTAAGTACACCTTCAGTGTTGAGTTGACACTAACAAAATGCAGCTTTAGACCATGATAGATAGTGTGACGGGGAGAAAGGGTAGAGGAGAGAGAGGATGGAAAAGAGAAACCCTCTTAGAAGTCTGGCCAACTTGAAAATCTTTCTGCCAAGAACTGAAGAACTAATCAAAAAGGTCATAACAGTACCATATATCTTTTCTTCCACTGAGCTGTCTAGCATTTTTTTTCCTTGTAATTTATTGGTTGTTGTTCTTTCTACAGAAAAATCACACCTGATTTCAAGCATTTGAAGACTGTCAGGGCACAGCTGGGATGGAACAAGATTACTTTTAGCAATCACACTGGAGAAAAGAGGCATCTAATTCTTCAACAAGAAGAAAAGCTTTTAAAGTAAAAGACGACATTGGAGCAAGAACAAAAGGACACAAAATGGCAGTAAATAAACAAAGTATGGAAAAACAAGAGATTTATAATCATCAGTGAACTGGAAACGCAGAACTAGTTTCCAGCAGGAACTAGTTTCCAGGATTTTCAGGCAAAATTAAATCACTTTCTGGAGGAAATGCTAGATGTCGCTGCCTACAGTGCTGGACTACCCCCAGAAAGTCCTTCCCAGTTCTGTAAGTATCTTATCAAATGCCCAAGTCAGTAAAAAACACGAGGGACCATTCACTCCCATACAGAAGGAAGAGAAATTTCTGCTTTCGCAGCAGAAGGATGGTGGGTTTGCATCCTGTCTGGATGAGCATCAAGGACACTCAAAGGAGTAGCATTAGACAGAAGTAATGCTCCACTCACAAAAGTCATTGCGTGCACCCTTCTTTTGCATATACATAGATGCACATGGGCTCAATTCTAATTTTGGATATACATCCCTTACCACACAGTTTATTCCTCTGGCTTGCCAAGCAGCAAAGATTACTGTCTTTTGGAATTAGGCTGTTTTCCTGTGAACCGGAAGGTTGAGAGAGGTGATTCTACCCCTCTATTCTGCTCTCATGACACCCCACCTGGAGTACTGTGTCCAGCTCTGGAGTCCTTAACATAGAAAGGGCATGGACCAGTCCGAATGGTTCCAGAGGAAAGTTGCAAAGATGATCAGACGGCTGGAGTACTGTCTCTCTCTGGCTGAGAGAATTGAGGCTGCTCAGCCTGGAGAAGAGAAGGCTCCTGGGAAACTTGCAGCAGCCTTCCAGTACCTCAAAGGGGCTACAGCAGAAATTCACAGAGTTGTTGGAGTTGGGAGGGACCTCTGGAGCTCATCCAGTCCCACTCCCCTGCTAAAGCAGGGTTGCCCAGAGCACATCACTCAGGACTGCATCCAGGTGGGGCTTGAAGGTCTCCAGAGAAGGGGACTCCACACCCTCTCTGGGCAGCCTCTGCCAGGGCTCTGACACCCTCACCACAAAGAGGTTCTTTCTTATAATTGAGTGGAACTTCCCATGTTCCAACTTGTGCCCGTTGCTCCTCGTCCTGTCACTAGAAACTACTGAAAAGAGTCCAGCTCCACCCTCCTTGAACCTACCCTTCAGACACTTACCAGCATGAAGAAGGTCTCCCCTCAGCTTTCTCTTCTCCAGACTAAAGAGTCCCAGCTCCCTCGGGTCCCACTGCCAGGTTCAGGCATTCGCTGCAGCCGGAGGAGACCTGCACGGCCGCACCTTCGCACGAGAATTCGGTCTGAGTCCCCACTTTCTTTTTCGCCACAGATTTAGGCCCCGTGACCGCCATCTTCTTCTCTACCGCCGCGCAGGGACCAATCACCGCCGGCTGCTTCCTGCGCGCCCTGCGTACGTCCGCCTATGCGCTTGTGCCCCTCCCCTTGAACACGCTGCCGAGCTGGCCGTGGTTCCTTTGACGTTTCCAGCGGCTAGCCCAGCCCCGCCCCCGGTCACCTCAGCCTCGTCCCTCCTTCACGAGACTCCCGGTTCGCTTTGCGCCTTTTCGCTCACTACCGGCTTCTCCGCCACTGGGAAGCCCCTTCTCCGTCTCAGTCTAGCTCGGTTTTAAAGACTCAGCGCTCACCGCCGTCGCTTTCCACGTGGTTCTGAGGAAAGCTTGCGGTACGGCCGCTTTGCTATTTGCTGCGGCTCGCCCGGCCCGACCCCGGCCATGGCAGCCTCACGGGATACCCGACTCGTTTCAAGCCTCTCCGCTGAAGATGGGGCTTCATCAGACTCTTTTATCAGGGAGTGGAGCGATAGGATAAGGGGCAGCGGGTTTAAATTGGAAGAGAGGAGATTCGGATTAGATCTCAGGAAGAAATTCTTTGCTGTGAGGGTGGTGAGACACTGGAACAGGTTGCCCAGAGAAGCTGTGGCTGCCCCATCTGTGAAGGGGTTCCAGGCCAGGCTGGATGGGGCTTTGAGAGACCTGGTGTGGTGGGAGGTGTCCCTGCCCAGGGCAGGGGGGGTGGAACTGGATGATCTTGAAGGTCCCTTCCAACTCTAAGCATTCTATGAGTCAGAAAATGCCTTTCCTTATGAACTACCACATAGCTGTTAGTTTTAGACCAAGCCTCCTGGTAATGAGTACATACCACATCAACGATCTGCAGTATCTCACCATGTCTTCAACCAGTGCTGCCTGAAAATTAGTTCATCTCCAGTGTCCTGCTTGTTTTCAAGTGCCCAGTTTCTCAGGTTTTAACAGTATAGGAAGCTACTAACTACCTTGTAAGTACAGATAAAACCTCAAACTTTGATTAATGATTTGTTGCAGGGTTGCTTTGGAAATGGAAACAGATATGCCCTTGTGCTTGGAATTAAGGAGATGCACCGAACTGTTGTTATGGAAATGGTTTGCACTTCTTGCAAATGCCAATTATATGGAAAACAAAAAGCAAGCTGAAACAGTAGAAAAATATTTTCTGCAGTGTAGTATTTCAAAGGGGTATATTGGCAGACCCTGTGAGATAACAAACAAAAAGAGCAAATCAGGAATAGCTAATTGCTAGGTTTGGTCTGTAGTAAATGTCAAAAAGGGATCATAACACAAAAGGCATCCACTAAAATCTTCTACTCTTGCTATCTTCCATTTCAAAACTGCTCCTCTTTTTTATCTTTGTTTAATTCAGCTATTGCATCCACACACACTGGCACACACAGTCTGTATTTCTGTGCTTTGGTCAAGGCAAAATACTGTTTAAAATACATTAATATTACTCATATTTTGTTTTAGACAAAAAAACAGGTTTTTTTCTCCTATCGGTGAGAGGGTCTTCTAGTATTTTGAAGTGCACACTAGGACAGGCTTTGAAGAAGAAAATATTTTTGAAACACAGTGTTGCAGTGCTTTGACTTTAAAAGATCCACAGTTCTCCTGCTTTCATCTTTCTCTGTGCTTACGGCTTAGACTATTCATTGACTTCTGAACAAACTCTTTCAGAAAGTACACTCCTTTTTTAAAGTGAAAAGGCTGTTTCTCCCAGAAGTTTCATCAAACGCCATGCAGATCCATACAGTACGAATATCCTGATACGACAGACCTTGCCTCTCCCTTGAGAGCACATCTGGCACCAACGGCAGCCTAGCAACTAGGTAATTAGCTACAGTGATAACAGCATTTCAAACCCCCTCTTCTCTATTTTAGCCAAAAAAAGCTTTTTTGAGGTCCCAACCTGGCAGGTGGTTTCAGGGTCACATCAGACCAACAGAAGTAATTGAAGAAATCCTTACCATTGTGGTTAAGATCTCATTAATTGCTAGTATCAACATGCTGTTTGTAGCCATTTGTATTATTCCTCAGCTGTACGTTGGTGTTTGTCTCAGTCTTGCGTTTCATACCATCTTTTTCTGCGCCTCCTTTGTCCCAGAGAATTAATGCACATCATTTCCTATGTACGCTCACACTTTAATCTTCTCTCAATACAGTTTGCATTTAACTATCTGTCCTCCCCACTTCCATAACTGCTTATAATTTACCATCTGGAAAAAAAAATTAAGCTTTTAAGAAGCCGTAGCGTTTACTGGCACTGTTATCAGCACAGCTTTTTTGTCTAGCATTAAAATGCATATTTACAGCCCAGCATTTGTTTTGCTCCCCTCCCTGCAGCAGCGGAAATACCACATGTCAGGGAGCTCCCCAGGGAGAGAAGAGGATGTGTCTGTGTCTCTGTGAGTGTGTATGAGCGTAAAGTGATCCATGGGTATGGGTGAGTACAGGCAAAGTTCTCACAAGCCCTGCTTACAGGGACATCCAGACCTCTCTGTCCCCTTTGCCTGACAATGTGTCTCTTTCTGTTGACTACCTATTCTTGCTCCTGACCCACAGAAATCCTAGAAATCATAGAAACACAAGGTTGGAAAGGACCTACAGGATCATCTAGTCCAACAGTCCTCCTATCACCAACACTACCCACTAAAATACTAATCATGTCTCGTAGCACCTTGTCCAGATGCTTCTTGAACACCACCAGGGACGGTGACTCCACCACCTCCCTGGGCAGGCCATTCCAGTGCCTCACCACTCTTGGGGAGAAAAAGTTTTTCCTGACACCTAATCTAAATCTGTCCCGGCGCAACTTGTGGCCATTCCCTCGAGTCCTACTATTAGTTATCTGGCAGAAGAGGCCAACCCCCTCCTCTTCACACCCTCCCCTCAGGAAGCTGTAGAGTGTGAGGAGGACTGCCCTGAGCCTCCTCTTCTCCAGACTAAACAATCCCAGCTCCCTCAGCCGCTCCTCGTAAGACTTGTGCTCCAAATCCCTCACTGGTTTCGTTGCCCTTCTGTGGACAGGTTCCAGGGCCTGGGTGTCTTTCTTGTAGTGAGGGGCCCAAAACTGAACACAGCACTTGAGGTAGGGCCTCACCAGAGCTGAGCACAGGGGGATGGGCACCTCCCTGCTCCTGCTGGCTACGCTACTCCTGATGCAGGCCAGGGTGCCACTGGCCTTCTTGGTCACCTGGGCACACTGTCGTTCTACAACTCCCTGAAAGGAGGGCATAGAGAGGCGGAAGTCGGTCTCTTCTCCCAAGTCACAGGGGACAGGACAAGAGGAGATGGTCTCAAGTTGCACCAGGGGATGTTTAGATTGGAAATGAGGAGAAAAAATCTTCACTGAAACACTTACCAAACATTGGAACAGGCTGCCCAGGGAAGCGGTGGAGTCACCATCCCTGGAGGTATTTAAAAGATGTGTAGATGTGCTGCTGAGGGACACAGTTTAGTGGTACCTTGGCAGCGTTAGGTTAACAATTGGACTTGCTGATCTTAAAGGTCTCTTCCAAACAAAACAGTTAATTGATTCCATGATATATTTGCAGCCCACAGTTCGTCACACAAAGATGATGCTTTGCTAGTAGCTTCATGCACTGGGAGATCTCAAAATACCTTTCGAGGGAGGAGAGGTTGAACAGGCAAAGAGCAGAAGGTGCCTGTGGTCTTGTAGCAGCTCGGGTGCTTGGCTAGAACCCTGGCTCTTCTGGTGCCAAGTCCCATGCTCCATGCTCTGGGCCATATTACCCAGTGTTCCCTTCAGGCCACTGAGAGGAGACTTTTCCAACCTGAGGTCCACTTCACTTTGACAGAAGCACAGGAGGTCCCAGCAGTGTTGTCAGAAAAAACTCTGGTGCTTGTTAAATGCTATGATACGCACTTCCCTTCCTCCTCCCTCACACTTACACAATTGCATAATTGTATCGCAGAATAACACCTGTATCACAGAGTCACAGAATCACAGAATCTCAGGGACTGGAAGGGACCTTGAAAGCTCATCTAGTCCAATCCCCCTGCCAGAGCAGGAACACCTAGAGCAGGTCACACAGGAATGCCTCCAGGCGGGTTTGGAATATCTCCAGAGAAGGAGACTCCACAACCTCTCTGGGCAGCCCATTCCAGTGTTCCCTCACCCTCACTGTGAAGAAGTTTTTCCTCATATTTAAGTGGAACCTCCTCTGTTCCAGCTTGCACCCATTGCCACTTGTCCTATCATTGGCCATCACTGAGAAGAGCCTGGCTCCATCCTCCTGACACTCACCCTTTCCATATTTATAAACATTCATGAGGTCACCCCTCACTCTCCTCTCCTCCAAGCTAAAGAGACCCAGCTCCCTCAGCCTTTCCTCCTATGGGAGATGCTCCACTCCCTTCATCACGTGTAACATAATTATTCTGATGAACTAGAAAATCCTCTTTTTTCCACTCAACGTGAATGCCCTAAGTCCACTAAAAGGCCAGAGGCATCAGTGCAACCTGCAGATCATTTTAATGTCAAATCAGTCTTGTAATGCTTAAATGATGTCTTGTTTTCCACAGGGACAGGGCAGCAGATTTGTAAAGGCCCTCCCATGCTTCAGGCCTCACATATATTCCTATCCTTCAAATAAGGAGGCACATGAGTCTCGTTAAAAATAATTGCAGCTGAGCATATAGATACTTCGGAAAAAACTTCCAAGTACCTGCCTGTATCTTTCAGCACTTAAGCACCTTTAAAATCTGGGCTGAAGTGAACACAAGTCATTCACATTTATCCGCCAAGCACCATTTTTTATTTTTAATTAAAGCGATGCTGTTTCTATAGACCCCACCACTCCTCTCAGTGACCAAATGCCAAGAACAGCAAGTTCTAAATTAGTGCTGTAATGGTGGGATGGAGCAACACCAAAAAATTTCCTCATGAAAATTTGCCCCAGCCCAATGCCCTGAGGGCATGCTGCAAGCAGCGAAGGAGGGCAAAGACATCAGATCTTTTTTTGCCCTTAATTCATTCTCCTGCCTGCAGCAGGGGTTGTATTCTGGGGGTGTCATCTGATCCCAAGCCCCTGGGCTACTTCTAACATATGAGGTGGGGCAGATTGTCGGGTGTCCAGGTTTGAGGTAAAACAGAACCAACTTTCTCTTCAGCAATTTTACATCTTAGCTGGGCCTCTACTAACTCGCTGAAATTACCAGCGTATTGTGGGGAAGACTGCTCGTTCTCGGAATGATAAGACCGATCTCTGTACTTCATGCCAAGGAACGGTGTGCAGAGAGGCCCTGGCTTATCCTTATTACTGGAACAGCCAAGGGCAGGGAATGGCATTATTTGCCCTGTTGGAGGGTGGGAAGCGGAAAAGCCTGGAGGGGCCACCCCTGTGGGGAGGAGGGGACAGGAGAGGGGACCCCAAACTGACCCACNCAAACTGACCCACAGGGTATTCCATCCCATCTGCCCCCTGCTCAGTAGAAAAGCTGAGGGATCAAAGGGTCAACTCTCTTTCTTCAATGGCTGACATCTGAAGTGGACCCTGTCTGTTCCTCTGCCTTTGATCCAGATCCGTGTGTTCAGATCCAGGATCCGTTCAGCCTGGAGAAGGGGAAGATCCAGGGAGACCTAAGAGCAGCCTCCCAGTACCTGAAGGGGGCTACAGGAAGGCTGGGGAGGGTCTGTTTCCAAAGGCCTGCAGTGACAGGACAAAGGGCAATGGCTTCAAGCTGGAGAAGAGCAGCTTTAGATTGGATATTAGGGATAGGTTCTTTACTCTGAGGGTGGTGGAGCACTGGAAGAGGTTGCCCAGGGAGGAGGTTGAGGCCCCTTCCCTGGAGATCTTCAAGGGGAGGCTCAAGGAGGCCCTGGGCAACCTGGTCTAGTTGGGGTGTCCCTGCTGACTGCGGGGAGGTTGGACTAGATGACCTTTGAAGGTCCCTTCCGGCCTGGACCATTCTATGACTCTATGTCTGCTGCCCATTGGCAGCTGCTGCTCTGAGAAGGTGCTGCGCTACTTCTGCAGAGCAGCTCCAGCTTATTCCATAAGGACCTACAGGCACTGTAACCTTCTGGGGGCAGTTGGTCTTGAAAAACATCAGCGTTACCTTCCTGAGCTGTTGACAAAATTCATTGCTCTCCTCTCCGCCCCTGGCATCAAGAGAACATTACCCTTTTGCGCAGGACGTGGTTTGCTTAACCCCCAACAATTCCATAGGGCTCAAAAACTTGGCCAACGCAAGACCAGCTGACACCAATGGGTACAATACTCTCCCTTCAGAACACTTACCAACAATGTCCTGCTGTGGTGGCTAGATGCACATATCCAGCTTAGAGCTTGGCTTTCTCCCTGCAGAACTGGTGAGGACAGTCTAGCTGGAGAAGGATCAGCCCAGTGAGTCCTGCCTAGAAGCATCAAGTTTTTCCAGTATTTGCACAACCATACTAGCTTAGACTATAGAGCTTTGAGGCTGGACTCTTAAAAAAATATTCACCTCAGCCTTTGGAGTTGGTTTGCTAATAAATAGGTTCAGATTAATTCTCTGAACTTCCCAATCACCTTAATTTGTAATCTAAATTTAAAACTAACCTGGTGTCTATCCCTCGATCCTAGTTTTCTTACCCTTGCTGTGAATCATAGGATGGTTAGAGTTGGAAGGGACCTTCAAGATCATCCAGTTCCAACTCCCTGCCCTGGGCAAGGATACCTCCCACCAGACCAGGTCCCTCCAAGCCCCATCCAGCCTGGCCTTGAACCCCTCCAGGGATGGGGCAGCCCCAGCTTCTCTGGGCAACCTGTTCCGGGGTCTCAGCACCCTCAGAGCAAAGAATTCCTTCACAATGTCTGGTCTAAATCCAGCCTCTTTCAGTTTAAAACTGTTCCCCATGTCTTATCACTCAACCCTGATAAAGAGACACTCCCCATCATTCCTATAGGCTCCCTTTAAGTACTGGAAGGCCACTATAAGGTCTCCCTGGAGCTTTCTCTTCTGGAGGCTGAACTCCAAAGGCCCAACTCTTTCAGCCTTTCCTCATAGGAGAAGTGCTCCAGCCCTCTGATCATCTTTGTGGCAGCCCCTGGTCTTCCTCCAACAGGTCCACATCCTTCTTATGTTGAGGGCCCCACCACCCAGCAGAAGGCCACGTGTTTTGACACCCTCAGGGAGCCACTCCAGCACAGTGGCTGTGCCATCACTCTTGGAGCTGCTGAAGGCCTGCTGCTGGGGCCCAGAAGGCAGTGGTGGTGGTCTCCCCCCTTGCCTCACTGGACACTGGGTGGACAGGATGCGCTGGGGTCTCTGAGGGGGCACCCGGAGAGCCTGACAAAGACCAAGGCAGGGCTGGTTGTGCTGGTGTCTCCATGCAAAGCAGTTTGTGTTTCCACTCTCAAAGATGTTAAACAGCACTGGTCCTAGTTCCTTATTCCAGTACCAATATCCTTCCCTGCTTAAGTAGTGAATTTTGCAGGATTGGCTTCCTGCAGTCAGTAAAGCATACGCCACAGTGCAGGCTGCAGTGAAAAACCAAGCAGGAATTCAGCACACCCAGAAAAACGAGTCCATAAAATGAACATATGTTTCCTTTCAGAAACATAGCCCCTTACTTGACTGTCTCTTTTACCCTGGGTTGTGAAAAAACATCCGTGTGCGATGTTCCAGGGCACATAGCTCACAGGCTTTGAGCACATTCAAAATCACATCCCTTGGCGGGGTGTATGAACCATTGCCCTTTGACAAGCAGATCAAGTATTCTTGTGCTGCATCAGGGAACCAAATGAGAACCTTTATGGTGCCATGCAACTGCTCATTACCGTATGTGACACCTACACATCTGCTTGTACAAATCTATGCTTAGAAACTCTCACTCTCTTCTTTCACCCCACTGGCCTCAAGACTTCTCCTCTTCCACTGCAAACACTCCTGCTTTACACTGGTCTCAGCTATGTCCACAGCTCTCCTGCTGTAAGCAAATTATTCCCAAAGCAACTTCTCCTATATTAGTTTGCCTTGAAATTTGTGGCTTTGAGAGTAAAAGAAGGCCTCCTGTGCTCAGAAGTCCCTTTTAGTTTATGGTTTGGGTTTTTTTCCTCTTCACACATTGATACAAACCTTTCTTAGGACCTTCATGCCTGCGATGCAACCACTGACTGCTACGGTGCCTTCTACTGGGAGAAGCAGTTTATCTTGAAACCAGATGTTGAGATCCAAAGAACGAGCTGTAGAAAGAAAACTAACTCTAGAGTTGAACTCAGAATTTGTACCTCCACCCCTGGGGTGGCCTGGACCCAAACCTCCACCATGAAAGCACGTGGATAGAGCACCATTTAACTGCCAGAGACAGGAGGCCTGAAGAAACTCGCGTTCTATGTTAGTTTTGTATTTTAAATCCAGCCCTGTTTTCCTGTCTCATCGTCCTGCATCATCATGTGGAAGTCTGCTGATTTGACTGAACTATTTCTTTTTTTGTCTGTGCAGACAAGGCCTTTATATACAGGATAAAATTATCTCCAGCATTTTGTAAAGCGGCCGATCAGATCCACTATTTTCAGCTCTTCTGTATCAGTGTTTAATATTATTGCAGCCTCAAACAATCTATCTGCTTTCTTGCAGGTATTCTAGTCAGGAAACCCAATCCTTATGCTGTATTAACATAGCAGTTTAGCATGTCAATAATACCTTAAAACGGTTTCTACATTACAGTTAGAAAACTTCTGGAAAAAAGGGAAGGGAAGGGAAAGGGAAAGGGAAAGGGAAAGGGAAAGAGAAAAGGAAAAGGGAAAGGGAAAGGGAAAAGGAAAGGGAAAAAGCAAAGCAAATCTTAGCTAGTGGATTCCAGATCTCTCACAGTCTGTATTTGAAAGCACAATTTTTGTTGAATTGTATTAATGCCCCCAAATAGTGGTAATAATTGACTACTAATACCTACCTTTAGGTAAGGAGAGGGCAAGGCTAAGAGCATTGAGCTGCAGGGATTTTTGTGATGCTGTTGATGATGAGTTTGTACAAACTCCTGTCTGGATGGCACTAATGAAGGTAGAGGTACAAGTCCAAGACAAATCTGAACTGAGAATCGTAAACACCCCTTCGCTCTATCACTCTTCGATGTAATGCTTATTTTCCCACTAATGAGGTAAATCAAGTGGTCTCACTTATTTTTGTTTTCATTTCAGCCAAGATAGGTTCAGTCTAACAAGGCTTCACTTGAGGACTGGGGTGACATTTCCAATTCAGGAGACTGTGGTTCCTGAGCAGAATAAATGTTTATCCTGCTTAATTCCAGCCTGATAAGAAATGAAACTTCTAGACTAAAGAAAGTTAAGAAAGTTTTATAGAAAAACAAATTCCCCTTCCCTAGCATGTATTGGATCACCCTTGAAATTGCCTTCTCCTGCCAAACCATGAGAGAGAGCCTAGATGACAACTCAAGCTGGACACCCAGCTTTTAAATGCTAAAAGCTGAAGAACATTAATCTCTTCCTGGAATTCACAGCAATGCGTTCCTGCCAGGACAGCCGAAGAAAGGAATAGCTCCTGGGCATATCTCTCGGCTGCAGTGCTGTGAAAAACAGGAGTGAATCTACCTGCTAGAAGGACGGCCACTTGACAGCTCGGCTGCTTTCTGGCTTCCTGTTTACTCCATGATAACATTGATAGAGGGAGAGAAAAAAAAATAATACTGTGGTCTGCTGAACTAGACAAAAAGCAGGTATTTCACTGTTGTCAAAAGAAGAGCATGAAATGAAGAGAGAGGAATCTGATGACAGATGTGCAAGTGTGAATTCACAAAACTATACGCAGATGTACAACTTTCAAGTTAAATCTAAACATTCCACAGGCACGTGTTGCTGTTAATGTTTTCTTTCGCCCACGATGACGCAGCTGTTCCACTGAAGCAAATCGTCTGCCAAAGGAAAGAGGTTGCGGAGACTCTCTCCCAAAAGGCAGGTTTGAAATCGGAATTACAAAAGATGATGTCTTATCTAGCTGCAGCCTCTGATTAGAGGTCTGCTCTTCTTGCCTGAAGTGAGAGATCCGTGGAGATCTAAGTGCCAAGTCCAGGCACCACGAGCCCCCAGGAAGGCTGGCAGCATCCCTTACCTGCTCAGACACAGGACTACTTTCGCCCCAACACATACAGCAAGAACAACAGCCCCCACAGAAGAGCTCTGTCAAAAAAAAAAAAAAAAGGGGTTAACTGTCTCACTTACCTCCTCCTGTGATTTTAATCTCACATTTTTGCAAATTAAGCAAAATCCTCCTGATTTCAGCAGGGAGCAGGTGAACCCCATTCGAGAGAAAAGTATCTGAATGTTCAACGTCTGCCTTTCGCAAGTTAGCTTCATAAAATAGAAAAGAGCTTACAGGCCATTTTGCTCAAGTAAAAAGTGTTTCTTTGGTTAGAGATGTTCCAGCTGCCTCAAAACTAGCTAGAAATTAACTGTTCAGAATTTGGGTGACATTAATTGTCCCTCCAGAAAGGAAATGTGTAATCTATCACCATGACCGTGAATGGGAAACTTCAAGAAACAGCGATTTACACAGGGCTGTAAACACAAAAGCACCAGCATATGTAGGGCACGTGCATTCTCCTACAACAGACCAACATTTGGGATTTACATTTTAAGCCTTCGAACCTCATGAAGACACCAAAGAAGCAGAGGGAGACATCAAAACACCACAGATACAGCTCAGATTGTTGCCGCTACATAAACGGATTTCAAGGGTCTGGTACATTTGTTCCGAAATTACCTAATAATGCATTTGCATGCTTAAAAAAAAAAATCACAGCTGAAGATGGGTCTTCTTCTGAAGTACGTGGAGCCCCTCAGCAGCACTGAGCTATTTTTAAAAGCCCCTGTGGACTTTCAGAAGAGTCTTCTGGCAGGCAGAGACAGGGAAGAGAAATAAATTTCCCCTTCAAAAAAAAAAAAAAAATCCCTGGGTTCCCAGGGATCATGACAGGGGAAGGCCATGGACAGGATTGTGCTTTGGTTGGGTTGTGTTTTATTTTTTAATTTTTGGGTGTTTCGAGTTTCTGAGCTTTTTGGCAGGTGGACACTTTCGTGAAATCATCTTTGTGTCACAATAAAGAGGGCAGGGGTTGGGAGCATGACCCTACGTACCTTTGGGAGCCGGAACACTGCTCACTGTGATTTGGGTGAGAGAGAATCAGTAGCACTGCTAAACTCTCATTATTTTTCAAGACTCATCATTAGGGGTTTTTTTTCCACACAAAACTGCACAGAGCACTGGGAAAAGGGAACACTTAGAAATGGTAAATATACAAATAAGGAGTGAGTGAATTTCTCGGTCTCTGGTTCAAAAATGGTTTTAGGTCCTGGTCCCATTTTCAGACTTCAAATTTTTATCATAATTAAAAAAATAAAATTAATCTGTAATTGTGATTTTCATGTAAAAACATTAATCCAGCTGCTAGAACTTTAAAAGTAACATAATCCAGTGCTGGGCTCCCTAGTTCAAGAGAGACAGGGAACTACTGGAGAGAGTCCAGCGTAGGGCAAAAAAGATGCTGGAGGGATTGGAGCATGTCCTTGATGAGGAAAGGCTGAGAGAGCTGGGACTCTTTAGCCTGGAGCAGAGAAGGCTGAGGAGAGACCTTCTTCATGCTCACAAGGACCTGAAGGGTGGGTTGAAGGAGGATGGAGCCGGACTCTTCTCAGTGGTTCCCAGTGACAGGACGAGGGGCAATGGGCTCAAGCTGGAACACTGGAAGGTCCATCTAAACATGAGGAGGAACTTCCTTGTGGTGAGGGTGTCAGAGCCCTGGCAGAGGCTGCCCAGGGAGGGTGTGGAGTCCCCTTCTCTAGAGACCTTCAAGCCCCGCCTGGATGCAGTCCTGAGTGATGTGCTCTGGGCAACCCTGCTTTAGCAGGGGAGTGGGAGTTTTGTTTTGTTTTTTAATTTGTAAAAACACGACATGGCCCCAAGTGTGAAATAATGAAGTAATACACCAAATATCACGTAACTGGAGATTTTTTTATTTTTTTTTAAAGGAGACCCAAGTCATTTCACTGTAGGCAACATTGGCTGGATTCCTGACACAGCACCGCTATTGTGTCAGGGGACCCTTCTGCCCTTCACTCCCCAGTCCTGGCAGAGAGGAGAAGTTTCCTGGTAATAATGTGACAGACAAAATTTCCCCTTCAAAAAAAANTCATGACTCATCCACTGGGAAATTCTGTTTAATTAACTTCCTGTGCCAAACACTGCATTGTTATCTAGTCCAGGGAGGACATTAAGATTTTATTATAATGAGCTGTCACAAAATCCTTTTTCCTGAACTCATAAACTGCTGGCAGTTCTACCTCTTAAATCTACTTTTACAAAAGAGTTTCAGAACATCTATATTTGAGGAAGACTGTTCAACACACAAAATCCCCACCACCAGCATTTCAAAGGAAGTCGATGTAAAATTTGATGGAAGGTGGAACCTTTTTCTTCTCTCACATAGAAGCTTCTATGGTTTAAATACCTTCAAGGAAGGTGGCTACAAGTCAGTTTAGGACTGATCCTTCCCATTATGTTCTTATTGTGCCTCTGCAAACTATTGGACTTTCAGCAGTCTCCCTCATGCCACCTGGGTGATCCTCCAGTGACTGTTGCTTGCTCAGGTGCTGGTTTTTCTAAATTGCCATGTTTTCAGTTGAAGGTGTTTCAAGAAGGGGTCTGTGGGGAGGCTCATTCCAGCAATAAATTTCCTGGAGAGGTAGGAAAGGCTGTCTGCACTTCCATGCCAGCAAAGCTGGAACTTCGGGGGCTTCTTGTGACTTTGCCCCAGGCAGGGAAGTAGCTGTGTGGTTCTCAAATAATAAAAAGCAGGCACATAATTCTGTAAGGATATATACATCCTTCCAAACCAAGTGAATAAGTAAAAGAACACAATCTAACCAGCCCCCCTCTCCTCAACGCAATCCTTCCTCACACCTGTCTGCTTTGGAAGCTGTGAATCCCAAGGAAAACCAACACTAACTAACCGAAGCAGTGAGCAAGAGTCCATGGATTTTACTCCTTTCCCAGTCTGGAGTGCAAATGTAGGTTGCTATTGTACAGCCCCATGAGAGACAGGTGACAAAAGCAGCCTGTCCTTGATAACCTTGCTTCCACCTGGAGCGTATGTCTTTTTGTCCTTCCGCATCTGCGGGTTAGAGGGACACATGGCTTTGTGGGCTTACGGTCTTAGATGATCCCTCCCCGTGGATCATCATGTTGTCTGAAGGACCCTCCCGCTAATTAGGCACAGAGAAGCGTACGCTTACTGCAGGGCACCACGGTGGGAATACCAGAACTCACACCAGGACAAGGCTCAGCAATCCCTGTATCTGTATCTATATCCACACTTAAGCACAGGCATATGTATATATGCATACCTACACCGATGGATATATTTCTATCACAAAACTGGCATAGACCATAATTCTGAATCTCAGTCATAATCCGAATCACGGCTTAGCAATTATTTGGTGATTAACATGGTCAGCTGCCAGCTTTTTAAATATGGTTTTCCAGTTGAAGACAATACGAAAAGCTAATACGTAAGACTGATGAATGTTTGAGCCCGTCTGGTCAAAGAATTGCTCTTGCGTCAAGGTCAAGCTTTGTCAAACCCATGCAAGACACAGATCCGGCACCGTTTTCTGTCCAGAGTGTGGTACTGGACATTTAAGGCAATTAAAATGTGGAGCTGCATAAAATGAACTAGAAGATCAAGCAAACCAGCACACTCGGTTCACAGAAAAGCAATGCTGAAGCAGAGAAGCCCAGGCCTACTTTTGGAACGGCTGCATAACAACCCTTTGTCTTGCTCCACAATAACATCCACAGCCACTGTGGGAAGGCTAAAGGCGTTGCCTCACCCACCCCCAAAAATCTCCATTTGGGGTGTCAGGCACTTTAACCCTGTAAATATGAGTAAACAAAATGCACAGCCCCTGGCTGTAGCAGTTAATCTACATTTCCATACACAGCTCTGATCTAAACCACTCCTGGATGCACACTGAGATTAGTAGAATGTGAAGATATAAACTTGCACTTCATATAATTGTTTTCGAAGCTTGATAACATCAGGAATTGACATTCTGCATGTTATTAACAGGTTCTCAAGCTAAAACTCAATCGTAAAACAATTGCTATACATGAAAATGCAGAGCCCATAACAAAAATCATATGTGGGCCTTGCCTGTTGTGTTCCTAGAAGGGACTTCAATCCTGTCACCCTATTTGCAATATGTAATAGGGTTTGTTTTTGGTTTTGTTTTGTTTTGTTTTGTTTTTTAATTTGCCAAGGACCGTAAAAATAATAATTTTTATAAATTCACAGGATTTGCACAAACCAGTTCAAATTAAATGTTTGGTGAATGTGTGCACTGTTGGAATAGTCATGGGGTATTAAAAGCCATATAATTGGGATTTCATGGGTGATAAGCAGACATGCCTTGGAGCTTTCTGGAAAAGTCAAATGATAGCAAAAAATGTTGAAGGATGACATTTTTCTCTCTCAGAACTGTCCCATACTGACAAGAGCCTGAGTCTTAAAAAGGGTTGGCCTAACTCTTCCCCTGTTGGATTTGACAGGTACCAGGCGATCACGACACCACCGCAGAGAACAAGGAGAAAAAAAAGGCTAAATTAGCAGAAGCCAGGCTTGCAAACGGTAAGATGCCACCCAGAAGTTTCCTGTAGCAGCTAGCAGTGAAGGAGTGGGCTGGGAGACACTAATTTCCCAAAGTGCATGCCTCCATCTGTTTTTGCACATGCAGCAGCATAATAGCAGCTACCTTCCAGCTGTATTTGCTGGCAACCGCTCAGCCGGTCGGCTGGAGGCTGTGCTCCTGGTGCTGGGAGATCAATTAAAAATGCCAGCGTGCTGTCAACTACCATATTTCTCCTGTCAGTTGTGAAAAATCCACCCAACACAACTGGTTTTTCAGTTTAAAATTGTAGATATAGATATATTAAAAAAAAACCAAAACCAAAAAAACACAGCAGCAGTGGATGGAAGGGAAGGAAATGTAGTTCAACAGCTACAATATCCTTCCTCCTCTCCCAGTGCCTGCCTCTCCAGTGGGCACAGACTCTCTAAGGCTTAGGGTTTCTTATATTTCAGATGAAATATCCAATTACAGAAAACACTCATCTATGAAAGCAATAATTATCGCTACAGTTTTGCTCCTAGGGCACACATTTATATGTGCTGATCACCCACTTCATGGGTAATAAAGTAAAACACTGAAGCAGCTGATTGAAGGATACTGCTTCTATACGAGCTGGAGGCTGCTGGGAGATGCTTTGAGGCAGCTGCCTATTTCATCTGAGCCAAAGGACCTCAGGTATTTGTGGACACACAGTGACCTGACCTTGGCACGTCACCTCTGGCATGTTACCCTGTCAGTACCCTGTGTTACCCCTTTTGGCATGTAATGCCGTGAGCCTGAGAGAGATCTCATTTCTATGTCCCAGAAACGTGGGAGGAAGGAATACACACTTTTTTTTTTGGCCCCAAGTGTGAGAGTGTAGCCCAGATTATGGATGAGAGTAAAAGAAATGAAAAGACAGAAAAAACCCTACTTTATTCAAAGTAGAGTGCTCACAATAAGGAGAGTAGTAAGTACAAATGCATATATCCTTTTTGCATGGATATCATTACTTTTTGTCCCTCAGATAACTTTCAGGTTGCACAAACCCAGAAAAACATGGGAACTCTGCAGACACAAGCTTTCACATCATACGTTGCTCCAAAGAAATCAGTCGGGCATATTCGTGTAGTCAGGCAGACCAGAAATTATCACTACCTTAACTGCCAATTAATAAGCATCCACGTGTTATTTTCATTGTGAAGGCACCCTACCATCTATTTAATGCTCAAAAATACCAGGAAAGGTAAAAAAATGCGCACGCAAACACACAATTTCTTTAAGAGTAAGGAAAGTGCAGGAAGAATAAAGAATTCACTCAAAATCAGAAGGGATTCCATGTAGAGTTTCTTGTAAGTGCCATATATTAAACTGATTTCTGCTCCATACAGTTGGGCTACCGAAAGTTTAGCAAAACACACAGACCCTTTTAACAGCTGGAGAAGCGAGAGATGCTTAAACTCATGATTATTTCAGAATATAAGATTTCCTTTTTCAAAAAATTGGTTTTAGCCGATGTTTGAAAACCATAAATAAAAACCAAACGTGCTACAACGATTCTTTAGGGTACAAGAAGGGCACTTGATTGGCATCTCTTCTCTGCACAACCACTGAATACAGAGGGACCTGACCAGGTTGGAGAGATGGGCCCAGGTGAACTTCGTGAGGTTCAACAAGAGCAAGAGCAGGGTTCTGCACCTGGGCCGGAAAAATCCTCTCTCTCAATACAGACCAGAGGATGAGGTGTTAGAAAGCAGCCCTGAGGAAAGGGACTTGGGGGTGCTGATGGATGAGAAGCTGGACATGAGCAGGCAGGGTGCACTTGCAGCCCGGAAGGCCATCCATTGTGAGATGCATTGCCAGCAGATCCAGAGAGGTGATTCTTCCACTTTGCTCTGCTCTGGTGAGACATCACCTGGAGTACTGTGTGCAGGTCTGGAGCTCTCAACAGAGGAAGGACATGGACCTGATAAAGCGGGTCCAGAGGAGGGCCACAAAAATGATCAAGGGGAGCACCTTTGCTACGAGGACAGGCTGAGGGAGCTGGGGTTGTTCAGCCTGGAGAAGAGGAGGCTCTGGGGAGACCAAAGAGCAGCCTCCCAGTACCTGAAGGGGGCTAGAGGAGAGATGGGGGGGGGTCTGTTTCCAATGGCCTGCAGTGACAGGATGAGGGGCAATGGCTTCAAGCTGGAGAAGAGCAGCTTTAGACTGGATATTAGGAATAGGTTCTTCACTCTGAGGGTGGTGGAGCACTGGAAGAGGTTGCCCAGGGAAGTGGTTGAGGCTCCTTCCCTGGAGATATTCAAGGGGAGGCTCGAGGAGGCCCTGGGCAACCTGGTCTAGTTGGGGGTGTCCCTGCTGACTGCAGGGGGGGTTGGACTCGATGACCTTAGAGGTCCCTTCCAGCCTGGCCCATTCTATGATTCTATGAGTGAAGCCTCGGAACCAAAGGCAAGAAGAAAAATACTGAAAAAGATTGAGGGCAAAATCAGCCAGTCTTTGCTTTTCAGAATTTTCTCGTGTCCAATTATGTGCACAAACTCTGTTAACAAAAAAAAATATAATAATTCAGCATCTCTTCACGCAGAGAAATGTTAATGCTTACCCTGTGAAACTAGCTGTCAGTGAATGGAACAACAAACACCTGCAGCTCACTGGTAGCAAAACTATTTCCTGATAAGATACTTTTTTTTTTTCCAAAATACTGCAATATTTTGGAAGCCACAACACAGCATTTCAATGAGCTGCTTGAGGGGAGAAAGCAATTCCCAGAAGAAGGAAATGAGCAAACGAACATTCACGAGATTGTGGTTAGAAATAGCATTTCTTGAAGCATTTCTTAGGTGCAAGTAAAAAAACTTAATAAATTATAATGTCACGGAAATGTACATTATGGTACTTTCATATTGTTTAATAATAGTAATTGTTGTTATTATTGTTATTATCCAAGATAAAAGTGGACATGATGCATCCTGTCGGAAGAGGTGCTTGTCTCTTCCCAGAAGATCTGCAAAATCTAGTGAAGCCTGCGGTGCTGCACAAGGAGAACTGGCAGGAAGTCAGCTCCTGTCAAATATTAGTAGATCAAATGTACACAGGAGTACCCTCTGGCCATAAGGTCAATTAACACAGAGCAGTCTTGAAAAGCTCATCTAGTCCAATCCCCCTGCCAGAGCAGGAACACCTAAAGCAGGTCACACAGGAATGCCTCCAGGCGGGTTTGGAATGTCTCCAGAGAAGGAGACTCCACAACCTCTCTGGGCAGCCCATTCCAGTGTTCCCTCACCCTCACTGTTAAGTTTTTCCTCATATTTAAGTGGAACCTCTTATGTTCCAGCTTGCACGCATTGCCCCTTGTCCTATCATTGCCTGTCACTGAGAAGAGCCTGGCTCCATCCTCCTGACACTCACCCTTTACATATCTCTCCTAACTTCCAAAGCAAGCTAGCCTACTGAGAGTGGTCCTTGGCCAAGCTAGCCTCTGGGCCTTGCTCAGGAACTGTTTGGGGAGTGCTATGTGCCACAAATAGCGGTCAAGGACCTCCCTAAGAATTTAACACAACCACAGTCAATCTGCAGTGTCCAGGATTAATTCCTGGCACTAGGTGCTGATAACAACCCTCCGTCTGGTAAACACTGTCAGAAATAAATCTACATCTTCTGGGTTAGATGGTATACAAACTGGCAGCCCAGAAAACCAACCCCTTCCTGGGCTGCATCAAAAGCAGCGTGGCCAGCAGGGACAGGGAGGTACCATCTGTTCTGCTCTGGAACACTGTGTCCAGCTCTGGAGTCCTCAACATAGAAAAGACATGGACCTGTTGGAACGGGTCCAGCGGAGGGCCACAAAGATGCTCAGGGGGCTGGAGCACCTCTGCTATGAAGAGAGGCTGAGGGAGCTGGGGTTGTTTAGCCCAGAGAAGAGAAGTCTCCAGGGAGACCTCAGAGAAGCCTTCCAGTAGCTGACAGTACAGGAGAGATGGGGAGGGACTCATTGTCAGGAAATGTAGTGACAGGGCAAGGGGCAGCAGCTTCAAACTGAAAGAGGGGAGATTTAGATGAGATGTCAGAAGGAACTTCTTTGCTGTGAGGGTGGTGAGACCCTGGCCCAGGTTGCCCAGAGAAGCTGTGGCTGCCCCATCCCTGGAGGGGTTCAAGGCCAGGCTGGATGGGGCTTGGAGGGACCTGGTGTGGTGGGAGGTGGCCCTGCCTAGGGCAGAGGGGTTGGAACTTTATGATCTTGAAAGTCCCTTCCAGCTATAACCATTCTGTGATTCTATGATTTCAACCCTGGAGACAAAAGCCTCAAATATCTAACTGCAAATATAAATTTAAATTTAAAGTTCAGCTTAAAAACACTGCTTCTGAACACTGATTTAGAACAGAACAGGGCTTTCGGGAGAAGCGGGAACACAAATCTTAGTCCCCAGATTTACAGGAATGCTACTCCTGTAAACCGGTTGGCGTCTTCAATCGTTAAGACATTATCACTACTCCCTCTAGTGGGTCTCCTACGTGAAGCAAACAGTCCCCGTTGCCTTCCGAAGAAAATATTTTACTATTAAAATTTCGTACTTATTATTAGTTACTCTGAAATTAAGCACAGGAGCGCTTGCAGCCATCAGAAACCAGGATGTTACCAAGAGTCTCGGGATTTTTTTGTTTCCTTTGAAGTGGCAGGGGGCCAGCAGCAACAACGACTAGACTTTTTATGGAGCCCCCCGCAGCCGCAGGGGAAACAGATACAGGAAAAAACAGAACTTGCAGACACTGGCGTAACAGGGAAAACAAAGGGAAGATTTTAAAAATATGAGAAGACTCTCAGTATGAACATCTGAAGTTGGGGGGGGGGGGGGAAGAGGGGAACCCCTTCTCTCACCCACCCAATGAGTAGCAGGCATTATTCTTTGACCAGATTTACCATCAAAGATGACATTCTAAGAGGTTCAACTGCCCAAAGTTCAATGACAAAACTCTCACTGGAATCTTTATATTCTCATTAAGAGCAAACGATAAGGAAAGCAATACAAACGTAAACCCCACTTATTGGAAGCATGGCATTGATTTGCGCACTCATTTTGTACCCTGTTTCAGTCAAACTTCATCTTCTTTTCCCCCTCTAATAGGAAAAGAATTAGAAAAGCGTGAATACATTGCTTTGTTCCCATGTTTTGTAAAACTATGACTTAGAGCAAAATTCTGTTGAAAACAGCTTTCCAGCAGGCTGATGGGTTTAAAATGTCATCTCAAAACGATGCTCAAATTAAGAGGGTTTAACACATGCTTTTTTGAATAAGAGAAATTATATGCTACTTTCAAAAAAAAACCAACCCAAACAAAACCAAACAGCAATATCAAGAACATACTCATATTCTTCCGTGCTTCAGTACCAGGACAGCGTTATCGCACCGTACAAAAGCCACATAAACCTAATGCAATGTGTTGAAGAGTCACAGAATCACAGAACCATTCAGGATGGAAGAGACCTTTAGGATCATCGAGTCCAACCATCAGCCCCACTCTACAAAGTACTCCCCTACACCAGAGCCCCCAACACCACATCTCAACCACTCTGAAACACTCAGGGATGGGGACTCAACCCCCTCCCTGGGCAGCCTCTTCCAGGGTCTGACCACTCTTGCTGGGAAAAATTCTTTCCTGATGTCCAGCCTAAACCTACCCTGTTGCAGCTTGAAGCCATTCCCTCTCCTTCTATTGTTAATTCCCTGTGAGAAGAGACCAGCACCAACCTCTCTCCAATGGCCTTTCAAGTAGTTGCAGAGAGGGATGAGGTCTCCCCTCAACCTCCTCTTCCTCCAACTAAACAGTTCCAGTTCCTTCCATCACTCTCCATGAGATTTATTCTCCAGCCCCTTCACCACATCCGTTTTGCCCTCCTCTGCACTCGGCTCCAGATTCTTGAGATCTCTCTTGTGTTGAGGTGCCCAGATCTGGACATCATACTCAAGGAGTGGTCTCCCCAGTGCTGAGTCCAGGGGGACAATCACCTCCCTACTCCTGCTGGTCATACAAGCCAGGATGCCTTTGGCCTTCTTGCCCACCTGGCACACTGCTGGCTCATCTTCAGCCGCTTGTCAACCAGAACCCCCAGGTCCTTTTCTGCCAGGCAGCTCCAGCCACACTGCCCCGAGCCTGTAGCCATGCATGGGCTTGGTGTGGCCCAAGGACAGGACCTGGCCCTTGGCCTTGTTGAAGCTCATCCCGTTGACATTGGCCCATCCATCCAATCTATCCATGTCCCTCTGTAGAGCCTTCCTGCCCTCCTGCTCTCACGTAGCTTAGTGTCATCTGCAGCTTATATTTGTGTTATCTTAGTATTTTCAGATCATTTATAAAATCTGTGGGGCAAAAAAAAAAAAAGTCTTTTCACTTTTTCACTTTCAGCTCTCTCTCCAATGGCTACAGAACCTACTGCACCTCCCACCTGCAGCAGGAAGGGACGTGTCCAAAACTGGAGAGAAGAATCAGTCTGGTAGCTGTTATAGAATTCCAGCAAAGTGACATCAGAAGAGCAGTATATTTAAACTTCCAAAGAGACTTGAAAAGCCCCAGTAACCTAATCACAATGAAAATGTGACAGACCATTAAGAATCTTTTTCCAACCAGTGTTTATATTCAAGCTACGAAAAACCAATTTAGCCTACGGAGTGGAGATGCCAGGTTAGTGAAACGTTGTAAAACACAGCTTGCTAGCAAGTCTGAATGTCAATAATCAAGTAAAAATAGAACAGTTTCATAAACAAAGTGGTGACATTTAGAGCATATGTCACTAATTACAGGCCACAGGGCACTCTTGTGAGCTGTGGGTGGGAAATGGCAAGGTGAATTTGAGGCTTTCAGTCACAAAAAACAAACTAAATAATCAGAAAGATGTAAAGGAAAGTGATACAGCCACAAATACCTCTTTTTGCATTTCCAAATGATCATTCTTACCTTATAAAGGTACTATACACTTAATCATAGAATCATAAGATCATTCAGGTTGGAAGACACCCTTGGGATCATCGAGTCCAACCATCAGCCCCGCTCTACAAAGTTCTCCCCTACACCAGAGCCCCCAACACAACATCTCAACCACTCTGAAACACACTCAGGGATTGGAACTCAACCCTCTCCTTGGGCAGCCTATTCAAGACTTAAGACATATTCAAGACTGAAAAAAATAACCCAAAAAAACCAGAGGCACGGTACAGTCTCAATCAGATCTTTGAATTATTTTCAATCATAGAACCATAGAATGGTTAGAGTTGGAAGGGACTTTCAAGATCATCCAGTACCATTCTCTGATTCTATATTGCTGGCCACATGCTCCTCAGCTTGATGTCTCCATACAATTTCAAAGCTGAACAAGAACACTTGCCTTGTGTCTAACACAGTTTGTGTATGTGCAGCTGAAGCGGTTTCAGTGGTCACTCTTGACACACGTGAGCGTTCATTAGAGGGTAGCTAAGTCAATAGCTCTTGCTCAAAGGTTTCTGTGAGGTGGTCCTATCAACTTGGAGGCAATTGGCAGGAAGTGGAAGCTGACCGGCTTTCTGCATTGCCCTTGGAAAGGGTTTTGTGTGTAGCCCTGGCATGGCTGGCTCAAGCTCCTCGCTTTCAAGGACTTGTGGTGTCATTAGCCCTGGGAGCGTAAGAAAGCACAAGTCAACTTTGCTGTTCAACACCGTGGCCAGGTCATAGGTTTAGTTTATGATTGATAACTTGGCTGGAAAACCAAATTCAGCTGCCTAGGAGGAGTCTGTTGGCAGTACTCAGGGCTAGATCAGGTTATGATTTATGATCCTTAAGGTCCCTTCCAATTCTACCCCAAGTCTATGATTGTGTGTACAACCACCCTAAGACTACTGATAAGAAGGGTGGGCTTAGGGTCAGCAAGCTGTACGTGGCAGGTAGCATTCCTTCAGCAGATGTACCCTACTGCCTGTAGCACCTCCTTCACCTGCTGGAAGAAAACCCTGAAAGGAAATGCTTGGCAAACTGAGAAGTGCTGCTCCTTGAGATGTGGCCATCTATGACAGACTGTCCTCAGAGGAAAAAACCTTATACCCTTGATGTGTCACTGTGAGTACAAACTTCAAAACGCATTTCCCAACCTTCAAAGTAATATTCTTTTCCGTTGGAATCTCTTGTGAATGAAGACATTCACACACACGCCCCCAAAGGTTAGACGTTCATCCGTTAGTACCTCCAAAATTACCCCCCGGACTGGTACCACTTGTTGAGAGCTTTTTTGTTCAGGAAGAATTTAAATTGCCTTTTAGTATTCAGAGCAAAATAACAGAATCATAGAATTGTCTGTGTTGGAAGGGGCTTTCCAGATCACCAAGTCCAACCATCAATCCAAATCTGACCAAAACAATCTCTGATTGTTTACAGCTAATAAAGGCAGTTAGCGAAGATACAGTCTTCATTCAGTAGAGGAACCCTTCAAACCAAATTAATGGAGTAAGTGTGTTCTAAAAACACTCCAGTCAAAGTTTCTTTACATTTAAATGCATGGGTATGAAATTTTATTTAACTTGTTTACAGCTAATGAAAACCACTCACAAAGAATAAATTCTGAAGTTGTTACTTGCCTTAAAAATAAGCAAAAAATCCCAAATCCCCTTTAATATTTTTGCTTTGGTTTTAAATACCGTTAAAAAATGTATTCAGCTTTTCAGAAAAGCTCTATCGGCATCTTACATTCCAAATAAAAATCCTGCTAGTATGGGTAATTTCTTAAAAGTTCGACGGAGTATACTTACAAATTCTTGGAAAAAAAATGTAGCTGCTGTGTAGAATTTCAGTTAAACTTGCTGATACAGCTGCAGAGGGAAAAGCCTTTATCAGTCAATAGTTTGCATCACGGACAACATGCTCATTATTCATTCCGCCCTGGAGATCAACATTCAGCATTGTCTTAGTTTCCAGTTTTTGCTTGTACAAAACTCCCACGGGCATCACACGCATTTCTTACCCCTATTGGGTGTCACTCTCAGCGTGGCTCTTCACTCAGTTGTGGATTCCGGTCACGCAGAGCTGCAGAGACCCAGCCCCTGTCCTTGGCTGCCAGCTTGAAAGGACTTAGAGCAGAGTTCCTGCTCCCACCTTAACCGTGCTGCTCCCTGCCTGGGGACGCTGATTTCTCTTGATATATTTGACCCGAAACAAAAAGACGTGCGATCGCCTTTCTCTTTTTCTCTGAATAAGTAGGTGCCACACCATGAGAGCCAAGCTTGGACACAGACTGAATGGAAGCTCTGCACAGCTTTAGAGGACACCCTCCAGAGTTAGTTCAGTCTTCAAAGCAGTAAGTGTGAGAATTTATTTCTCTATTGTGTCTCCAAGCCAGCTGGAGCTTACACTAGCTCAAATTTGAGTTTGATTATTGCACTCCACAGTGGTAGAGGTAAAGCAAAGGACAAGCAGCTTTTAAGTCCTTAAATGACACAGCATACCTCCTGATTCTGGGGACAGTGTTATTGTACCCAACTCCAAGTTACCATTTGCACTTTCGAGAAACTTTACGCTATGTTAAACTTCATGGAATCAGGGAATTGTCAGAGTTGGAAGGGACCTCTAGAGCTGATCCAGTCCCACTCCCCTGCTAAAGCAGGGTTGCCCAGAGCACATCACTCAGGACTGCATCCAGGCGGGGCTTGAAGGTCTCTAGAGAAGGGGACTCCACACCCTCCCTGGGCAGCCTCTGCCAGGGCTCTGACACCCTCACCACAAGGAAGTTCCTCCTCATGTTTAGATGGACCTTCCAGTGTTCCAGCTTGAGCCCATTGCCCCTCGTCCTGTCACTGGGAACCACTGAGAAGAGTCCGGCTCCATCCTCCTTCAACCCACCCTTCAGATCCTTGTGAGCATGAAGAAGGTCTCCCCTCAGCCTTCTCTGCTCCAGGCTAAAGAGTCCCAGCCTTTCCTCACCAGGGAGACTTTCTGACTTGTGAAATCTCACTGCGTTGATGTAAACATAATAGAGACGTCTCTTCCGAATAACAAAACTACTTCTAACGTTTCCATTCTAAATGTGACCTTCAGCCAAGCAGTTTCCCATCTCAGTGCCTCAACATACCCTTGCAAGGAGACATGTTTTAGACTGGAAATATTGCTGCGACCTACCGTGGTTTCATTTTCAGCTTTTCTTTTCTTCCCCCGCCCTCCCCCTGGAAAGTAAGTCAATGAATACACCTCCATTTAGATGGATGGCAGCTATGAATTTTCCTTAATACGGAAATTTTAGAGCACAAGTTCGGATCATCTACTGATATATACAGCAGTAAAACTTGTTCCTCTAGGATTCATCAGGGATGTGCTCAGTGTGTATTCTAGTGCTATTTTACTCTTACCATCCCTCGAAACAAGTCTGCGGAGGGCCAGTCCTACATTTCTGTTCAGCTTGCCAGTTGGATACTGATGGCTGAGGCAGGCAGAGAATCACAAAATGGTTGGAGCTGGAAGGGACC
>VXBJ01002986.1:0-14428 GCA_013400055.1 Nycticryphes semicollaris
AAAAATAATCCATATTGGTTTCTAAGTATTATTGTTGCCTCATTCCAGGATCAATTGTACCAGACCTTTCTCATTGACTCTGACCTCACGGCGTTCAAATAGCTGGAAATTACAAGTATTTCTTGTCTACAGGAGCATAGAAGCAGTGACATCCGAGTTTCTGTTGATGGTCTCCTGTTCTGTGGGATTGCTTTCCTCTGCTTGGAGGAGGTTCTCCATTTCCTACTGAAGCCACCAGGAGCCTCTGCCACTATGGATTCCTTTTAGGACCAGGACGAGAGTCTGCAAGGAGAACTTGCTGGCAGAGGTAGCAGGCGGCTCCCCAGCTCGCTGCACAGCTTGAGTGGTTGCGGTGAAGCTGGCAAGGTCAGTTAGCAGAATGATAAGTCTTTGGAGCCTGAAGAAACAGAATATATGCTTTCAAAAATGCACTCTTTTAAAATAGTACCTGCCCTGCAAAAGGGTGAAAATAGTTTTTACTCTTTTAGAAGTAGCACCAAAGTCAAAAAGGAGGAAACAGTGTTCTGTGCCATGCAGGGTAGTCAGCAGAGCTGAGGGCTTTGTTTTCTCCAGCTCCCTTTCAGCCAAGCAATTTTGCTATACATTAGCTTCTTTGTCTGCAAGATGGGATTACTGAATTTTTAGAAGTGCTTCATGATCCTCAGATTAAAGGTATCACATAAAGCTACTTCTGTTCCTGAATGGGGGATTCGGCTTAGCTTTTGGTAATATTTAGTGTATATAAAGCCATGCTCCTGCATGCGGAGAAAATAGCATGGGATATTTCCCATTGGCATAGGATATTTCCCATTCCTTTTTTTAGATGAGGTTTTTTCTAAGGCTGCATCCAGAGCCATTCACAAGTAGCCTTTGTGGTTACTTCAGAAATGGTGAAAGTCTAGATTTTTTTACACTTTCAGGCAGATTGATTATTTCAAGTTAAGGGACTCAGTAAAACAGGGTTGATGAGATAGGGAGTGCTTGATAAGTCTTATTATTGGTCGGTCAGCCAGCTGTATATGTAGCCTTGACTTCTCTGCTACAAAAAGCTAAAGTCACCATCTTGGACCTCATGATTAGTGACAGATTTGCCTGTAATGAGGACGCTGTTGGTAAGTATCCCCGTGCAGTGATATTTCTTTATTTGACCTCATGTCCATGGGTTGGTCATGAAAGCCGCAATGGATATTGACTGCTCTAATCTTGACTATATGCTTAATTACAGGGCAGTAAGAGTCAAGCAGATAGCATTTCGGGTAGTTGGGGTGGAGAATAAAGCGACGCGGTAAACTGAGCCCTGGGAGTTCACTTGGGACAGTGTGGTGGGTTGTTATTACATTATGGTGGGAGAAGCTGCCAAGCGAATACTACTGTACAATTAAGTGAGGCTGTTAATGGCATGACTGAGCCAATTCATTAATGACAATGCTGTATTCCTGTATCTGCTTTCCCTTACAACTGCTGGGTGAAGATCCTCAGGGGAAACACGACCAGTGGGAAGAAGGGAGGAGGAAAGGAGACTTCGAAGATCTGGTGCAGATGCTGCGATTTTCTTTAAGTCTTTGTTCCCCGAGTCATCTGAAACGCAGCCGTTTCCCAGATGGGTATTATGGAAACCTGGCAGTTTGCTGTCAGAGCAATGTACTCCTGACAAAACATCTGCATGTAGATGCTGTTTATGTGCATCTGCTGGCTTGGTGGGTTGGAAAGGATGGAGCTGCTTCTGTCAGGTGGAGGCTTCTGTGCAAAGGGACCATATCAAGGCAATGGGTGTCCTTCAGCAGAGGATATTCTCAGTTACTGATGTTTTCACAGGCAAGTAGCAGTAAACTGCAGAGGTGGTTGAGGTGGAAAAATGCATAGACAAAGGTGCCATCTTTGGAAATTAAAGGAAAGCCAAAGTGAAAAGCTGGAGGCTGTAGGCACTGCAGTATATCCTTAAGTACAGACAAAGCTGTTGTCTGACACATTTCTGTTTATGATTCTTTGTTAGGAATTAGTCTGTTGCTGGACCTTGTAATTTTTGGAGGTAGGGGAAGATAGTAAAGAAGACCCTAAAGCAATCCAACCTGCCATTAGAAAGTATTAGTAGGATTATCTTAGAAAAAAACCCATTTTGTTTTAAACATTAAAATACACCCTGTAGTAGGGGGTATATTCACGACCAAGAACATGAAGGTCTGTGCTTCTACTGTAAAAAATAAAAAGGGTCACTAGTTGAGCCATGCTGGGATGTGCAAGGTGGCCTCTGCCCTGCCAGGGTGGCTCAGCTCCAGGGATGGATGCATACCAGGTGGGACATCTGAAGGGCATCAAGAGAAGCAGGTTGAGCTTCAAGGACATACATATTGTGTGTGAAAGCCGAAGGACGGAAGGACAGGCAGAATTAAGAATTTGCAAAGCAGCAATGCAACAGCTTTTTCTTCCTTCCAAGCTCTGTTTCTTCACGTGTGTATTTCTTGAAGTAGGGTTACAATATTTTGGTTTTGGTAGCAAGGAGTTGAGAAGGTTACTCTCAGTTTTTAATGTGAGATATAAACTGTAAACCACACGGGCAACCACATAGTTGAAACAAACACACCTGCAGCAGAGATGCTCACCGTGGCTTGAAACACATCCATGCTGACCTGGAGGGCTTCTGGTGTGAGGACATTTTGTGTCTGGCACCTCGATTCAAAACCAAACCAAATCTGAGAGCTGCCAGTGCCGGATGGTGCACCACAAGCACGTGATTTCAAAGGACACACCTGGTGTGAACTCATTCTACTGATCCAAATTTCCTTAGAAACCAAAACAAAACACCAAAGTGTGATGATTTGAGGTAGATCTGTCAGGGTTTGTGCTGAGCCAGCTATCCACTGGGGTATTCCAATTCCTGTCAGGTGCTGCTTCACTTCTGAAACTGGTGTGAAACCAGGAAGGAGGGACCAGAGGGGACATGGCTGTCAGGGAAATGCCTTCCCCATCGCAGGCTCCCTGGGTGTTGCAGCCGGAGCTTGGGGAAAACCCAGGGCTGACAGGGCCCTGAACTTTAGCAAATTACTCTGGTTTAAAGTATGTGATTTTCTTTTAAACGTGGTAGAATTGGTGTGCAAGATGTGTTTTTAAATAGAGTAAGTTTGTCTCGTGTCCCTTCGGCAGACAGTTTATGTAACCACTTAAGTTAAATTGTCTTAGTTTCTGTCTCCCTTGCATTATGCAAATTTTATATTACGTGCTTATGCATTTTAGAGATGATCTTCTTTTTTTGTACAAAGAATCGGGTGCGGTTGCACTGATGTTGTGGCTTAACCCCAGCCGGCAGCGAGCACCAGGCAGCTGCTTGCTCACCCCTCCCCTAGTCCGGCTGGGGGAAAGAATCAGAAGAGTAAAAGTGAGAAAAAACTCGTGGGTTGAGATAAAGACAGTTCAATGGGTAGAGGAAAAGCCACGCATGCAAGCAAAGCAAAAAAAAAAAAACCAAACCAAAAATTCATTTACCACTTCCCATCATCAGGCTGGTGTTCAGCCATCTCCAGGAAGGCACGGCTCCATCAGGCCTAATGTAACTCTGAATGTCTCCCTCTTCCTTCTTCTTCCCCCAGTTTTATATGCTGAGCACTATGCCACATGCTATGGGATATCCCTTTGGTCAGTTGGGGTCAGCTGTCCTGGCTGTGTCCCCTCCCAACTTCTTGTGCGCCCCCAGTCTTCTTGCTGACAGAGCAGTGTGAGACGCGGAAAAGGCCTTGAAAGCTTAGAATCATAGAATCTTCTAGGTTGGAGGGGACTTTAAAGATCATTGAGTCCAACCATTAATCTCCCACTGCCAAGTCCACCACTAAGCCATGTCCCTAAGCACCGTGTCTACCCATCTTTTAAATAACCTCCAGGGATGGCAATTCCAGCACTTCCCTGGGCAGCCTGCTCCTGGGCTTAGTAACAACTAAAACCACCAGTGTGTTATCAAAAGCATTTCTTTTGATAGCAAATCCAAAACATACTAGCTGCTATATACAGAAGTTAACTCCATCCCAACTGAAACCACACCAATTGGGAGGTAATTGTTTTGGTGGTATTTGAGATGCGCTGCTGCCGGGTGGGATAGGAGATACAGGCAGCAGGCAGGGGAGAGGAGACAGAGCTGGTGCAGGCAGAGAAGAGGTGCCCGGGATGGGCAGTGCTGCCACTGGGGGCTCCTGTAGCCTGTCTGGAGAAGGTCCTCAGTGTGCCACTCATTATGGCTGCACTCTAATGGTGGTTGAAACTTTGCCATGAATGATATCTTGGAGGGAAGGTGCCAAAGATGAGGCGTTACCTGCTTTCGGTCCCTGTGCAAGGGCAAGGGATCATGTCAGGCAGCAGCCTCAGCTTCCAGAGACTGAAGCATCTAAAGGGTGTAATTTTCTATGGTATTAAAATGCAGGGTTTGAAAGTGCCTTACACCACCAAGGTTTGTTACATGCTGCAGTTGGAGGACACTGGGAAGTGCTGAGGTGAGTCTGTGTTTGGGTAAGGGGGCACAAATGGGATGCTTTCTAAATGATTTTTTATTTTTTTTCCCCTCTCATTTATGGAGCCTGTGTGTGTGTGTGTGTGTCTAAGTACTTGTTCCTGAAATAAACTCTAAAGCATGTTTGGATGCCATGTCTGACAAACAGTGTCTTTTTTATTCCTAATCACAAATGCTGTCTGTGTTTTTACTCCGCACTTTTTTTCTTTCTTTTCTTTTCTTTTCTCTTCTTTTCTTTTCTTTTCTCTTCTTTTCTTTTCTTTTCTCTTCTTTTCTTTTCTTTTCTCTTCTTTTCTTTTCTTTTCTCTTCTTTTCTTTTCTTTTCTCTTCTTTTCTTTTCTTTTCTCTTCTTTTCTTTTCTTTTCTCTTCTTTTCTTTTCTTTTCTCTTCTTTTCTTTTCTTTTCTCTTCTTTTCTTTTCTTTTCTCTTCTTTTCTTTTCTTTTCTCTTCTTTTCTTTTCTTTTCTTTTTTTTTTTTTCCTCTGTAATATCACAATGACTGATCCAATATGCAGTGCACGTTTTCACCATTAAATTATGCCCTGGAAGTTTTGACCTCTAGCATTTCATAGTAGCTTGTAAATTATGTATGGAAATGTTCTGTATTGTTACCAGATGAACTCCACAGAGATGGGGTGTCTGGAGTTGCTCGATTTGGTACCGAGCTTGGGAATGTTTCCCTGTCTCTCCCAAAACTCACAGCATCACGCTATTTTACACTCACTTATTGTATTGAAGATAACTTTTGTCTGTGCATGCAGGAAACCTGGAATTGCTCTTAGCCAGATTAAAATAATGGATCACTTGAAGGAATATTGCCTACTATTTATTGCTGCTCACCAGAGGATAATTTCAATAAGAATTTATCATATTTATTCAGCAGCAGCCTAATAAATTCAGATTTGTTTAAACAAAGACTTGAGGAAGAACCTGCTAAATGCTTACGGTTATATTCATTGCAGGCATAAGCTACTCCATTTCACTCAATGTACTTGTACCTGCTTGTGTCACCAATTAATTGGGCCCTTAATATCTTATTTTTGGCACTTCACTCTTTTTCCTCTGGGTACTGCAAGTCATGTTCATCCCCGATGTAAGTCTATTGATGCTCTCTGGCTTTGGATGGCTTTGATTTGTGGTTGTGGCAAAGTCTAGAGAAAGAAAAGCACTATTGCAGGAAAGTGTGATCTAATATGCTGGACTCAAATCCGGGAAGGTCTTGAATACGAATTCTGCTGTGCTGTGGGCTTTGAATAGTTGACCTGGTCTGTCTCTTTTCCCATGCTTAAAACCGGGCTCGATGCTTCCCATGTGAAAGGTTCTGCTGTTTACCATCTGTACAATGTTTGTGTAAGGAAAGTGTGTGCAAGTCCATTAGTAGTTTGATTTTTTTGGTGGTTGTTGGGAGATCTTCATTTCTTAGAACATCTCCCAACAAGGTCCAAATGGATGCTTTTAGAAATAAAAGCTTTTAAAAATAAAAACTTTCACGCAAACTGAAATTTCTTGCACCAAAGCTCAGTTTGCAAAGCAACATCCTCTGCAGGAATGGGGATAGTCTAAGTCAGTGGAGTATGGTATGTGGCATCTGAATTTTTCTCTGTTAAGGGGGTGCTTTGTGTATCTGTGTGTGTGTTCAAAACTGACATACAGGCCACGTTTTTCATACACATTCACACACACACACATTTTTAGTGGAATTCCACACACTGACTTGGTCTGTTTTCCTGGTTGCCATTCCGTCAACTCACTCTCCTTCCTTTGCATTTAATTGTCTTTACGATTAGGCCACTTGCAAACTCTCTGAAATAACACGCTCCTCAGATGTTAGCTGTGAAAACCAACCAACCACACATGGGTGGAAGAGTTGGGGTTACAGAGCACTGGCTCCACAACCAGAAAGTTCAGCACATGGAGCATGGTGGGTTTTACAGCTTTTATTCATAACAGTTTTGTAAATCCATTCATCAAAACCTATCCATAGCTGTGAGATGAGCGGCTCAACCCAACCCAACCCAACCCAGAGTCTTCCTTCTCTTTCTGTGCTGGGCAGGGTTTAACTGGGTCTCATCCTCAAGGGAGAGGATTCAGGGTTGACAAAAGACCATGACAATTTGGAAAGCTCTGCAATGACGAACGTCTGGTGTATGGATTTGGAGAATATGGAGGGTTAATCATGTTCAAGAGGGAAATGCGATGGCAACCTTTGCTATGTAAAATAAAGCCGCGGAATGACACGGGTGTTAACCTAAAAAGGCCCACAAAGAGTTGTTGGCTTTCTAGGAAATGCTTGCATGTGTTGGTGGTTTCTCTTCCATCACAAATGAATTTTTCTGTCTCCTGGGAGTGAATCACAATTATATTTTTTTTCCACTCTGTTTTTAATTAAAAAGTAAAAAAGGGGAAACCTTTTTATGCAAGTGGTTGGAAAGCTGAGCAAAACATAGGAGATAAATTAACTGGTACAGATTAACTGAACCAAGCAATGGAAGTGACAGACTTGTCAAATCCTTGACAAAAAATTACTAATATGAGCAATATGTTGCTCTCTTAATGTGATCTACTCTTGCATTGCAAATGATTTTATGTGGGCACTATGCTTTCCGAAATCCAGAGTAAAGCAAAGCAAGTGGTGTCTTGATCTGTGCCATTAGAGGTAGTATTAAGATGCAATGGTGATGCAGCAGGAGCTGCATACAGATTAAAATTATCAGCCAATAGGGAGAAAGAGTGATTTGGGCAATTTTTTATACCTTAAAGGCTTCCTGGATACATTTAAAACAGCTGGGCATGCTTGTCTGTGCCATCGTTGGGCTGCAAGTGGTTGTGTGCCTGGTGACCTTCCGCTGGCAGCATTTAACTGGTAGCCTCAGAGTTGCCAGCCTGGTTAGGATTCGTCACGTAGATGTTACAGGTTTTTTAATTGCTTTTGTGTCTGGATTTGTGGTGGGGCTCTGCAATATATCATCCTTATTATTTGCATGGCATTAGTGCTGGAAGACTGGCGTCATAACTGGGATGCTGTTGTGCTGGGGCTCATGGATGTATAGATGGTACGAGACGTGGCTCCTCACAGAAAGCTGCTGCCAACTGCATCCTCTGGTCTGACAAAAAGAGAGACAAGGGTCAACACACAGCATTAAAAACTGGTGCTTTTTATTCCAGCTGATGTGATCCTGCAGGACTGCAGGCAGTGTTCTCTGCTAAAATAGCCGGAGGTGGTTTCAAATGGAGCTCTCCTGCATTGTCAACAGGGAGTGAACCACGACACCAAGATCAGTTGCCTGGAAATACCCACTCCCTCCATCTGTACTGCTGGTGGAGAGACTGGAGTGTGGTGGGAGAAGCTGGAGCTTGGCTGGGCGCTGCTGTAGCTCCTACTCCACCACAGAAACCCAGATGTTCCTCTGCATGGCCTGGGGTGAGGTGGGGTGGAATGGGAGGTTGAACTTCTTTGCTGTTCAGAATAAAGTAGTGATGGAACCAGCAAAAATCAGAGTTTGAGTCTGCTGACTTGGGGGGTAACTGATTTATTTTGTGGATGAGGGCAAGGAACAGAACTGGGCCCTTTGACAAATTGCGCTGATCTGGCCTTGGAGCATCAGATGTGATGTTGTCTTTCCTAAAAGCACAGGGGTACGGAGGTCTGTTTGTGACTTTTACAAAATTGAGATAGTGAAGACGAGTGGCCTGCGAGGCGTTTCTCTAGATTTGTTCTGTTTGCTAACCACAGCTGAGCCCTGCTGCAAGGTGGAGATTACTGGAGCGTGTGGGTGGATTTTGGCCCTTACCTCTTAGCATGGGACAGGGGAAGGTGGCACTGGGCCTGTACCACTGTCCTTGGGTCTGGCTGCCTCCTTTCTGCCAAAAACCAGAATCTGGTGTCAGGATCATAAGGGGAGGGAGGTTTTAATGGCTGTGCAGCTGAGCAACCAGCTACCAGGAACGGTGCTAGTGAGTGTTTATGTCTCTTCCTGGTGCCTTCAGTGGTTTTGGTGAAATAAATGGACACCTTTTTAGTGCTGGTTTGAAAGGGGACAAACTATTTTTGTTCAATTGCTCCTGATCTGCTTCAAGCCCGTCATGACCTCTGCCGGTCTCTGTGCATTAACAAACTTCTTAAAGATTTTACGGACACTTTCCATTAGCCACGCTGTAGCTGTTGCCATGAATATTTAATGTCAAGAGCAGTACTTTTTATTATTATTCTTTTTTTTGGTCACTCTATTTCAACAGAAGTGGATATTCTCGCTCAGACCAGGCAGTGGCTGGTGCACCTTGCACACCCCACTTTCACCTTTCTCGTCACCTTTTTTGGCTGTAGCTCTTGAGAAAGTTCACCCTAATGCAGTGGTGGAGCGGTTTTGATTTTTTTATTTTTTAATTCTTGATAGAATTTTAAAAATTTTTTTATTTTTTCTCCCGTTCTTTTTATCTGCAGTTCACCAACAGCCTAAACTGTTCTTTTTCCCTCTCCCCCTCCTGGCTCTCCTCCACAGCCCGTAGGGAGCACTGCAGTTCCTGACAGGGTTTGTGGTTGAACTTCACTGGAGCACAATAGCTGTCCCACACCTCGCCTGGGTGCGGGGGGATGAATTCCCCATGCTTCATGGGTCACTGGCCCCTCTTTATCTTCGGCAGAAATGGAGGAATGCCCGCAAGGCAGAGCTGCTTCAGAAGAGCACACGTGCATCTGCTGTGTCTGGGGCACCCCCTGTGTGTTTTAATTCTTTGCTGAAGAAAATGTGTTGTTCCGATTTGTAGTCGAGGTCCTGTTTGTTGGCAATGTATTTGATGAATATTTTTTCCCTGGTCGTCTTCTGGTGTCTGTGTTGTCCCCTGTCCCCCACTTCTTGTGCACATCCACAGTCTGTACTCCAACTTCAGCTTTCAAGGGAGGCTGTTACTTCTTCCAGGAGGAAGGTGGCTTGGCCAGGATACCCAGCTGCACGTGGCAGGGGTGGTGGTGTTTTGGCATTAGAATAAGTCTTGATAAATGGTGTGTGGTGTCTGCCTGGGTATGTTTGAACATTTCCTCATCACCGATGCAGAACAGCCCAGCCATTGCTGTAGGCTGGGGATTTACATTCCCCGGTGGCCAGGTGGAATTGTGGGATGGATGATGGGTTTTGTCAGAGCCACACAGCATCTCCGTGTCAGAGCCAAGGGCAGGACATGGGGCTCCTCAGCATTTGTTTGACATGGATGCTTTTCCCAGGCCTTGCTTGTGCTCTGAATGAGATATGTGACCACTGGCAGGATGAGCTGCAGACCAGGGATTTCTGCTTGTGTCACACAGGAGAGTTTTGGGTGAGAGTTTTGTGTGCATCTGTACTGAGTGCTTCAGAGAGCTGCTGCCTTGTCCTCCTCCAGGAGGCAGGTGCAGTAGCAATCTGTACACCTCAGAGGAGATCTCCTTGATCTTATTTGGTGATGTTCCTACCTGAAAAATGAAAACATACCATAATCTAAGTAAGTCCAATTAAAGTAAATGCCTGTTGTAGCCAAATTACAAATGTTTCCATTTCAGTGACGAGATGATTGGTGGTCTGTCCTCGTTTTAGTTTTCACCAAATTGATCCACTTTAGAGTTTTTAGGTGCTCCTAACACCACCCATGGAGTTTTTCCTGGTTTTAAGTTGCCATCAGCCAACAGGAAGAGTGTGCTCCTGAGTTAAAATTGTTTTACAAGGGTTTTTTGGGTGGAACCTCTAATAATAATGAAGTAGAAGCTTATCAATACATTATCTTTACTGAACATACCTCTCAGCTGTATCCCATCGTGAGCTTGTTTTAATTGATTTGTAGACCCAGGTACACCGCCCCTAAATCAGATGCCTCATTGTTCAGCATCTGTGCTATCCTGAGTGCTTTGAGGAGCCTGTAACAGCCCTGGAGACACGTCAAAGCCGTGAGTCACTACATACGAAGGACACAACTGCCACCGTTGGTTTTGGCCCCTGGTGTATATCTCCTTTAGTGCAAGTTTGGGGGTGAAGCCTCTGAGTTCATTTTGCAGAAACTGCTATCACTGATTAATTGATTTCCGTGTGCGTGCTGGTGCTGGCTAATGCACAGGTGGCTAAAACTGTCTGAAGGACCCAGCAAGCCCTTCCTGCAGAAGCAGTTTTCCACCACTGCCGTGCTGTGCTGGTGTGCTTTGGCAGCCTGTGGCACGTGTTTGGGTTTCTGAGGTGCACGCTGTAGCTGATGGGTGCATGGTTTTCTCGGCTGTGGTCCATGCTGGTGAGAACGCAGGTAGGATGCTGCACGCGTTGTCTGTTTCGAGAAGCCTCGTGCTGGTTGAAGGCATCTAAAAAACAAGTAGGTCTTGTTTTTTAATTGTTAGTCTAGCTATAATTTAGTCTGCTCAGCCTAACCACACATCCCAGATGTTTTTTATGTCATCTCTTAGAGGTAGGGTGGGACTGGGTGATCGAAGCAGATTTTTCTGACGGCAGAAGGAAGGTTTGGAGGCAAGAGGCTTTTCCCTTCACTATTGTCCCTGTGACTGGAGCAGCTGCAGTGCTTTGTTCTCCAAAGCCTCCTGCAAATCCTCTTCCTTTGGTCACTGTACTTTTTAAGTCTAACTCGACTTGATCCACGGAGAGTTTGAAAACTCTTGCTTTGCAAATTAGTTCCCGAAGTCTGCGATGGCAGTTGTGACATTAAGGGTGTTGTAACTGCGGGGGCCCCATCTGCCCAGTGCCTCTCCCAGGCTGCTTTTCTGGGATGTGAAAATTGAAATGTTCAGTTCTGGGCACAGGTGCCAAGAGGTGGTTGGGGCTGGGGATGGAGGGCTGGGGCTTCAGGGGCCAAAGCTCTTCTCATCGCAGGCTCCCTGGGGTGACGCTATATCGTGGCAGGGATGAGACTGGGCTTTGCAAAACCTACTTAAAATTTCACAATTTCCTCCACAGGTAAGTAATAGCTACGAGGCAGCAAATGCATTTGTTCTAACTCCCTGGGATCCAAATTAGCTCATGTCTTGTGCAGACCTACCAGGTCAGCAGCTGCTCATCAGAGAAGCTGCCGGGGGTACAGGGCTGCTGGGGTGCTGCTCTGCCCAGCCCCTCTTTTGCTGGAGAGGGAGAAAGGGAGAGAAAGGGTCTGCAAGATCCTTTTTGGGAGGGCAGGGAAAGGTTGCTGCTGTTTTGTGGGCATGGAGAAGTGCACAGAAAGCTGGAGGAATGTAAGCTGTATTGTCGGTGAATATTTAACCATGGTTTCAGACTTCTATTTCTAAGAATAGAGAAGAAAATGTTTCTTGGGTGGAGAACTGTAAAGAAGTGGAAAGCAGTACTAGAAAGCAAGTGGTGGTTGTATAGAGCTAAAGCTTACTTGCTTTCCTCTGCAAAAAGCCTTTGTTTCCTATCGGGAATTCCCCATCACCCACGGTATGCTTCTGTGCCAGATTAAACTGATGTAAATCATCTTATTTCCTTGGATTTAGGGAGTGAGAACCTGTGATTGATCTCTGCCTCCCTCTCTGTGCTGAGGAAGGGTCAGGAGCTGGGGTGCTGTTTTCCTGGAGGTGAGCTGGGCTGCCTCCCTGCCAGCACAGAGCTTTAACCTGTGGGCTCTGAATTGGACATGCATAACAAAAACGCACTAACAAGCCCCTCTGTTTTTAATCACCTTGATATGATGTGCATTGGAAACAGCGAGGCTTTCCCACTCTTCCCTGTCCTGTCCCTGGGGGAAAAATGGCTCTGCTTAAACTTGGTTTTCCCTAAATGATAGTTTACAAGCAATTGGGACACTTCCATCATTGCTGTAGCCTTTTATTCAAGATAATACTAAGAGACATCATAACATCACAGTGTCAGAGCAAACAAAGCGCTATGTAATTTTATCCCGTATTAATGCAGAGTGTCGCAGATGGTGCTATCATTAGACAGCAATCTATAAAAATGGCCCATGAGACAAAGCCCTGGCACAATTATTTATTCTTCAATTATTTATTCAGCCCTTTAGGATGTGTAATACTGACAGACAGCACAGAATGTACTGCCTACCAATTTGCAGATCTTGACTGACTGAGTCCTCTATCATCGATGGAATAAAACATGTGTGGGGGGAGGGTGATGTAGCATGGCCTCAGTTTATTTTTTGCCTGTTTTCCTGTTTAGTGCATGTCCTTAAGGCAACCTCCTTTAAACAACCTTCTCCACCCACAAGTTTATCTTTTTATTTCAGTTAATTGCAAGGAAGACTAGTGATCTCGGCCTGAGGTTTTTAATCCCTTGCGTGGCGGGAGCCAGGGGTTGGTGTCCCCGCAGGGCTAACATCAGCTGGCCACCCTTGTGGGGCAGCCTAATTGGGCAGGAGCCTGCTCTCCCGCCAGCCCCATCAATCCGGGCAGCTCCTCGCTGATTGACAGTGCTGTGGATTCTGCCCGGACCCCGTGGGAAGCAGGATGGGACCCGCTGGTTTCCAGCTGGATTAATGGGCTCGTTTGGTTAAGACTTTCCAGCCCAAGACCGTGCCTGCTCCCGATGGCTGTCGCTGTTGTAGCGGCATTTGCAGAAGAGAATTTATCACCTGCCAAATTTTTACTGTCTCTTTGCCGTCAAAATGATGTCACTGCCATCAAAAGGAGCTCATCTGCCTCTGACTGTACCTTTGCCTCCCCTCTGATAAGACAAATATTTTTGTGGTTGCCCAGTGAACCAGAATTGGGAACTGATCTGGTTTAAAGCTGACGACTGGCTTAGGTGTAGGCTTTGAGGGACTATGAAATTGCTTAAGTGTCATTGTCCGAAATGACTCGCATTCATCTGGAAAAATCCTCATAAGTAACTGTATTATATTAATGGTAACTTTAATTCTGTAGGGTTTTAGAATCCCAATAAAATGCAAATTTATCTGTCACCAGTGTCACCTTTATCTTCCTGGTGTATGTTGGATAGATTCATCCCTTTGGCATCTATAATTTCAAAGTTCCTGCCTCTGTACGAAAGCACACCTGAAACTACTGCCCCAAATGTATCCTCCTGTATTGTTGGGCTGGGTTTTTTTATAAAATAAATCTATAACATTCTTTTGGAAAGCCTCTCTTGCCTTCCCCATAGCACTTCTTTTCATGTCCGTGATAAAAGTGAACAATGGCCCTTTCACTCAGAAACACAATTTCAGTTATTTATAGATATATTAACTGCATGTCTTTAAAACTTTAAAATCCAACCCTGCCCTTTTATTTGATGTTGAGGCTTTCTGGCAAGTCCTTTGTATAAAGCTGGTAAATTGTGGGCCAGTGTAAGTAACCTCCCATTCTTTGAATTTACTGGTAAATCTATAACAAGTGGCTTGTAACTGACAAGATAAAGTCTCTAATTAGATTAGTTTGTAATTTCTAAAGTGCCTGTTTAGAGAGCTAAGTTACCTAGTTTTCTTCCTGATGAGATAGTATCTCTTGGCTGTTTGCTGTCCTTTAAGTAATTTCTTAAATTTGCCACAGCCATGGTCTGGATGTTAAAAGAGGATGGAGAAAATGTGGTGTGGGCTGTACTGTCCCTCTGCCGTGATCTGAGCTATCGGGGCAGCTGTAGCTGTAGCTGCCACTGCTTGATGGGACATTTGAATTGTGTGGAAAGGAGCAGGTTTTGGTTCAGAGTTGGGGGCTGTCATGCTGTGAACGAGCCAGGAGCTTGGTGTTTAACCCAGGCAGCCTCCTCCAGCTCCCCGCTTCCACCTGGGTTCCCTTTCCCAGCTGGCATCATGGAGATGTCGCTTGCTTCAGCATTCCTGAGACAGCAGCTCCTGACCTGAGCTGTGTGTGCGTGTGGTGACGGTGTCCTGGGCATGGGAGGTTTTGTGTGTGCTGGACCCCGGGGACCACTGGGGCTTGTAATCTCCAGAGCCAGGCTCGTGCTGTCTGCAGTGGGAGCTGCAGTGAAGTCAGGGGAAAGCCTGACTCCCTCCCTCCCTCCCTCCC
>VXBJ01002987.1:880-31162 GCA_013400055.1 Nycticryphes semicollaris
AAAAAAAAAGAGAGAAACGTAAAGGAAAGGGAAAGAAAGAAATCGCATGTTCTCTCCTTCACATCGAGATGGCAGAGTTCATACTTGGGGTGTCTTGGAACATCTGCTTATTGAACAGGTTTGGGAGAATACTGAAAAGAAAAAAGGTTCCCTGAAGTATGGGTTAAAGGAAAATTGGAATCTATCAACATAGCCAAAAAATCACCTTTATTTAGAGGGTTGCCATGTCTGTCCTTGCGATGAGCATCAAGGTGGAGAATTGTGTTTTGCAAATGGGACTCAGGACTTGTCTGCCCGAGGAGTCGATATGTGAGCAATGAGTGTGAAGTCTTTGATATGAAAATGCATCCTGTGGCATGGTGGGGTATCATCAAAGTCGGTGATTGCATTAAATTCAACTGTCGGCACTTCCTGCTGGTGTTTTAGAGATTACACCTCTGTCATACTGGTGTGAATAACTGAGTACTGCAGCTAATGAGGTTTTCATGACGGAAGTTTCAGCTGATGCTGGACAGTGCTATGAAGGTGGATGGCACTTGAGTTCCCGCAGTGACCTTTCATGCTGCTCCTGGCAGAAGTGGTAGTGGTACCTGGGTTTGGGGGGGATGCTGTGCTATGGGAACGGACTATGGTCCAGAAAAGCCTGTCCAAAGAAGCCGCTTGTAGCCCTAGGGGTGGGAAATGCTTTCTCTGTCTTTTTTCCACATAGCCATCCACAATGCTCTGTAATTCCCTCGGGTGTTGTGGGAAGCATGATGGATTTGGTATGAAGTGGGCAGGATCGTGTGGGGAGAAAGGAGCCACACGTTCCCCCTTCCCAAGCACTGCACTGCCAAAACCAAAGATCATGCTTATTTAGAGAGTTGGGGTTTTTTTTCAGTCCTTAATTGTTTGGGGGTGGATGTATGACAGAATTTTTGGTGACTATGCATTAATATTTTCAGGTTTCATGGAAGAAATGCATTCTATGAAGGGATCTTTAAATGACATTTACAAGTATTTTTTACATGACAGAAAATTCTTACGGAATTTTTTTTTTTTGACAGACTAATATGTGCAACATCTAACTGGTACTTTGAAAAAAGGGTTGGCTCAGGTTATATTTAGAGCATCCAAACAATGAACATACAAATACTAGCACATGCAATTGCTTGTTTAGGTAACCAGTTTGGTTTCAGCTGACTGAAATAAATCTGAGATAAAATTAAATTTAAGAGAAGCATTTCAAATTTTGAGAGAAGTATTTCAGCACAGGTTTTAAGGTTCCATGTTGGTCTATTAGAAGCCAGGCTTCAGTCAGTCATCAGATGCTTGGGGCTACGCTCTCAATTTGGCCTGTGTGCACCTCATTTTGATTCCCATTTGCCAGTTTCATATAGAAATTACGCATTTGTTTCTGGTTTCGCCCTAAAAAGCATTGTATGTTTCCAGTAAGAGAAGCCATGCAAAGAAGTGGAAAATGTTCAAAATTCCCTTCAGATGGTACACAGCTCCATGATTTGACCTGTGCGTGGATCACGGCAGTGTGAGACACACCAAGGGTTACTGGGGGTCTTCTGCAGGACATGAGTGGGATGTGACAGTGAAGGTGACGCGTAAGGAATGCTGTTGGCATAGAGCAAGGGATCTTCAGGGCTGGACTCTTCCCACGTGTTCACAATCCGCTCCCTAACACTACTGTGGCATGTGTGGAAGAAAGAACTGGATAATCTTTATATTGGAGAACATAACAGATCAACCATATGTGATTGGGCTTTTTGCTTGAATAAAAACAAAATAAACAAAACCAGCAGATGCTACCTCTGTTTTTATAACTGGAAAACTTTCAGTTCAACCTGATTGCTCTTGTGTCAAAATTTAGGAAATGTCCTTGTCTGTAGTTCATGGACTCTGTTGATATGCAAGAAAAATCCACTTTCATGGTAAAAATAGTCTTTTTCTCCTAACGTCTGCCTTCCACTTGCACAACTCTCGTGGGTCAGTCTAGGCAAGGCACTGCCTGCACTGCAGCCAGAGCGTTGTCACTATAGCTGTAGGAAATGCTTTGCAGTTGTTCTTCTACCCAACAAAATAGTCCTCTCAGCTGACTTCATCTGACCTTCCCGAGCAGGAACCTGCCTCCATCTCCCCTGGCAGCTCCACGATGGACAGACACATCCAGGATCCAGCAGGTTTGCTGTTCCAGGAAGGGTGCTGGCACCATCAGCCATTCCTGCATTTCTCTTGGCTTATGCTGTCTCTTTTTTCAGTTTGCGTTTATTTTTAAGATGCTTTTTGGCTGTGACGTGAAGCGTAATTTTTTTGTAGACAGGGTTGTTTTAAATTTTCTGCATGAGCAGTGGCTTTGATTCTCAGTGACAACCTCTGGAAAATCAATCTTGAAAAAAGTGGGCATGGCTAATAGAGTTAGCAGAGAAGAAATCCCCACACTTCTATGTGAACCGCGTTAGTGTTTCCTGTGGGCCCGTGCACACGTCTCCTCAGGTGTACAAGCACTTTGTTGCTCAAACACCACACTTCACTTCAAAGTGAAATGATGAGGGGGAAAAAGTAATCTGTCTGTCAGTGTTTATACTTTAATGAATTTGAGGGCAAGAGCTCAATTATATATAGCATTTTGCTTATCTATTATACTTATGCAGAAAATAATAAATGATTTATAACAACAGAAATACGGAATTTATAGTATGGATGAGCCTGGTGAAGATGCCATACTTAGATCTGGAGTAAGAATGAGTTCAAAATACATATGAGTGTTTGTCTAAAACTGGTAGGTAAGAGAGCCAGAGAGCAGCTGAGCCATCAGTGAGGCCCTTTTGCTTTTTCTTTATTTTCGGTGTGCATTTGCTTTCTTTGAAGGGGGAGCTTACCAAGAACTCCCCAAGTTAGGTGAGTTTGATGGGTTCTTGATTTTGGACAAGGAGTCCTTTCTTACTACAGGTCGTGTTCCAATTGTAACTTTTTTCCAAAATAGCCTGATTTCCAGAGTCAAAACACTCTTCACTGAGCTGAGGGTGCACACATTAATGTGAAAGCTGGGGACGACGTGCTGGTACTGCTGGCCAAGGAAGAAGCATCTGTAGTATCCTCTCTCTCCATAGCCATGTTGTATCTTACTACAGCAAGATCATCAGGGACAGCAATATATTGAGATAATATTGTTTCTGTCAACAAGCTCGCTTTTGCTTTGAGGCACCCTCGCTCCAGCAAAAGGAGGATTGTAAAAGGCAATATAGGGCCAAAATATGTGGGCTATAATGTATAGGAGTTATTGTGAAGAGATGGAAGCACAGGTATTAGCTTCATTTCCTAACTTCTGTGGTTGTGTTTCAGCAAGTTATGCATGCCTACCCTAGCTGCTGTTTGTAGGAGCTGTGAACTGCTGGGCATTTTTGTCACTAAAATGCTTTGAAAGCTCTCACAGTACTCTTTCTAAAAACTTCAGTACTGTGTCAGCTGGAGCATTACATTGATTTAAGAGGCAGCAATTTAACTAGAATCAGAGAATGTGTTTTAAACTCTGAACCTGGAATCCTTATGAGTTAGAAGCTGTAGAAGTTGGCGTGATCAGTGGTTTATAGGCATTTATAAGATGTTGAACAATGATTTTTGGTGAACAATGCAAACAAAGTATGTTTATATCAGTGATTCTTTCATGTGAAAATCTACTCTGAAGGTGCCAGGGCTGTATCAGAGAACATCATCAAGAACATCCCGATGTGTAATTCCACAGTTGGCATTCCCTGCTGCTCCCTGCTCGCTGTACTGCTGGGATGCTGGTCCAGGCACAGCAGTAAAGGAATTTTTCAAAGAGATAAAGAAGCTCTTGCAGGAAAGGAAGCTAGGACCAGGTATGTTCGCTGTTAGGATCAGTGTGGGGCAAACTTTAAAACAGTCAGAAGTGGTGCCTAAGAAAACCTAACTTTTACCTAAAGGCCATTTTTTAAGAATTACTCAGGATCCGATGGTGTTGTTTTAATGTCTTTTTATTTCAGTCCAGCCGTTTATTTTGATATTTCCTGCACTCCCTGGTGTCCCTGTGTTGGGGTGACTGCTCAGTTTTGCAAACTGCCCTTTGCACTGGACCCAAGCCCCTTCAGCGCCTGAATGTCTGCTCGTGCCGCTCGTGCCTGGCATGAAGCACTGTAATGGCCCAATCCTACACTTAAAGTGCATGAAAAAAACATCAAAAGGGAAGATTATTTGCAGTTCAGTGGCACCTCTGCATCAGCTATCCAGGAGGACTATTCTCATCTATGGCAAATCTGAGGAACTCCTTCCCTTCAGTACATCCTGTTCCCTGTGGTGCCCGCCCCTGCCTGGCTCATTTACCCTTTGGGGTGTCTTATCACCTTGTTACTGCATCTGCCCCATTCCTCCAGTCGTCAAGGGACTGGGCTATGCTGCCCAGGATGCCCGTCACTGTGCAGTGCACCAGCCAGCAGTGTCTGGGGACTGAAAGGGCAGGGTAAGCCCCTGACCTGCTTGAACCAAACACATTTCTGACCCATCTGGCTATTATGGCATTCCTTGTGGATATTTATACTTAAGTATTGGGCAATGCGAGCCACAAAAAACCCTTAAAATTTATTCCTTTTTCATGGACTAACTGCTCTTCTGACAAATATCAGGCAATATGTGCCCAATTTCCACTTTGTTCTACTTTGTCCATTTCATTAACCTATCACGTGTCTTGGTTTGCTCTGTGGGGTTCCTGACAAATAGCAGGTCCTAAATGTTTTACTGTTCTTTATCCTACTATTGATTCATCAGATGAGACTTTAAACACTCTCTCATATGAAATAATAGCCTACACTGCTCAACAAGTGGCTCATGATTTCAGATGAGAAATAAAAGCAAAGTCAAAATAATCCAATTGTGTTAGTGGCATGAGAGGAAAGGGACATGTGGGAAGTGAACTATATTGTTTCAGATGCATTTCTATAAGTTATAGAACATTTGGAAATATTTCTGATTAAATCAGCTGCTTTTTAAATTGGAGCTTAGGATATCTTTTGTCTGCTGGTCTTTTGGGGTGTATACTTTTTATTTTAAGCTGTATTTCATGCTGAAGTGGTTGACTGAGAAGTTTTACTGATATAAGCAAGCAAGGTGTGACTTGGCAATCCTGCTAGCATGGAGACTTAAGTGGAGTTACCAGTTGGATTTCATTAGAAATGCAGACAGATAACTTTATTGAGAAGATTTCTGGTCTGCTTATGCTTTTTTTCAATACAAAGGATAGACCACGCGACACAACTCAGGGAGATACCAAATGCATGGTGTTTCACATGAACAGTACAGGGATGAGGCACATTGATGGAGCTTCGTCAGGACAGGTTTGGAATCGTAATTTAGATGTCAACCATGGAGCCCCTAATGTTAGTTTGAGTTTCCAAGCTATCCTTTCCAGGCCTGAAGGTTATTGGCCACTTTGCTTGAATTCTGAGGGATTTATTGATCAGTGCTGTAGGTGCTGGGGTAACACAAAGTGCTGCAGACCTCACCACAAAGCTGTGAAGTCTGGTGCCATGGTATCTCCTTCCAGGTCTTCAGTGGACTGTCAGAAGAGCCTGGGAAACTCATAAAATTAAAAAAGAGGTCAAAAAATGGGAACAATCGTATGCAAATATCACTGTTGGGCCACAATCCAATTTCCTGTACTCGAGATGAAGTGGATAACTAGGAAATGCAAATGCAAGTTACCAGCAGAGAAGGGGAGCCACAGTGCAAGAGGAGTGAGGGATTTTCACGTGAGGCAGAGGGATGGAAGAGAGAGACAGATCTGTGCATTGCTGTGGCAGAAATCCCAGGACGGCAACGCTTTTCTGCTGCTGTGCCAGTGCCCATCCTTGGTTGGCAACAAGGTGGTGCAGCCACTTGTATGATGGCTATTAACCATGCCTGAAAAATCTCGACATAGTGGACGGAATCATAAAAGTGATGAGAAAGGAGGGTTGTGGTGTAATTTGTAAGAGGGTTAAGTGTGTCTGTCTCATTGTGTACTTGAAAGCCTGTTTGCCCCCAAGAAGCCTGTCGCTCTGCTAGACGCTTGATGGGGAGACTTAAGATTTACTAACATGTATTTAAAGGACTATTATAGGGTAACGTCTATTTCTTCTTTTTCGCTTCTTTCTTCCCTCCCCAGTCACGCGCCTTTTCCAAGGAGAAAGTGTTTCCATAAATAGTCTTAGGTAATGATTTCTGTCCTAGTGACACTGATGTTTAATTAATGCGAGGCTCTGATTTCTGCAGTGCTCTATGGCTCTGATAAAGGAGCCAAACAGAAGCACAGCAGTGTGGTTTCCTCCGGCTGTGATGTTGGAGTGCTACCATCTTTGGAAGAACCTCTGAGGAAATCATGAAGATGTGAAGGGAAGCCCTCAGAACTGAGTCTGGAGAGGATTTCCCACTGCCTCCCTCGCTCCCCTTCCAGGGAGGAATTCACTTTCTATTTCTGCTGTGAAACCTGTTGGCAGCACAACACATGCTGCAGTTTTTGGTTGTAGCTTGCCTAGAAGTAGAAGTTCTGGGGAGGTGGAGTGCTGAGATTTGGACAGGGGCAGGAAATACTTGTGAAAGGTTATTTGAAAGTAAATTATTATAACACTGTGAGGTAGATGTGACAGATTTTGTCTTTGGCATGTTTCAGTTTAGGCTGTGCAAGAGGATGAGTGAGGCTACAGTCCAGCAGTGCCAGCCGCATGGCCTCGCCTGCAGACAGGGTTGAGTTGTGGTGCACGTGTCTCTGAGGAAAGCCTTTTCTGTTCCAAGGGTGCAAGGTGCGATTCTGCTGTCAGCAGCTTTGGCTCCACGTTGCTCCCGTGGCAGGGCTTGGCAGGCAGCTGGTCTGTAACGGGAAAAAAAGCCCAGCTGGGGCCTTCGGGTGGGAAGGCTGGACTTCGGTCTCCTCAGTCCCACACAAGTCCCGTGTGCTTTATGGTCTCTAGACGAGCCAGTACAGCATCACAGAGGCTGCAGCATGACAGCGGTGGGCTGTGCCTGTTGGGACAGCTGTCTTGTGTGTGGGGAATGGTCCCAGCAAGTGCTCCTTTCCTGGGCGGTCAGGGAGCTGCCATCATGCACATGAGGGCTGTGAGGCCTGTGTCTAAGGGCCACCTTGCACCACTTGGTCAATTGGCAGGTAGACAGTACAGATGCTTATAACACTAGGAAAAATGGTGAGCAGATAGATCATCAGCTCTTTACATCTCCAGGTGTGGCAGGCACATGGGTATGGCCATACACTGGGTCAGAAGGGCTGCCTGACATTTGCCCTCCTTCAGGGTATGGAGTCACCAAAAGTCCTGCCAAAGATGTTTAAGCCTTATCCTTATTTCCAGTGGTCCATCTTTAGCCTAAGTCTGCGACTGTGATAAAAGTCACCTCCCCTACTTTGGCACCCTTCCTCATGCCAGTGTTCGGTTTTCTCTGGTTTTCTTCTGTCGAATAACTATTGAGGAGAGAACAGTCTCCAGCCTGTCAGACCCATGAGCTGCACATGCAAGTCATTAAGGATGTGACTGTCAAGCATCTCCTTTGTATGAAAGATCTGGGACCAAATGCGTGTGAGTCCATGGAATAGGCTTGATTCAGTTACCCAAAATTGTAGGTTAGCTGTAGTTTTCCCTTTTTTATTGATGGCAGAGTTTTAATGTGGTCTCAGTACATAGTCACATGATTTACATTCAAATGGATTAACCACTGACTTATGCTTCACATAAGCCTTATAAATCCACGTGCATACCTTCCAGATGCTAGCCAGAGATCAGTGATATATCTTTAAGATGTATTAGTGAGGCTGTTTTCCGATAGAAAATATACGTGTGGGACTAAATCCCACTGACATGGTATTTTAGGAGAAATTACAGCAAAAATGTGCTTTACAAAGCCCTACAGCTATTTATAGGCAGTTCTGTCAAGTTTAGGGTAAACATGTCTTCTTTTTTTTTTTTTTCCCCCTTCCAACCACATTTGCTGCCGTATTCTTCTGGTTAATTGCGGGCTGCCAAAGCTTTGCATTAAGACATCTGCACAGTGGCACCACCCTGTAATTACATGGGAAGGGATCTCTGTCTTGTGATGTTGCTGATCGATGTCCTCGCAAGTGCCCCAGTGGTGGCACCAGCCAGGGCTGGAGTTGGGAGTGGGGTGAAACAAATCTGCAGACTGAGAAACGGGACACTGGCTGCAGGGAAGGGCTGCTCAAAGGAGGATGTTCCCTGGCCCCTGAAGCTTTTCAAAGTGGGGCTGTGCTACCCAGTCCCATCAGATCTTTTACCACAAAGACCTTTCTTTGAATAAACTCTTGCTGTTGCAAATGGCATCCCCTTCACTCGTGCCCTAAGTTAACCCAGTTCTCAGCAGTGCGTTTCCAGTGTGCAGGCATTGATCCGATCTCTGCTGCTGTTTGATGCTTTGTTTCCCAAGGATCCTTGATGGATCCTGTTGGCTGTGCATGACTGTGCCCTGTCTCAGCTGGCGTTGTTAACTAGGCACGTGGGTTTGCCACGCACTCGCTGCAGTGAAGTGTGTGTTTAAACTGGCAGTATCACCCTGCAGCAGTTGGAAAGGTTTAGGTGAGGAAGCCTGGTTTGCTCCACCACGTGAGTAGTTGTTCCTACAGTAATTAAGTCCTCTGTCAAAAAAACAGAGGTGTAAAACACAACGGTGGGTAAACATGGAGTTTCTGAGGTGCCATTTCTGCACTTTTCTAGAAGAGCTGTGAGTATCTGAGTTTCGCCTGACTTCTGCAGCGGAGGGGAATCGTGCTGGTGATTTTCACAAGCCTTGTATCAAACCAGAGAAGATTGGGCTATGTGTGAGGTTTTGCTTCTGGTATAATTTTCATGGTGTATAGTGATTACGGGTAGCACACGTGAGTGGATAAGGAACAGTTCAACCTCAAAATGAAGACTTAACCTAAGTGCTAAGCTGGGAGAGTCTTACATGTGTTGTGCAGTTTTAATGCCAGTTCCCAAGTCGTTAGTGCCATGTGCTGTCCTACTTGTGCGGTAATCCGCATCTGCAGAGTTCAACTCAAGCAAGTTCAATTAAGAAGTCAGATTGCTGTCTTCCCAAGTTGGTAATTAGGTTGTGTTCAGGTTTTTTCATTGTTTTTTTTTGTTTTCAGAATGAGCTTTTGGGGTGTTTGGCTGGTTTAGGCTGCTTTTTTCAACGCCAGTTCTATCTTCTCTTTTTGTTGATTATTTGTTCTGTGATTGTAACCCATGAAGGCATTCTCCCTTTTGACCATTTCCCAGTGCTCATTTGGACTGATGCATTGTTTTCTCTCTTCCCATGATAGAAGCAGGTGAATTTCAGTGGTGTTGAAAGTAATTGAAGTGTATTCTTAGAATACAGGCTTTACAAAACGTAAACTCTTATCAGCAGGAATGCTAAGAGAGAAATTAACTTTCCTGAAATGCAGCTTTGTTTGCAGATGCCTTTCTCAGGATATAGCAGAGGCAAATCAGGGTGTTCTACCCAAGCAAAGCAGCAGGAAAAATGTGCCAGATGCTCAGTGTACCATTTCTCTGGGAGTAAGATTTGGTATTTATTAATAAAAGTCCTTGAACAACTTCTGCAGCTTACCTATTGGTGTTAGAAAAGCTCCCTATCCAAAGAGTTTGCAAACTGCCTGCTCCCTTCAGAGCCTACCTTGTGGCTCTACTGCCCTGCACCTGTGCAGAGCCCCAGGCTGGCAGACCCCTGCCTGTCCCCTCCGGTGAAGGTGGGTAATGAATGTCCAGCCATCCTATGAAAAAGTGAAGAACTCTCCCCAGTCTCTTCCAGCAGTGCCAGTGTTAAGTACATGCAGGGTATACAGCTGAGGTTCAAGCCCTGAGGTTGCCAAGCAGATTTTATGAATGTTCAGTAAACAGCATTTTTAAAAAAAAAAAAAAAAAAAAAAGGAAGTCTGGGAACGGATCGTTCAGTTCAACGGTTAGAGGCATGACATTCATTACGGTCAAATCTGTTCAAATATCCTTGACAAATACCAGGAAAGAGTGTTCTTTAGACAGGTGGGTTGTTTTAAAAGGTCACTCCTTACAAAAAAAAAAAAAAAGAGAAGGGGAAGGAGAAATCACTTAGGAATTGCGAGCCCTTCCCTTGCTGGGAGAAGCAGCTGTTTGGAAGGGAGGGTGAGCAGGGTGGGCTCGGAGCCGGGGAAAACACGGTGGAATCAGAGAGGTGCCTGTGAGAAGTCTGACATGCTGAGTGGATCCTGCAGAGTTAGGCACATCAAACCTTATATTTCATTAGCATTTCAAAATCAACGGGCCAATTGACTTCTGTGCCTGGTGACACGAAAAGACGAGAATGATTTTATATGACCAAAAGCATCTCAACTTTCATACGTTAAAAGCAAGATGCTTTTGCTTTACTTTGATTTTACTTCCTTTCCTGTCTTCCTCCTTTTAATTTTGGGGGTTTTCCCCTCTGTAGAGGCTTTGAGGACTTTGGTGAACGTTAGAGCTGCTATTTAAGTTTTGTGCAACTCTCACGGGCCAGGGTTCTTAGTTTGTTTTGACTGACCTCAGTAAAGCTGGTTTTTAACTGTATGGTATAAACCTGGAGCCATCAGTGAATGCTTATTCTATCTGGCAGGAATTTTTGCAGTGGTCCTTTAGGTCCCATAACTTCAGGAGAGTTGAAGTGTGCGTGTGATGACATAGCGAGTGTTGGCAGACTCCTCAGCAGCTGCTAGAAGCCGCTGTCATCGTACCTGGAGTTCAGCCCTCCTGGGTTTGGTGTTGGAGTATGTTCCTCCTGTGGCTTTCGATTTCTGCATGCTCTCTTTTTTGCCTTTGTGTTTCACCTGGCCTTCATCAGAACTGGCATCAAAACAAGCAACATTTTATCAGTTTTAGTAAAGTTTAGTAAGTTTAGTACCTTGGTGTGAATAAATTAATTTTGTTCCTTTTGGAGAAGGAAGTGACTGTAGATGTTAGCACCTGCCAAACACAGCTCAGTCTTCCAGCTGCCCAAAAAGCCAAGGAGGAGCATGGGGAGGCTTCAGCAAAGCAAACACTTGCTTTTGTCAGCAGGATCACTGACTTGAAGTTGTTGTTATGGACGTAAGGACCCTGGAGCTCTTGGGGGGTGGTGGTGGTGCATTCATTTCAGTCATTGCTGTTCAAGAGGAAGGCTGTTAATTCTGTGTGACTTGCTGCTTTTTTTAAGGTGTAGCAAGGTAGTCTGGTACAAAATAAGGACGTTCTGTTATCATAGTGTATTTTGTATATGTGTCTCCATAGGAGAGGATTTATTTAGATAACAAAGTCTTTCAGTGTAAATCCCTGTGGTGTCAGAGTCCAGTGTGGCCCTGGCCCTTGGTTCTCCTTGATGGCTGGAGCTGTAGGTTGTCAAAACACCATCTTTGCCAAGGCAGTGGGACATCCTGGGCGAGCACAGGTTCTGTCTGTTGAGAACAAAATAATGCTGAGCGCTGTGCATTTGCTGGCCAAGAGGGACCCCGTGTCTTGGAGACCAATCCCTGACCCTGGAGGATGCTCTGGTGGCTCCACAGGGCCCTGCACAGCTGGCCAGGAGATGTGTTTAACCTCATTTAACATCTCAAGCTGTTTCCAACAGCCCATCTGTGTGACCTTCCCTGTGCTGTGGTCCCCAGGCCTGCAACCAGCTCCCTCGGCCACCTCTGAAATAGTGGCTTTGGGGACATCTGGTTTGCTGAGGCTGAGCTATTCATCTCATCATGTAGCTACATGTGAGTCCTGCTTTATTATCTCCCCGGGAAAAAATGTAACAGCAATAGGTTCTGCAGCCATTATCAGCCCTGAAGGGGTGACATGGGTTGTGTTTTACTTCTAGGTCAGTGGAAAATAGGAAAAGATTTGGAATTTGGAAAGTTACTTGCTCATATTTTTCCATGTAATCGTAAGAGGTCTTTTCTCCCCCATCCCCATCAAAAGAAAATGAAAACAGAAAAACAAAACAACCCCCTCCAAGTTCAAAGGCATGCAAATGAATCCTTTACTATTTTCACAGTAGTTTTTTCTCCACTGGAAAACAAATTATGTAAACAGACTTCTAAAAAGCAAACCCATCAGAGCTGGGCAGAGGAAGTGTTCCTCTGGTATGACTTGAAATGAGGTGGCGGCACACCTGCCTGCAGCTGGTCTCCCTCCTCGTGCATCTCGCCTGGCCCTGGCCCTCTGAAGTTGCTTCCAAGTCAAACAAGTGGCAGTTTGGAAGTAGCACCTAAGGAGGAGCGAGGCTAGCCTGTGCCAGCAAATCCCCAGCCCCAAAGGTTCCTGCCGCACAGGCTTTATTTTCCTTTCCTGAGGTGTATGAGTGGAGCCACCGGTGATGGCCGGGCTGGGCACAGCAAATCCCTCGCAGCCTGCGCCCCTGGACACCTGCGGCTCCCCAACACTGTGTGATTGTTCCTCCCCAGTGCCCACCTTGATCAAGAGACAGCCAGCAGGATGCTCCAGGGCCCAGAGAGGTTTCTTGGCCATTTAATAGAAAATAGATATATAATTTTTTCCCCCCTACTCATCAGAGTAACAGGGATGACCAAGGTGTGAGTACGGAAGCCCTCTGTGCAGCGCTGCTGTTGTCTCAGGGCAGGCTTGTTCCTGCAAGTTGGTACAGTATTTGCGTAGGCTTTGAGCAGTCCCTTTTGCTGACCTTTAAGGCTTATCCTTAGTATTCTAGTTTCTCATGCCTCAGTACTTATTTATTCATAAATTAGGTGTTTGCCAGGGGAAATATTTTTATGCCCTTTTAATGGAGCAAGTACAGGAGAGCAAGCTGAAAAAAAAATCCCATCCCAAAACCCTTAAACAACATTTTTGGACTTTTGAAAGCTGAGATTCTTGGAAAAAAAAGGCTGCATTTCTTCTCACATACTTTTTAGGCTGAATTTTTTTGCTAGTGTATCTAATGATTTACCTGTGTAATAATTAGACAGCTTTTCTATGTTGTAGCAGGACAAATAGTAATGCATGTTTTGAGTGAATCACCTAGGAAAGTGATTCTTGAATTTCTATGTTTCTTCTGTACCTTCATTTCCTACAGTACCGTGGAAAACTTAATAGTTCAGTTGGAAAAAGCCCTGGTTTAGGAAATGCTGGAGCTGCAGGTTGGTGGGGTCTGGGATACTGTGGGGGGGAAGTGGCGTTACACACCTGCCCTGTTGTCCTGTAGTTTCCCAGACATTTATTGTGGTCTCTCAGGGACGGGAACAGATTTTGGTGGACAGTAGTCTGCTGGCTTTCTGTTTATGTGACTTGAGGACAGTGCTTTCCCAGGGTCAGACCACTGCCTCTACCGTCTGCCAGCAAATGCCATTTAACGAGTGGTATTTTGCCTTCATGCGTCCTCATTACAGATGGACCGTAGAACTGGAGCTTGTAAAGACTTGGTAGGATGCCCTTACTATTAGTGTACAGTTCTCTGGGTTTTTATACAGACAGGGTACAGAACAAGATCATTTCTCTGGTGTAAGGGGACATGTCTTGTGGTCATAGTAGTCTCGATCTAGGAAAGATGCCTTTCCTGCCTCCTTCAGCCAGATTGCTATTCACTTAAAAGCTGCAAAGATTGGCTTTGCTGCCAACAACGAGGAGCCAAGGGCCCTTCCTGTTGTCTGTGTGTAACAGGGTTGTCTCGGCCTCTCGAGCTCCCGTTGCGGCTTTTGCCGGGCTCCTGCACAGCCTTGTGTTCTGATAATAACACCCTCTACCCCTCAGCCCCCACAGTGCAGTGGGGGCTGGAGCACTGCAGGCTGGTGGGCTTGACTGGCTGCTCAGGGGGATTTCTGTCTGGGCTGCTTTTGGGCACAGGAATAAGGACACTCTCTCACACACCTTCAAGAAAACTTGAAAGACATGAGTCAGTCAGCTTTCCTTCCAGTGATTACTGAGCTGAAACTATTTCTTTCTGTTGGGGATGCTTGAGGTTTCACATCAAAGTTACTATTAATGATAGAGCATCAGCTGTAATGATGATTCAGAATATAAGTATATATATGGATTTGTTGACATGCAAGAACCACTGGCTTGCTACTGACAGTAAAATGTGGGGCTATCAAGCACCCTCTGAGCTGATGTATTTGAAGTGAAATGAGAGGAGAAGCTAGTGGTGCTTTTTTCCTTCTGGTTTGTTTCAGTGAATGAAATGCCAAAAACCCCCACATATTTAGCTGAGGAAAACAAGAACTGGTGAAAGTTTAACACAAGCAGAGCTCAAAACAGAGCTACATTTTTGCCCTGCATTCCATTTCACCTCCTGAGGGATCACGGTCTGGTGATAATCGGTGTCTGCCTTGGGGCACAGCACAACCCACTGCCGTTGTGCTCTCAGCTGGCAACTTCCTGGAGAATGTGGTTCAAAAAGACTTTATTTCTTCAAGAAGGAGTAAATGGGCTGAGATGGCAGCTCTTCTGGCTGTTCTTCCCTTGGCTTTCCTTCTTCGTGTACTGAGTTGGCTTTGGCTTTGTGCTTCCAAATTTACTGAAAGGCTTGTAGTTCTTCAGTAGCTTTAATGAAAAACTTACTTGCCACAAAGATTTCCGGAAGCATCTGCAGTTCTGAAAGGCTGAGGGACGTGTTTCTTTTTAGTCTGGAGAAGAGAAGGCTGAGGGGGGATCTGATCTACACCTAGAAATACTTTAACGGTGGGTGTCAAGAAGAAGGGGCCAGTCTTTTCTCAGTGGTGCCCAGTGAGAGGACAAGAGGGAACGGGCACAAGCTGGAACATAAAAAGTTCCATCTAAACATGAGGAACTTCTTCACTTTGAGGGTGGCAGAGCCCTGGCAGAGGCTGCCCAGAGAGGTGGTGGAGCCTATGGAGACATTTAAACCCTGCCTGGACAAGTTCCTGGGGGACTTGCTCTAGGAGGATCTGCTTTGGCAGGGGGATTGGAGGAGATGATCTCCAGAGGACCCTTCCAACCCCTTATCATTCTTTTAGCCTCTTTTTTGATAGGTCTTAATTAAATAGCAAGCCCCCTCTCCCTAATCCTACACTTCAATTGAGCTGGGATGGGGGATCCTGCACTTGGCTTTTCTTTGGGGTTTTTCTTTTCTTTCTTGTTTCTTTCCTTTTCTTTCCCACTCTACCTTCCCTTATGTACAGACAACTGTGTTTATACTTCTACTTCTTTCCTCCTTGCATCTCTCCATTCTGCTCAAAGAATTACCTGCCATAACTAGCTGTCGCAAAGACAGAGCGTAGCTCTCACTCTGGAAGAGTCTGCCCAGGGTAGTGGTGGAGTCACTATCGCTGGCAGTATTTAAAAGATGGGCAGATGTGGTGCTTGGACATACGGTTTTGTAATGGGTTTTGTCAATGTAGGGTTGATAGTTGGACTAGATAATCTAAAAGGTCCCTTCTGACCCTGACCCAGATGATACTATGATTCTCCTCTGTCAGGAGAATGTGTCTTGTTCCACATCAGCTGAACCCAAAGGCTGTGGCCACCTTCTTGATGCTCGTGCTGGCTTCTTATGTCTGTGTGAACAAATTTTAGGTTCTGTTCTGTGTGCATTTCTGTTTTTAATAAGCTCCTTTATTTTAATGGTAACAGAATTAATCTAAACTCACACTCTCAGCAGGCTGTTCTCAGCCAGAATATTGTTTTCAAACTGAGACAACACCCTGTTTACACAGATAAGCAAATTCACAGTCCACAGAGCTTCTTCCAGTCAGAGCAGCTGCCAAATACTGAACAGGAAGGGACTGGGAAGCACGTGTTTCACATACATAGCAAACATTTCTCCTTCTGAAGGGTAACCAGACTTTTTTTTTTTCTTTTACATATTTTTTTTCTGAAAAGTTGAAAGCTATAACATCTGCCTCTTGGCTAGCCATTCTTTCCCACAAGTGCTGCTTCCCAGGTTCAAAAAAGCTTGGTTAGGTTATTGTGTGTGAATGTGTCTGGGTGCCTGTGTTTCTGAAACATGCCTTGAACCACAGCAGGGGCATAGAGGGAAATGTTAAACCTGGGTACAGGCTGTGTGCAACAGAGCTGGGGTCGAATCTCGCCTTGAATACCTGGCGAGAGGTGCACGCAAGGGCAGCCCCGCTCTCGGCCTCTTTCTGACATGCTTTGCCTCAAAAATGTCCCCTGAATTCTGTGTCTTTTCTTTGCCTGGCACATAAATGCACAGCGTGCAAGCAGCCACTAGCAAAATCCTGAGGTCCTTCAGCCCGTCAGTCTTCTCCTTACCCCGGTGGAAGCCGTGCCTTGTTTGAGAACTGAGGTGCTGGCCTTAAGTAATAATTTTAGCAGCTGTGGGGTCTGCTCTTGCTATTATTCCTGCAACACCAGCGTGAACTTGGTCTCTGTGACCCTCAGAAGAGTTTTACCCTTTGTACAAGGTACAGCATGTATTGCTTTATATTGCAACATATTTTTTGTTTCTGTATATCTGCTAATGAAATAAAATATCCAAGAGTACTTCTGTGTGCTCTGGTGTCCCAGATTAGCACCAGGCAGTGCTCTCTGGGGCTGGAATCCAGCATTTCGGTGCTGAGCAGGAACCGTGTATAGAGATGCTATCTAACTCCTGTGGTCAGAGCTGGAAGATACTTTAAGTAAGGAAAAAAAACCAAGGCAAATATAAATTTTGTATTTGTGTGAGTGTTTGTAAGGTTATCTTCTTTGCTTTTTTTTTTTTTTTTTAATTTCTATTTACCTTTAGGCCATATCCTGCTTATTTTGGATAGATGAGAAGGAAGCAGACTAAAGGCTGCTGTGATCCTGTGCTTACTCTCAAAATCCCTGGTTTTATTTCTTTTGTACAGGTAAAAGATGCATGTTTTCCAAAAGCCCGTTTGGCATGTTTGAGCTTAGGAGAAGGAAACAGAAGTGATTTCAGATATATTGCAGTTTTTAGAAATGTTTCAAAGTTAGCGTAAGTAAGAGAACGGTTTTTCTGGATGAAAATAGGGGAGTGTGCACAGAAATGCATTCTAGGCTTGCTTTAGTGGTGGTTCAGTCACTCTACTAAAAGTCAACATATTTCTGCTGTACCCCACCCCTTTCACCCAAGATGAAATTGTGCAGAAGGTAAATCCCAACCTGTAAGCCTGTGTTTTATGCTATTTTCACTCCCAGCTAAAGAAAAGAATAGATCAGCAATTTATTCCTACTTGCAAAGCAGAAATGGTAATAGCATCTGTTTAAAGATACAGAGGTGAGGTCTTTTTTCTGACTACTGTTGTCTACTGGTATTTCTATTAGATGTAATGTGATCTGCTGGTGGCAAATAAGGCCAAACACTATGCAACAAAAATAAATTGCTACTCATTAAAAATATATTCCAACTGGTAATGTATTTTACGCCTGTCCTTTTCAGCCTAATTGTGCTTATTCCCTTGGGTCCCCACCTGTGATATTGTCCTCATGAAAAGAGCTTCCTCAGTGAATTAGTAACTGACTTCTAAATATTGTCTGTCTTTACTTTCCCGTCATCTAGCTTCAGTTTGGCATGCTATTAAAGGGCTCGCATTATGAGACTGTTTCACCAGACCAGCAGGGCTGGTCTCTTTATATTTCCATATATTCTCTCCTTCTCAGCTACACAGCACTTGAACACATCTGCATTGCAATAATTTCCAAGAAAGCTGAATCATGGTGTGCTCCAGTTCGTTTGTCATCTCGTAGGTCCCCATCCAGCAAAGCCCTTGGACGCCGTTAAAAAACGGCTGCAATTTGTGTGTAAAACATGCCCACAAAATCTGCTGAGGAGGTGTTGAAAGAAAACCCTGTATTAAAATGTTTTCTTTCAGAGCAGGAATGTTCTGCTCTAAGGATAGAGGAAAGGCAAGAGTTTCGGGAGAGCTAAAAGTTTGTCCCCATCCAACTGTTCTACTTCAGTGTTTCTAACTGATAGCATAGGACCTGATTTTAGGCTGGGTGAAGCCAGTGCAAATTTTACTTGATTTTTGAGGATTGCTGAGTGGGAGAAGTGCACTTACTGCAATGTCTGGTAGGGCTGCACATTAAAAGGCAAACAGTAATGGCAATAGAATTGTACAAAGAGTCCATGTAGTTAAGACAATAGATAAATGTCTGGATGAATTGTTTATTCACACTGGTTTGTTGGGTTTCTTTAGTCTGGTTTGAAGCATGACAGGTTGGTATTAAGTCTTTTCCAAGGATCACAAACATACACTCCTGAAGAAGGTGCCCCTGTGTTTAGCATAGGCAAGTGTATCTCCTTATAAATGTTCTGCTTTTCTCTGTAGGAAGCAGCAGCTGCAAATAGTTTCAGAATATTCAGACCATTGACATCCCACAGTACTTGTCTGCTGTAAGAACATATGGCTGGAGATGGCAGTGAGAAAGATAAGCAGGGAAATATAAGGTCCTGTTCTGTTCCAAGTGATGGTTTGCCCATATTTATCCATTGCCTGAGCCTCTCTCCCATGGACAGATTTATATTTATATAAATAGATCACAAATAAATAAATGTAAATATATGGAGATATTTGTGTTTGTCCCCTATAAATACTACATCTCCCTTCTCTGTGTGTTTAAACCTCTCTTTGTGCCACTCATGAAGAGTTGTAGCTTTTTCTTGTTTAACCTTCTTGAACTTGAATGTATGGGATGTGAATTTGGTGAACTCCTAGCTGATAAGAGAAGGGTCTCAGAGCATTTCCAGTAGCCGTCCTCTCACCTTCTAACATTCCTTGGACCTTAAGCATCTCTCTCCCACTGCTGCCTCCAGCATCATAAATCTGACTTCACACCAAGTGCGGTGGCCACCACATATTTGAGACATGTCTGAACTTCAGAAGAGGTTTTGTATTGCCTGTTTCTTGGGTGCGTCACTGTCCTTGTATGCAGCTAAGGCTGTGTCCATCATTTTATGTCCCTGTTACACATAGGTAAGGAACATCTCTTCCTATGCATTTCCTGACTGGCAAAATATGTGGTTCGCCTCCAGCAAGAGAGACAAGTTCCCTGTGTGGCTCTTAAAAGTGTCCATGCCGCTGGTGGTTTGGTCCATGCCACAGCCCATGCTGTGAGGGATGTGCAGGCTTGTGTGGGCCAAATTTATGACTGAAGCAATTAGGCACAATTCTATGGCTTTTAGCAAGTCCACACCTCTGTGTGGTGATGCTAACAATGCTGCTGATATCGACTCCATGGAAACTACAAGAACTCTATGGTCCTTGGTGAAACCCCACTGCTGCGGGCCTGTAGCGTTTGACCAAAACAGTGGGAAAAGAATGCCATATTGCTTAGATGGTCGTTGCAGATCTCTTCCAACTGAACCATTCTGTTCTGTTATATTCTACTTTGCTCTGGAATGTAATTGTAAGTCAATAGGTTCAGTTGTTGGGCCCTACATAACTATATGTAAGCACTCCTTTCAAACCCCATCTTAAATTAAAGCTTTTTCTCCTTTTGCCATGTAAGTTCCTGAAAACTCAAAGGTGGATGTAAAGTCCAAGTCTATGCTTGATAGGATTTGTTGTGTTAGAGACAATCAGAAGAGTATTGAAGCGACTTTTAGGAGAAGATTGTCCTGTTCGTGGGTTTTATAGTATTTTAATCACTCTTTCAGTAACTTTTCAGTCCACTGCTTTATCATTTTGGGAGGAAAGAGTGCAAATTTGTACAAGTCTTCTCAGGGGCAAAAAGGTGTGACAAAATTAAAAAGTTCAGAATAGCTTTAGAAAATTCAAGCTGATTCATAGTTTAATGAATGAATGCTTATAGGTGGTTAGAAATGAATAACAGATGAGGAAAGAAGAGAAATTGTGCTGACAGATGAGAAGGATCAAAGGCATTTAGTTTTGAGGAGGAGGCCTCAAAAGTGTACCTTTAACATACAATGTTTTTATTTAGATATTCTGGTGCTCTCTTAGAGTTCGTAAAGCAATTTTGATAGTAGTCTCTATGCTTGCCTGTAGTTCGTGCTGATTTATAGCTGGTAGTATATGAACAGGTTTTTAAGAGATGAATTTTATAAGCAGCAGAGCCTTGAAATGTAGCCCTCTGATTAACATGGTAAATAGTACTTTAGCGCCTGTCAGCTTTTTTAAATGATCGGATCATACTGGGCAAGTAGAGACACTAGTTTAAAACTGACTTTTCCTGAAAGAGGATGAATCTCTTTTTCAGACACATGGCATATACCTACTCTTGTGTCTAAGTGGGAGTGCAGTGTCTTGCCCGCTGAGGACAGGTGTCCTTCTCTCTTGGTCTGGTGTCTGCCCCTACCTGGCTCTCCAGACACAAAATTGTCTGTTCAACACGTGAGAGGATGGGGAAGAGAGGTGCATTTCAGGATGGTCAGATGTATTGCAGGAGATTCCTCTGACTCTTCCTGTCGACGACATTGATGGTACAAAATTGCAAAATGAGTAACATGTGTTTTGATGGAATTTAATATGAAATTTGAAAAGGAAACACGTCTCTAGTTATAACAAAGGCTTGACAGATAAACCATTAGATTCTAGAGATTTGCTGCTGTTAAAATAAAAAATATTTTTTCCTTCCATTTCCCCCACATTCAAGAAAAGAAGTATCACTTGATTTCAGTTGAGTAAAAACAAACTTATTCAGCTAACAAATACTGTTGTACCTCAACTACCCAATAGCTTCTACACTCAGCATTTAGTTTTTCTTATGTGGATCCCAGGATGCAAGAACCATTCTGTCTTGCAAGTCCACACTCATCCTCCCAGTTCTTTTTGCTTTGTGTGCTGTGGTAGTGTGTGAAATAGAATTACTTTCTTCCAGCCTATTCTCTATTCACTTTTAAAACACAGCAAATAAAAGGTAAAGGAACAGAGGAAGAGTAAATGGGAAACAGGGTTTCCCAGCAACAAGTGGTACAGAAAGCCATTTCATCAGCGCCATGTCCATGACATGCATCTTGGTCTCAGCACAGATGCCCTTACACGTGTTAAACCCTGAGGCAGAAAGCCATCTCTTGCAGCCAGAACCAGCGTGTCGCTATCCTCTGGGTCCCTCGCTGCCACCTCCCATTCAGCTCCCGTGCATGGAAGTGTTCTCCTTGTAGCCACCCTGCTTGAGTCAGCTTTATTTGTAGGCATGGATTTTGCTTTATGTTTGTTTGCTTGTATTTAAATTATCAGATTTTTGCTCTGGAACTCATGAGCGGTTAGGAATAAAACAGTGCAAGGCAAGGGTTGCCCTGGAAGAGGGAAGGCCAGTGAAGTCTACGCTGTTCTGTAGGCGTAGCACAGAATAGAGCGGTGTTTGGTAACCAGTCTGTAGTCCATCATCTTTCTGAAAAGCTAAAAATCCAAGTATTAAGTTAAATAAGTTTTGCTTTGGCTGTAGAGGTGCACCCCAAATAAAATGACATTCTCACCCTTCCTTTTTGGTCCACTAATTACTGTATGGACAGTAGCATTACAGAGTGCCCAACCCCTCTCAANGACCTGTGGGAAAACCCTTCTGAAGTGGCAACAGGAGACATGGGGAATACAGTACGTGTTGCGTGACACTGTATTTATATTTATTTTTACGGCAATGCTGCCAAGCTTGTGTTAAAATATGCCATAATATGTCATAATTCAAGTGTCTCGACTTGTAACAGAAGCCGGGCCCAAGCAAAATTGAAAATGTTTATATGCTCTCTAAATAAGTTGTTATATGGGAATCTGTGTGTGTATCTATGTTTCTGTCCTTCATTTGTGGCCACCTTTGTGTTTTACAGTCGATAATCTTCATTCGTGACCGAAATTCTCATCGTCAAGAGGTGTCTGCATACATTGACTATGCACACAGGCTGACAACAGATGATTTTGAGGTCTACTTCAGCGGCAAGAAAAAGCTTTTCCCTCAGAGCTCTGATTTGAGGTATTTATCTTTACTTTCTTTTCATTTATTTGCATTTAGGCAATATGTAGAGAAAGATTTAAATGTTTTTGAGTAAGAAGATAGCTTATGAAAGTGTTTCACTCAAAGGCAAACACCCTGGATCAGAATTAGTTGTGGAGAAGGGCTTTAACAAAGATCCCTGTCAAATTCATTTAGTCCAGAGCATAAAACTTAACTAGGACTTTACAACCATCCCCTCTCTCTGCATCTCTCATTGCAACCTGCTTTGATCAAAAAGAGCCACAGGCCAGGCAGCTGCAATCATTTGTTGCCAAAACATCTCCAGCTTTGCCTGTGCTCCAGAGTCAATGGGAGGGTGTTTTTCTTTGAAAGTAGGCCACCTGCAGGAGTCTTCTGCTGGCAAATAAGGTGGCGCATCACCTCTGACTAATGAGAAACATCATCAGTGAGCTTTTGCACTGAACAACATACTTTCCTTAAAATAGATGCTGTCCCTGAGCACTCGAGATACATGTGTGAGAGCTGTTTTGTGCACTTGTGTTGGTGAAGGCCCACTTGAAGAGACTGGGAGCAGCAAAGCTTGCAGTCTGAGTGGGGCCTGGGACAGTCCTTGGGGCTGAAGCAGTGTGTGACACGGCAGGCAGGTGCTTTTGAACATGGGGAAGAGATGGTGAACCTTTCAATGGGCTGGAGTCTCTTCTTCCCACGTGTGAAAAGGTAAGAACTGCCAACAACAAACTGCAACATCGTTGGCAATTACTGTCTCCTGGTGAGAAGGTGTCCAGTACAGAGTAGTTAATGCACTACTCCATTTTCTGAAAGTAGTGCAAATCGTTGCAAATTTTGTTCAGCCAAACTCTGGTGTGTATAACAGCCGGAAAGCAGGAATGGCTGCTGGAGGGGACAAGGAGGCTGGTGAAGTTTATGTGTCATTCGCTCACAGGACAGCAGATGTCACTAATGAGGCCGAGAGGCTGAAACCTCAGCACTACCCGAAATCGAAGCAAAAATTCTGATTTTATGCATTTCAACGACAGGGATGAACAGACATTTGCTGTTTTATGACTGAATTAAGAACAGGAGTAACATAACATTGTGTCTGCTTTGCATATTATGTTCTTTCTACACAATTCATGACTTGTAAATAAGCCTTTTTAAATCATTGTTGTCATACTCAATAAGAAAGGTTACTGCTGTATCCAGCAGGTGTGTGCTTAGTCGTGGCTATTCTGAGTTCATTTCATAACTTACTAAAAGTCTCATTTAATGTACACTTTAACCTCGTTTTCCTTCCTGTGTGTCAGAACTGGGATACACTGTAATCTTCATTGTCAGCTTGGTGTGTTCCTTCCTACCTGTAGTAGAACTATAGCTTCAGGTGATTTTTCATTCAACCTCTTTGTTAAAGAAAAACAAATGGAAGGTGTGGGGCGGGTAAAGCATTACCGGTAACTAGAATGTAACCTAGTCAAAACTGCATTTGAACTTTCCAGCTGAAGGTAAAGGGAAGCTTAGCTAGAGCGTACACAGTGCCAGGAAGGCTAATTTGTTTTATATATTTATATGTATGAATGCATGCACTGGATACCAGGAAAACCTTCACTTTATGGTTAAATGATGTGATTCCTGATGCATCAAGCATACGAACTGGCTTTTCGTAAAATGCCCATCACGTCACAGGAAATGTCTCACCACATTTATGTATCCTGTGGTCTCCACTGGAGCTGTTGGGTGCCCCATTTTGCATCAGTTGGGTGTCTTCAGAGCAGTGCGTTTCATTCCCACCAGGTCCCTCATGGCTAACATTGAGACTGTTACTGGACAAATGGAGGACAGCTATGAAGAAGCCCAGGACAAAAAGCTTGCCTAGTACTCATTTAAAGATTCTCGTTGGCAGAGAACTTACCATGTCCCCTGAAAACCTTTTTATTGAGTAGGTAAAAACATCCTGTTTCTTGGTTGGAGTCTTAAATTTGAATTCACCTGCTGGATCTTGTGTTTGTAGTTGCATGCCAGGTTAAATACAGCCTTAGGATTAGACACGTTATTACATAGACTGTCATCAAAACAATCTTCAGCCATTCTTCAGTAATCTATCAAGAATGCTGCTTGTGAGTGTGCATAATTTGACTGTATGTGTAATTTTGTGCCTTCATCTTTGAGTCCCTTGTTGAGCTCCGAATCTAAGTCTTTTCATTGCATTTTTCTTTCCTGGATGCTTAATGTGTTTAGGTAAAATGTCTGACTATAGACAGCATATCTACTTGTCAGGCTGAAAGACTGAGTATTTCTGTAAAAAGTGGTTGTTCCTAGACATTGTTGTATCAGTTTAAGTAGTACCAAAACACTGCCACCTTAAAGAACAAGTGCCTCGTTGGAGTGTTGCAAAGCTGTCCATCACTCATGGTCATACTTAGTCACCTGGGAGATCTACAAATCTTGGGTTTTGCAAGAGAGGTTAGTATCTTGTGCAGAGCTATCAAATTATCTTTTAAATATAGAAATCCATACTTTCCTGCAACACGTTTTTTCGTTAGCTGCCTGAGGCTGTCAGAAGATATTAAACTTGGTCTTAAGAACCCTCTGAATCAGATTCTAATTCACAACACTGAACAACTAAGTTTATGTGATATTCATACTTTAAATCCAGTGGGTAATATCAGAGGCTTTTCTGTTTGATCTACGTGGTTCCTCTGAGTATTTTTGCCATTTTATTGCGTTGCCCTATTGAGGGAGTATTATTTATATGATATAATCCTCATTTGGTTCCAGTTTATTAAATGAAAGGAATGTGTTAAGCAGGCAGTTCTTAAGAGGTCCAGAATTTGAACTGTAATTGAATCCATTCCCTCTCAGCTAATTTATGTAATCTGATGAGAAACAAGTGTAATACAATTTGTTTAAAGAAGATGGAGAATGTTCACTCTGTGGAACCATACCAAAAAAGTTCTCTCTGAATGAAGCGGCACAGCAAAAGATGAAGCTTGGACTGCCTTCTGTCTGATCAGCCGTACCTTGAGCATCCTAGTGAAGAAGGATGAAACAAATGTCTTGTGGTAGAATTGTACTATTTCAATTTTGCGTGAACTCCTGCCCTGCTTTTTCATTAGTTTTCTGTGGCAGTGTGCTAGATATGGTAATTTTGATACTGTATGCTCTAGCAATTTATCCTCACACTTGGCTCGTGGCTGCAATGTTTTCATTACTCCTCACTGGTGCCCACATTCTTTTCTAAAAAAGAGCCAGGTAAGGAGTCACTGTAGAACATGGGTCATAGATTTCCCCACAAATTAATGGTGTGAAATCACTTACTTATCTCATCAGCAGTGAAACCTGTTGGTTTTGGCCCCAGCACGCCACATCTGAGTGTGGGAGGTCCAGCGTTCAGGGCTTTGTGGTAATGGGCCTCATCTGCAATGAAGTACATCAGGACAGAGGGGTGCTCTCAGACACGGCATGTTTTTCTTCATTACTGGCGAGAACCTCCCATCTGATTCTGCCCTTCTCTCCTAGCTGGGCTGTGGTCTGTTTGGCTGCAAGTAGGCGCAGCATTTGGCAGTCACTCATTAACTGGGGTTGGAATTCCCTCCCATTTTATTGTCAGGTATGTTCTAGATACCATCTGTTAATCTGTAAAGACCTGTAGGCCAAATCATGGCCAGCAATATGTTCTCAAGCGTGGGACGTGAGGCAACATCTCTCTTCCCTGCTGCACCCCATTCCCTGCAGATGGAGAGTAATTTACAAAGGGTTCTGCTGCTACCGTACTTACCCCAGTCAGGGCTGAGAGGAAAAAAGTTGCATTTTCATGCTTTGCGGTGTGGGCAGTCCTGCAGTGCCAGGCAGAAGGTGTGCAGAGAACTTTCTTCATATATAACAGGTTTTGGGTTGTTTTTTTAAATATGACAGAAGGTTGTTCTTGTGTTGAAGGATCCACAGTTATCCATGTCTCCTGCAGCCCTAGTGGTGTGTTTCCTTCAGTGGGCTCTCAGGGGGAAGCCCTTTGGTAACTCACTCTTGGTGTCCATCTGTAGAAGCTACTCGTCATCCCTTTGGTGTGTCACCCTCCAGCCACCCCAGCTAAGGCAGGAGAAGACAGCTTTTCAGTGGTGCTGAACGTCTGCAGATCAGAAAGTCATTAGGTTCTCTCATGATCGGATGGTATAGATATAGACCACAAGTTAAATCCAAACTTCATGTCACAGTAAAAGCAAAAGCATCCTGAGTTTCCAAAATGTGCAATCTCTAAGAGTGGAGAGGATTAGACAGACTCCACCCCCTAATTTGCAGAGTTTACCATACTGCTAGTAATATTACAGTGTGAAAGAAATCAGGGTTGAGAAAAAAAATACCTCTCCTCAACATCCCAGAATTTTGGCATGACTGACATTTTGCCATTGGATCTCTTAGAAAAGAGATACTGGTTTCAAACAGTTTGACAAGGGGAATACTTCGTGTGTAGTTCACAGTAAATAGATACCTTTTTTTCCCCAGTTTTTTGTTATCATACTTAATGTTTACAAAACTGCCTGGGTCTTTGGTTACAACTGGGTCCTGCATTTGCTGACCAATATCCCAATAATACCAAGGCAGTTGCTGTTGAGACTTTGGGGAAATGGTTGGCAAAGGGTGAGAATAGAGTCAGGGAACACTGGGGTCACTCCAGGCATGTCAACCCTTCTCCAGCCTAATGGGGGAAATCGTTCTTCCCAATATCTATCTGTGACTTCAGAGTGCTGTCCTTGTACAACAGTATTCACCATATAGGACACTTGGTGTCATAACTCTCAGGTAGCTCAGCCTGATTTTTTAAGATTTTCAGTACCTACGCTGTTTTGCTTACAGCAGTATTTGTGGCTTAGTCAGTCACCCCTTAGGTTCTGACTTACGCCTGTTGCCGTCTCATGTTTGGCATCTAGAATTTTTCATCATAGTCTTCAAATAATTTGGAGAGGAAGTGATGCCACCGTGCCCACAGGTGAGTGTCCAGGGGTCAATTCTTAAGGGCTGCATAAGTATAGAAAGCAGTGGAGACCAAGTGGCATGTAGATGGGTAGGTAGAGAGGAGAGAGAACATTCAGACTTGATGTTTGCATGTGCGAGAAGAAAATTCCATTACTGCCAACTCAGTACATGTTTAATTTGGAGATGTATGCTACCACATCTGGCTTGTATTTAAATACATCAAATATTACTTTTCACTTTTAATTTCTCTCTTTTTTTCAATTCAGAGTTCAATCTCGTAAGAAAGATGAAGTCTCTTAAGAGGAAAGATTGGCTTTTTACAGCTTTGAACAAAATAACTGTATACATTTGAAATAGGGAAATGGAAACTAAAAATTGCTGAACTCCTAAGATAGAGAAAATGGTAACATAGGGGAAAGGGTATCTTGCCCTCCTTGTCAATGCAGTCCCATCACTGGAAAGAACAGCAGGAAAAACCTCTCAGAAAAAGAAATTGGCCAAGCGCTTGTCTGGGCTGTGATTTGAGTTGGAGCTTCTGTGTGCAATTTGAGAATCAGAGACGATTCACAGCTGTTTACATGTGAAGACAGTCTTACAGTGCACAGACAGATGCATTCGGCAGTTGGATGTAGACACGATCGCTCTTTTTCCTCTTGCCAGTTCCCTGAAAATAAAGGGAACATTTTTTTCAAGCGACTTTGTAGGCCACGAGATTAAATCCTCACCTCACCAGATAGCTGCATACCTTCCCACCCGCCTTGGGTCTGTCTCATCATGTGGACCAAAAATGAATCAACCTTTGCAGTGCTGACAGTAGATGTGCGCTGCTGCTGTCAGGCTGGGTTTTATCGTGCTCTTCTAAGTCACCCTGTTGTTTGGGTAAGATCTGCCAGTCAACGTGCTACAAACCCGGCTGTGTCTCCCACAAGGAGAATGTGCTGAATCTTGTCAAGCTGCTTTTTTCAAGGCTCCTTTAAGGAGCCCACCAAAATGGGCTTTCTGGCATGGGTGTGGGGTAATTAATAATATTAAAAACAATAGCAGCTAATGGGTGAGGTCCCAAACATGAGACCTAATTAAGTATTCACTTAACTGCTTCCCTATTTAGAGAAACACTTAAAGCATGTGTTCATGTGCTTTTCCAGGCAAGAAGACTGAACAGGGACCCTAGATTGGGACTTTAATTACTGAACGCGTTTGCCATATAGGTTGAGAACTGACCTGTTGGAGAGCAGCACAGGGGAAAAGGTCCTGGTGGACAGCAGGATGACCATGAGCCAGCACTGTGCCCTTGTGGCCAGGAAGGCCAATGGCATCCTGGGGCGTATTAGAAGGGATGTGGTTAGTAGGTCAAGAGAGGTCCTCCTCCCCCTCTACTCTGCCCTGGTGAGACCCCATCTGGAATATTGTGTCCAGTTCTGGGCCTCTCAGTTCCAGAAGGACAGGGAACTGCTGGAGAGAGTCCAGGCCAGAGCCACAAAGACGATTAAGGGAGTGGAGCATCTCCCAGAGGAGGAAAGGCTGAGGGAGCTGGGTCTCTTTAGCTTGGAGAAGAGGAAAGTGAGGGGTGACCTTACTAATGCTTATAAATATGTAAAGGGTGAGTGTCAGGAGGATGGAGCCAGGCTCTTCTCAGTGACGGCCAATGATAGGACAAGGGGCAGTGGGTGCAAGCTGGAACATAAGAGGTTCCACTTAAATACGAGGAAAGGCTTCTTTACGGTGAGAGTAATGGAACACTGGAACGGGCTGCCCAGAGAGGTTGTGGAGTCTCCTTCTCTCGAGATATTCAAAACCCGCCTGGATGAGTTCCTGTGTGATCTGGTCTAGGTGTTCCTGCTCTGGCAGAGGGATTGGACTAGATGAGCTTTCAAGGTCCCTTCCAATCCCTGATACTCTGTGATTCACATAAAATGTTAAGAAGCACCGTGATGCGTTATTTATTTAAAAATCCATATTAGAAGGAATGAGTGCATGAAGTGCGGAGGGCAAGGAGCTGAAGGTAGAGCTGACCAGCTCTGCTCTCATTCTGCAAGCACAGCTTTAGTTTGTGCTGTGGTGGCTGATCTAGGCATTGCTCATTTAGTAACGGCCAGTAATGTTTGCAGTGAGGTGACAGCGTCCTGTAGTTTTGTGAAAACTTTTCTGTCAACTTTGTGCCTTGGTTTTGTTGTCCGAGGCACAAGCACCAGCCAGGGCACTGTGTGGTGATCCTCAGGCACCACATGGTTCCTGCCACACACCGGTGCCTGAGAAACCACATTTTCCTTCCAGTTAGACCAGGAAATAGCTGTGGCTGATGTTGGTATGGCCAGATTTTGTAAAAGGTGGTTGCATGGAATAACTAGTACTTTCTTCAGTTACCAGCTATACCCTTGTGAAAAGGATGGCAAAACTCTCCTGCACTGCCTTGGTAAGTGATGGTGCTGCTGTAGGCAAAGCTTTGTGTTTGTGGCAGTGTACAAGTTGAAATGGGGAATGGCTGTGTCTTGTCATAAGCAGAGCTTCTCCCTTACACCTGGCAGAGTGAAATCTCAGCCCCCGTGATAAATAGCCCGTGCCTGTGCCCAGCCCAAGAGACCGGAGGTTGTTTCTTGGTCATAAACTTCCAGGAAGCAGAATTAACACCAAGGGAAGGATGTGATTTAACTCCTTGGAAAAACTAAAGCTTCCAAACTTCCCTAAAATTTCCAAAATACTTATTTGGGAAAGACCTGGGATCTTTGAAATGGTCAGGGTGGGAAAGGAGCAAGGAGAGACAGAGAGCAACCCCTAATAAGCTCAGGATAACTCAGTGATTACTGGCTTTTGTGGCTGCAGTTTTCAAGCTCTCCTGTCTGAACCATGTCAATAATTAAAGATCCAATGAAGGGTGGATATGCAACTGTATTTCCCACATCCTTGGCGAGGTCTGAGCAATCAGTGTCTTGAAATAAACATTTGGTTGAAAAATTCCTCAGTACTCCACACTGAATCTACTAATCTCCTGTGCTGCAGCAGAGGAGCATGTAATTTGATCATGTACAAAATCATTCAAAATTACTCAGTATCACAGTGTTTTCCCTTATTTTTGGATTATTGTTATGCCACATATTTGTGTTTTCTCCTGCGTGATGCCAGTTGATCTTTCTTTGCATCTTTTTCATGGAAATGTCTTATGCTTCCAGTCATTTCACTGCTCATCCTTAGAGCCCTATCAGTTAAAAGTAAAAATCAACAGTGTTTTATAGGATCTGTCCACAATGATCATGTCAGAGATGTTTCATCAAAACCATGTTAATTTTACTGCAGTCATTTTCAGTTTGCTTCCACAAGTATTCTTAAAAGGGAACACATACTTCATAAGCAATGTACACTGACTGTATCGCTTCTTCGTGCCACTGTATTGAAGTACTTACAAGCTTTAAATCTGCATCTCTTGAGGGGAATAAGGAAGGAAAAGAAACCAAAATCCTGGCCTCTAGTGGAGATCTGCATGGCATAAATAATAAATTTCTCTGAGTTTCTCTTG
>VXBJ01002987.1:31189-61350 GCA_013400055.1 Nycticryphes semicollaris
AAGAAAAAGAAGAGGGGGGGGGGGGGGGGGGGGAGGCAGGGTGGACACACAATCCTTTTTTGTTTGTTTGCAATATAGAGTTGGTATTTATGTTTGTGAAAATCTTTATATGATACACAATTGTGATTTTATTTTCAAAATATCCTGAAGGCACCCATGCTTATGGGGAGCAGATGGGAGTCTGGTTGGTGAGCAGTCGGCCTTCAGGAGAAAGCCCAAGCGATGTGTTTCAGCCTGGCTGGCGGTGTTCTGAATGCCAACAAGGGAGTACGCCAGCTGGGAGTGATGTGTCTCAGATGTAACATACTGTCAGTGCTAAAAAGAGTTTTGTCCTTCTTGGCTATTTTTTTTCCTGTTATCCAACATAAACCGCCCTTCTCTTCCTCTGTGAAATTAAGTGTATTGCTTCATTTTCCTTGTCTTTAGTTTAATTTTAAAATTTTTCCTGGTTCTCTTGGTCTCTGAATTTCCTTAATTCCCCCTGCCTCGTTTTCTCCTTTCACTAACAGATGCTTATGGGGAGCTCACAAAATATGACGCTCCTCTGAAGTGAGACTCTCTGGCAGCTGAAGCCCCATTGCCGTGCTCTCAGGTGGTGAGCTGTGTTGTGGCAGTGACACATCTCTTACCTGCAGTGCAGTTTGGGCAGCGCCAGAGCATCCCTCCCTGGGTTCAGAGCTTGCAGCTTGGATTGCGGAGCTTTTCATTTTCCCTTTTATCCCAGGCTTAATAGTTGAGTGGCAGGGAGTTCCTGTGCTTTTCCAAGCAAGCCCAGTGGGGCTTGTTCAGTGCAATCTGAGTCTCGCAGCCCCAGTAAATTCTTCTGGTGCTTTTCCAGGGGCTGAAGTATGAGACCAATTCAAGGAAATAATGTAATGCAGTGCAATAGTAAAGATACCATACATCTGCACGTGATGACAACTTAACTGCAGGTATTCAATGGGTCCCACAGGTTATTTTTATTATGTCTCTGAAAATGACCACAAGCTAGGAAAGTGACTTAAATCCTTTCACTGATAGGGAATTTTTGGAGGGTATGTTTTTCCTCTGCTATGAGTTTTAAATAGTCTATCCCCCCTCCTGCTGGCCCCTTTCTTGATTAATGCCTGGAGACCATGGATTTAGAATGACATTCCAGGCTGATCTAGTAACACAGTTTGGACGTTAGAGCTGCACATGTTGAGCCAAGCCAGAGTCCTTGTTTTGCCAGAAATGCATTGTTACGGGCTGTGTCCGGGCAGTGCACCTGCACCTATGTGCTGGAGCTGCCACCAACAAACCCTTCCTTGGTCCTGCTTCTCATGACCTCCCGGATCGAGGTGGTCTCTGTAAGGACGTGGTACCTGGCTAGCTCCCTCTGCAGCGCTGGTACCCTGAGGTCTATGGGATACTGATACACACTTTCCAAGGTGTTCAAAAACTGGGATAAACATTTGGTTGTGTGGATATATGGCCTTCTGTGCACAGGCAGATCACACATGTTGTAACCACACTGAAAATATTTCCTGAAGAACAGCAGGAGAGAGTGCAGGAGAAGCATGGGCTCATGTTTAAGGTGGGGAAGGAAAGGTAATTCTGTTGTTGTAAATGCTCTTTGGAGCAAATGGTACCCTTTAAGACACTAAAGTTAGTGAGGTATCAAGAGATGCGCTTTTTTTTTTTTTTTTTTTTTTTGCAATGGAATATTCAAATTATTTCTCACATCACATAATCCTACATATATCATATAATGCTACAACATATAAGCCCAGCCTTTTCAGCCCCAGACCTGCTACAGAAGTCAGAATTTTCACAACATTCGACACTAATGAAAATTCCACAATTGAGTAATCAGACCTCTCACATCTGCTAAAATAAACAAGGAAAATAAAAAAGGAAATTGAAAATGTTTTTATAACAGAAGCCCTGTTATTTGTTCAAATAGTGCTACACTGACCACCAAAACAGGGCTAGAAAATTAGAGTGCTGGTTCTGATCTAGAAATTCCTGTGTGGCTTCGGACCTACCTGTCTGAGTGGAAGAGACATGGTCTGTGTGTGAGAGTGGTAGACGGGTGTTGATAGGCTTCATTCTTTTATTCTGCAGGAATCTTTCCCTACATTCACATTTCCATTTAAACACTGATACATTCCTGCAAATACCTTTTAATGTATGTGTTTCTTGCAAAATTTTAACTTTACATAAAAAACGTGACATATAATGTGAATTGTGTTGTGTACTTGTGAAAATATGTCTTGATGAAGACAGGTTTTAAAACAAATGTACAGGAGGCAAGAGCTGTGGTAGTGTATAGATCTAACTGTGTGCATAGGAACTGGTAAGTTTTTTCAACTTCTGGTTGAGAATATCTCTTTTTCTTACTGTTTGATATGACAATATTCTGTTGAATATACAACCCGTATATCATATTTCCATTCAACTACATTACATCAGTTATAAATTATAATATTTGAGAATGCAGCTCCAAACATTAGGGAGGAGAACAACTTATCTATGTTTTTTTAATTTAAAGTTGCTAAAAAGTTATTAATCTGTTCCAAGTCAGACTTTCCCATTGTTAAACCATTGTGCTATTCCAGTGTTTTGTGAAGAAATGAATCTTAATTTTTTTCTTGCGTACACTTTACATATACTGTCTTCAAAGAGAGATGTTTCTTGAAAACTCTTTTTGTAATTGTTTTGCTAATTTCTGATCTCTATCTTTTGTACATAGTAGTCTGTAACATTGCTGCCTGGGAGGCAGACAGTCCCCATCATTGTTGCATTTTTTATTTCCCCTGTCATGTTAGATGTCAAATATTTTCCCTCTTTCTTTGTTAGATGACAGTTCCTGTGTTCTCTTGCAGTCTTACAATTGCTGTTACCTACCTGTTAGTTAAAATCAGTATGATCTTACTGTAGCCCTCAGGAAACTTTATGAATATGTTCTTTTGCAAAGTACATGAAAGATTTTGGTGTCTCTGTTTCTACCCTGTGCCACACTACACATAAGTAAATGAGAGTTGTTCTTACATTGCTTCTAAATGAGAGACAAGTTCTCAGGATTTGCAAATGATGATTCTGAATATCCATCTTTCAAAAAGGGGCAGGAGCTTTGGCCTAAAAGGGAGATTTTGTGTTCACTTCTCTGGAACAGGGTTTTATTCGTGTGTAATGTGCAGATATATAAAAGGCACATGAGGCTGCTTTCACTGTCCTGGACCTGACTGAGATCAAGGCTATTTAGTTTTCTTTCTTTTCTTTCTCTTGGAATCATAGTCTTTTTTTCACACATTAAAGCATCCTGGTCTTGGAGGATGTGCAGGAGATGGGATCCATTCCCATTCTCTGAAGACTGCAAAACCTGCTCTGCTCTTTAGAGTATTTTAAAGTATATGAAGCGAGAAATGTGTGACAGAAGTTAAAAACAACAGGTCTGTTGTACTATCAAACTGATGAGGGCATTGAACCTGTTTCCAAGAAGCCATCCTCTACTTTGTTTTATTAAGTCCTAATGTTTTCTTTAATAAATATTCTGTATGTTTTTTCTTGCTATGGTTTGGACAAGTTCAAACCGTTGGGTTGATACTCCACACTTAAAATGCTTTCATTTGTAAAAATAACACTAAAAGTGATCTTTTGATTTGTGAAAATCATCTATACATTAGTGAAGAGCTGGGATTATTATTTCTGTTTTTTTTTCCATCTCTGGTTTTTGATCATTGCACTTGCATCTAAATTCTGTCAAATCTGTTTTCCTGACAGCACTGATGTTTGACGCTGAGCAGTGTCTCAGCCAGATGCCTCAAACCCAATTTGCCATTGTCATAGCATTAATGCAGTTCTCAGGTTTTATTTCCCATACCCACCAGTTAAATTGGTTTGGCTGTTTTCCTGAGCATTAATTACCATCTATGCCAATGATTGCCAGTTTATTTTTTAACAAACGCTCTTAAACTTTTCTGTTTTGAGTAACTGAAAATATTCCAACAGTATTTGAAAGACTATAGACAGGGTAAGACCTTTTCATCATCTTTTGAAACCATGTCAGACCTTAATCAGGAGCGCAGCAGCCTTAGCAGAAGATTTCCCCCTTCATTCCAGTGGGACTAAATTGATAGCTTCAACTGCACTGGTGGTGTTGGACTCGACAGCTTTTGAAGGAGATCACAAAATCTATTTGTTTGTCATTATTTGTGATAACTTTCTCGTGTGTGAACTTGGGTGAATATCTCATGGAAAAGACAGTAATTTTCAAGCTTCCAAACTGAAGCCAACTCTGTCAGAAAGTTAGTGAAATTAGGCAGTGCAGTGTTGTACTCTTGATACTACATGTTCATACGTTTTGGTGGACTTATATGTAGAAAGAGTAAAGCGCACCCCTATTGTGGTCTGCAAGGAGTAAGCAGGAAAGGTTGGTCAATATAAGCTAGGGAAAATGGCTTCTGAGTTGTAGCTTGCTGAGGAGGTTGTTGCAGTTGTTTTTATCTATAGTATGCAGGAATATCCTCTTTACATCTGTGTATTGAAGACAAATAGGGAAATGTACTGCTCATTTGGTTTGTTCAATATAGAGCTATATTTGGGGGTTTTTTGTAGGCCTATAGATAATGCAGCCATACTAAGCGTATACACCATCTGGATATCCGATTATTCAAATCTGATAGAAAAGTGTAACATTCACATTGTCAGCTGTTTATGGTGTTTTTTGGGAACAGTTTTAACTACAGCCCCAGTAGTCCTACATATCAGTTTGTCCCATTTTGAACAGATTCTATCATTCTGCATGAGGACATCTGCTTTCATGGTCTGCTTCCCGTGATTCAAATAACCTCACATGGTTTGCAGCTCAAGTGAATAACAACTACCATGGCCAACTGACTCCCTTCATGACACTTCATCAGCATCCTCTCTCCATCACGTCAGATCTGTGATCTGTGTCCTGGCCCACAAGACCCAGCAAGTGCTTCTAAACTGCTTGCTCTGTGCCCTCACCTATATTCAACCACATGAAGCTCTCCTTCAGCTTCTGTCTCTTTCCTGCTTTTCCTACTGGCTACTCTTAATGTGTACAGCCTCTTCTGTTCATACAGACTCCTCTGGGAATGGTTTTTCTGACCCAAGCACATGCAGAGCTGTGTAGTCCCATTGTTTTCAATGTGTTTCATGGGGCCTCCATCCTTTTCATCCTTCCACATTTCAAAGGGGTTCTGGTTGTAGACTTTTTCTCATTTTAGTTTGACAATCTAGTTCTACATATGTGCGTCTCGTGCATAGGCTTTGCAGTCAGATTACAAGCTATGAATCTACTGTAGAGAAGAGATAAGGAATGAGAATGTGCCATATGCCACTTTGCTTCATTAATATCACGGTTCTGTTGCTGTGTTGAGATCGAAATAGAAAAGTTGCCTGTCTGATGCCCTGTCATCTCTCTCCTCTGCTGCTATATGTACATTTAAATTAGATTTGTCAGTCTTCCATACCGATAGACTGTTTGGGATTTGAAAGCATTAAAAAACCAAATGCTTTCAATAGTCATGTTGATTTGAGCTATTCAAGCTATGTTTTTCTGTGCTTCACAGCAGTAATTTAAATGTGTGTAATAATGGGTTATATCAGTTTTTTAGCAGCAAAGAGAATAGGCACTGCCATTTCCTGTACCAAACATTCAACCAGAAGAAACTAATGGATCATACCAAAGCCAGCACTGGCAAAATGTACTGCCTGAAGTTAAACGTGCCATTTTTTAAGTAACTAAGCAAGCTACTTTTTATTTTTAGACTAATAGCTGTTCATAACTATCCCCAGAATTAGCAGTCTCCTGGGGGCTCTGGTCCCACCAAATCCTAGCAAAACACATCTTTTTCTTAACTAGTACTGGCAAGCTGTAAACTGCAAAGCCTATTTTCTAGGATGAATCTAGAGTTTGTAATCCAGAGGTTTTCTGAGGATGTGTTTTTACAACAGCCCTTTGGATCTAATCAGCTTAGGAGTTACTCTGCCAAAGAAAGACGTTTTTCCTGAAGACAGTGTAATCCTTTCCTGAAAAGCTCGTGGTTTTGCCACTTGAAGAGAAGTTAAGTTGCTCAAGATGGAAGCTCCTCATGTGTTCTTCTCTCTCCTGTTCCTGTGTATTTAAAAGCTTGAGGTCACTGTAATACCGATAAAATCCTGCATGTATTGCAGAAATTGGGGGGGCACAGGAGTTATAGAGCAATATTTGAAAATGTACCTAAATATTTAAGATTGGTCTTGTAAATGTTTGTATAATTGGCAAATTTTGGAGGATACGCCACATCTTGGCAGAAAACACCCTGGCAGGCCAGTGCCCCACCTCCATGGTGCCCAGTAGTTTCAGTGTCTTCCAGGCAAACATGCAAGAGGAACAGAGCTTTTCTCATAGGATGAGATTTTCCACGTGCCATTTTCCCATTCCTGTGGGTAACGTGCATCTGAATGCCCTAGGTCACTTGGAAATTGCACCCTTACTAGTTCAGCAGGCTGGTGGCTCTGAGGATTCCCTCAGTGCCCAAGCCATTAGGATTTGCATTAGTGAGGTCTGGGAAGGAGGAGAGAATCCTTTCCAAGCCTTGAAGACTGGCTGTCTCCCCTGGCTTTACCTCACACCACTCAAGTAAAATACTAGGAAAAAGATGTGTTCTTTTTTTCATAAAAGTATTATTTTTCATCAGTTCAGCTGATAATTAGAAGTTTTAGTACATGGTTTTATAGATTAATTCTTTCTGGATTCAACTCTTGCCCTAAGGAGATTACAGTTGGAAAGGGAGAAGGCATTTTGAAAGAAACCACAGGAAGAGGGAGAGATACGTGCATACCTTAAGCATGCTTTGAATACATGCCTTCAAAAAAATCCATCATTTCTTCTCAGATGCTTAATCAAACTTTGATCAAGAGGTTAATTTATTCATGGATGTTCACCCCACTTCCTTCAGAACGGAAGACATTGGAGAAGTTGGCCCAGATCCACAAATGTGCATATCCAAACCGATATGCAACAACGCTTCAACATTTCCTTTACTATCTTGCCTACTTGTCTAGTTGCCGTTTAGTTCCTCCAGGTCTTCCTGCTCATTTTGTCATCTTATGACTCTGACCTAGCAAAGCACCCAAGTATTGTTGCCAGTGCAACTTTAGCATGCCTCTGAAGGTCATGTTTTTAAAAGTGTTAAAGATGTAGGCAGGTGCCTAGGAGGGTTTTGAAAAACCCGTGGAAGCTGCCTGCCATGCACCCTGCCTGCTGCCAGAAGCCATCAGCATTTGGAGATCTGTCTTGGCTCTAACCTGCACCTTTGGCCCCTGAAGCAGTGAGGTGAGTGGTAGCACAGGGTTACATCTGTTCATCATGCTCGGGCTTTTCGTTAATAGAAGAGGAAAGCTAATAACCGAACCTATGTGATGACCAGACAAATGCTATCCTTAAGATGCCTTTCTTCATTTCTGGGTCAGCCTTTGCTAGAAATTCCCCTGAGATAATAAATCTTTCCCTAATATTTGATTCTTTTCTGAGGAAGATTCAATGATCTTGTCTCCCGCCTGACTGCTGATCATTATGTACTATTTTTTCTGCTGCAGTGAGGAACTGGTTTTCATAAATCCATAGTGAATGAACTTGAGTCCCTTGTTCTCCAGAGATGGTTGTTCAGAACCTGGTGTGGAACAGGGTCAGAACTTCTAAATGGTGCTTGCCTTGGTTGGTTTTGTTTTGTTTTAACAGCTAAGGCCTGGCTAGGAAGGAAATTTTTATGACTGAGATTTTTATTTTTATAAGGTCAAGTTTTTGCTCCTGTCTGAAGGCACTTCAAAAAGTTAAAAAAGGAAGTACTTGATTAGCTGACTAATGTGCAGTCGCTGTGTACTGGTAAGCAAAAGAACAGGGACTCTGGTTTTGTACGTTCATCTGTCAGCTATATGCAACTTCCAACCGGCCTTCAGTGATTATTAATTGCACAGTATGTATAAGGTATTCATCCTGTTGTTCATTCAGCAATTACATGCCTCTCTTTTATCTCCTTCATTGTAGCTTCAAGATAAAACTTTTTATTTTCGTTGGCCATAAATCCTAATGTGTTGGGTGGTTTTATTCTTTAAAGATCGAGAAAGCTAATAAGATAATACATTCTGAGTGATTACTGCACAACTTCTGGAGCCTGACAGCAGTTTCATAATTTCCTGGGATCGGGCCTATAGCCCCAAGGCCTTTAATTTATTTTCCTTTTACTGTTTTTATTTCTTCTCTTTTTCTCATTAATCTTAGCCTTCATCCTGAAATGCAAAAGGTGGACCCAGCTGAAGTTCAAACAGTGCTGGGACTACTGAGCAGATTACACAAAAACCACTTTGACTACGAAAAACATGTCTAAATGCTCCAGCACTGAGGGAGTCTGCTAGCACCTGCTGAGAGCAAAAGCAGATGCAAGTTGGAGGTCCCAGGCCACGGTGGAGAGCAAGGGTGGACTGTAGGAGGCACGTCCCCAGCCTAGGTCAAGCTGGGATGGTGCTGCCGCCCCCAGTCCCTTCCCTTTCTGTGGACTCTGGGGGAGACGGGCCTGGCCAGTGTCTGGAGAGAGAGTATAATTATGTGCAGCAGCAGTTATCACAGAGAGACCTGCCAGAGTTTGAGGAAACTGCCATTTCTGAACTCTGAAATCACCTGAATTACACAGGTCATCCCAGACAGTAGCATAGTCTCTCCATGATACTGCGCAGAAGGATTTTCTGAGTTAACTGTATTTGAAAAACAGGTAGCGATTCTCTTGTTCCCTTTGTAGTTCGTAGTCCAAACTCAAGAAAGGAAAGGAAATGTTTTGCACTCAAAGGTACATTCAGTCAATGATACTCTACATCCTATCAATGATGTGGCATTGTCCTGGAAGCAAAGGTAGTGTCCTTCTTTTCCCTGCTGATTTGTGAACCGTCTCTTTACGCTTGTTAAGGTCCCACAGAGAACTGTTCTGCCTGGAGGACAGGAGAATTAGGGAGGAAGGGTGAATCCTAAACTTTGGAAATGAAAAGGGAAACAATGCAGCAGTTAAGGGTTTGCTGACTTTATTGGCATCCTCCTGAGGGAGCGAACTTGAGTCACATGCCTAGGTTATGAAGACAGAAATATGTGGCCCGATTGAAGTCCTTTGGTTTTGATGAATAGTGAAGTACAGTGGCTTGACATAGAGGATGACCACACCGGAGAGCGGGCAGTTGGTGAGAGAGCATGGAGATGCATAGGGTGACCATCTGTGTCCCATTGCTGCGTGTAGAATACCTGTGGTGGGGTGTGCAGTTAGATGTAGTATATGTATCATGTGCTTGTTGTGTTGCACATATTTGAAATCATCTTTGATTTGTAGATAATTCATGACCAGAAGAAAAATTAACCGAGTAATCTCTGTGAAACAAATAGTTCAACAGCTTTGTGTGCCTGTGAAACTGAGGAAAATCTAACAGTTATAGGTGCTGGTAGACAGACCAACAAGATGAACTACACAGCACTGTTATTGGACAAAGGCAGGAGGGGTATGAACTTGGCAGTAGCTAAGAACATAGAACAAACTGTGTTTTCCCATATAAAAATTACTATTTTGTATGAATTTAGAGGTTCTTATTATACTGTCAAGAAAAAGACTGAAAAACAGAGTCACAGGATGATAGCATCTTTTGGCTGTGGGAACTCCAACAATCTTGTGTAACAGAACTGCTGTCCAAGCCCTGTTTGTGTTGCTTCTGTTCTGGCTGAGGAATATGCCAGGCCATGACAAATTAAAAATGTACCATTTAGTTTATGTATCAGTAAGAGCTGCGTACAGTAGGAAAGCTTCAGACATCCAGCATCCTTGAGGCACTTCTAGCCTACCTCATAGGACTGTGATTTCTGTTATGCTCTTGTCCAGTCTAGATGCACATTTCCTAGGCAGTGAGGATTTTTAATTCAGTGGAGCTTGCTGCAGTGTACTTTGCATTTATCTTCGCCTCTTTTCAGTGCATTGCCTTGCATGATATGCCAACATACTTATGAGAGTGGACTTAGAGGCTTGATGAGCAGACATAGTTTCACATCAGGCCAATGGAAGCTGCAGATCCTCATCAGTTTTGCATTTTCGTCCTTGATGTCAGGAAAAATGGGCAATCTCAGAGGCAGATCCCAGGCAGGAGGTGGAGCAGCCATGTGGCTTGGGGAGTTATCAGGAGGAAAGGGTAGGATCAAAGGCTTACAGTGCCAAGAGGAGCTCTGCAAGCCCTTTGATCTCAGAGTCACTTGAGCATTCTGATGATGTTAAATGAACGCCAGCCTCTGTGCCCCATGGACGCTTCCCTGCAGTCAGTGTGCGTAGCATCCCTTGCCGGCCTTTGTGGCAGGGTCTCCTGTGCAGGGGGCTTGGCTCCCTGAGCATCCTCACAGTGCTGGTTTTCTGGTGTTGGAGCAGGATCTTGGCCCTCCCATCGAGTGTTGAGTTTGTCACCCTATGGAATGCGAACAGGAATCAGTGTGGATGTGCTCCTTTTGGAGCAAAAAGGAAAAAAAAAATTACTTGTTTTTGAAGCCATACAAAAAGAGGGGAGTCAGCAGCTCAGTGAGACATTTTCAGACTCTTACTACTCATCAACTTCATTGCCATGGAGTAGTTGTAGCCCCAATGACTAGCAGCAATGTGTTAGTTCTTGTCCTCTGCCCGTTGAACGTGCTGGGTGAGCATCAGCCCTTCTGCGACCAGTAGCAGCTCTGCCACTGCTCACAGCTCAGACAAATTCCAGGGTTCCTGCTGTTGCCTGGGGGAGATGTGAAGGGCACAGGCTGTGCCGGAGAGCTGCAGGGAGAAGGTACTTAAACATGGCCAGCACCAGCAAGAGGGAGCAGCTCAAATTTTCCACACCACTAAGAAACCGGGGATGAATGGGTTCTGTGGGCCAGGTGCTCATTTCTACCAATTCTGTGCAAGAGTTCATTGCAGTTACTCCTGATTTACAACCAGTTTGCAAGATAATCTGCCACATGAGTGTAGCTAAACACTACAGGTTTTTAATTCAGTAAGCAGGAAGAAAATCTCCGAAATAGCTGCTGTGCGCTCTAGCTGTGAACAAATCAATCTGTCTAGGTTTTCCAAAGTACTGCGACACATCTCACCCTATGCTGGTAATCATTTGATAAATACAATTATTTCAGTCAAAGCTGCTCCAAGATGAAAAGCAAACCTCAGCATCTTTAAATTTGTTAGGTGGAAAAAGTAGCTTGTTCGTGTTTAACAGAGGTCTGTGACATGCATTTTGTTATGAAATAGCAGTTGGCGTGGAGTCAAGCATATGTACTGTATTACATGGTGCTGTGTCCCACCGAGACGCTGACCTCGTTTGCACCAGAAAGCTGTGGAAGGACCGGCGGGCCGAATCCCATCCAACTATGTTGGTACTTTGTCGTAGTTGGCAAGCACATGCAGAATGCCAGTTTCCCCCCATTAGAGTGATTACCAGTGCACTCCTACCAGAGGGCAGAAAGAACGAGAATGCCAGGATAAAGGAGCTGCAGCTTCTTTTTATTCCCAGTTCCAGTCTCCTTTGTTGTCCTGCATCCCTCTATCTCTCTTGTCTGCACCCTTCTGCTGCTGCCCGACTAAAGCAAGCTGGTCTGTAAATTACCAGGAGGGGGTCTGAAGCCAGATAGTTTGCATCGCAAATTCATAGAACCACAAACTGAAAAAAGCTGTTGAGCCATCATTGTTCATAATTAGTTTTTGACTGAAGTCCCAGTCTGCTATAGGGAATGGTTTTATCTTTGTGTATGCGTGGGTGGGAAGAGAAAAGTAGAAAAGTGAATCAAGGAACCAATCCTTATCCTGAGGGCAAGAAAGAATAGGGTAGTATAATCTAACCCCATGGGATCAAAGGTGGGGCCAACACAGACATAAACACCTTTACACTATGTTCTGTCTCCCTGATTTTACCGATTGAAATACTAAATAGTAAGTTGGGACAACAAAGCTCTTGCCCTGCAGATGCACGCCTTCTGTAGGTTTGGTCAGATGGTGATTGGCAACCTGAGGTTTGCTTGGTGTGTGAAGCTCTCTCCACTCTGCCATGGCATCCCAGCCCCTGGAATAAGCTGTGTAATAAGTTCTTCCATCACAGCTCATTTCCCACTGCAGAATAAGATTAAAAAGGAGACAATCACACACTGACGCATCAAAATCACATTTGTAACCTTGCCAAGGATTTGCCTCTAGGAAAAGCATTGTCCAGCTCCCTAACTGAGCAGCCACAGGGCTTCAACCAGAGCACCCCATCTCCTGGGGCTGGTAATTGGGACTCTTGGCTGCCCTGCCATTGGCCCACATATCCTAGGGAAAAATCACCCACATTTTTTGTGCCCTGGCTCCCCCATCCACTGATGAGCTGTAATAAAACCTGCCTTACATCTCACAAGAATGTCAAGTGGTTTAATGCATGTTTACAAAAGGACCCAGAGATTTTGTGATGAAAGACATTCTATAAGCACCATGTGGTTTGATGTGCTGCCATCTTGGTACCCAAAGGATAACTTTAAGGATACAAAAACCTGTATTCAGGCTCCTGTGTTCTGGGAGGGCATCTGCCAGCCTGCGGAATGAAAATCTGCTCAGACCAGAATTAGTTGATGAATGAGAAAAAAAAAAAACTTGCCTCACGTATTTTAGTTTGTATTCCCAAACACAGTGTGTTTCTCATGGCTACTTGGTGAAATGATCTATAGTCATTTAACACCCCCCATCCAAGAGGCATTCTTCTTACAGCTGCACGATGAGTACTGTGCTGAAAAAATGCTACCTTTCCTCCAAAACACGTGGTAATAAAACAAAATAACAATAGAAGAAATGTAGACTGAAAACTTTTTTTTTTTGTCATTTGATCATGTTCTTCCAATAGCATGTTTTCATCTCAGGATAATTTAAATACTGAAAGCCACATGAAACTCTGATAACAAAAATTAGTTTGATTAGATTGGGATTATAGTAACTCCTAAATAGCACTTACTGATGAAGTTTAGTTTAAAAGAAGTTTAGTTTTATTCTAGAGAAAGAAACGCAGATGAGATGGGATTCCCCAGGTCCCCATTTCCAGCCTGGTTGCAGAATGCGTTGATGACAGGGAGCAAGTTTCACCTGAACAGTCACAGGGGAGAGGCTGCTCCAGAAAAGCCTTCTCTAGCCCCTTGTTGCTCTGCTCAAAATGTTCTTCTGACCTCCTGCCTATCTGGGAGTATTTCCTGCTAGCATATATTACTTTTTTCTCCCAGGAGCACTGTCTTGTAGCTGCAGCAGGCCTTGTCATCCTGCTGGCTGAAGGTGTGTTTGAGGCTTACTTGAATGTCTCATGATGACATCTCTTGATGTCATCAGTTTTCAGTGAAGAACATGAATAAAAGTATGCAGGGGAAATTTCCTTCTGCGTCCAGACTTGGGGTTTGTCTCACATCTAAGCGCATGATGGGAACTACTTTGTCATGGAGTGAAAGAGTCCGTAATGAAACGGTTTGCACTAGACATTGATTTCCCAGCAAAAAGGCTGTCTGAGCTCTGGTCTTGTCTTCACTGGCTTAAATGTGGAAGCATGGTAGGAGTGGAGCTGGAAACTTGGCAAAATTCAGGAAGTTATTATCCAACAGCTAATTGACTGTTTCCTCCTTCAGATGTTTAATTTCTTTTTAATGAATGTGGGGAGGTCTTTGCAGAGAGATACATACCCTCGTTTTCCCCCTCAACGTGACCTTCCTAATCTGGTAGCCATTTTCCAGGAGAAACAGCCTCTCTTTGTTCAATTGGACTTGTTAATCAAATTGTGTCCTGGGAGAAAGGGAGAAGCTGTATGGTTGAAATAAGATAATTGAGTAGACAGTTACAAGAATCTGTGTATTTCATTTGTATATAAGTTTGTACACATTCCTAGATTCAAACAGTGAATGAAAATATCTTCAGTTTATCACTTAATGTGAGTACTCCAGAGCATTAAGTAATTCTATAGATGACAAATTAATGTGACCAATTACCATATCAAACAAAGCAGTTACTACTAAAGTGAACGAATTGCATCCACCCACCTTTCACTCATTTTCTGCAGTTATCTAAGCTTTGGGCTTTGTGGAGTTCCAGAGGGCAGCTTCAGCTTGCACTAATGCACTTGCTCAAGGATGTAACCTTGTGCTGAGCACGCTGTTCCACGTTATCTGACTGTAACCCGAGGCTGTCAACTTCAGGGGCAAATCACCAGCTGATTTCAGTGATGCCTTACAGTGATTCTGTAAGGGCGTTGTAAATTCATTTCCATGTCATTATAGATTGCTCCATTCCTACCAGAGGTGTTTGGGGTGGAAAAAGTTTTAGTATTTGGAGCACCAAGGCGTGTTGCTTGGCACTCTTTCAAAGCGAGGAAGAAATCAAGGCGCTTTAAAAAACAGAACCATGTATCAAGTTGGAATGTTTCCAGAAGACAGAAAAATTAAAAGGTATTTTGTAAATTTCTTGAATTGTCCTTAAACACAGAATGATTTCCTGGCTTCCTCCCATCTCCTCTGTCTTTTGCAAAAAGATATGCTCATCTGGTTACCCACAGAAATGCAACTGCTGCTTCAGTGATCAAATGAGCATCCCAGCAAGGCTCACGTAAGAGCACCATCACATTGGGACAGAAAGGTTTCTAAATAAATGCTAACAGTGTGTGTGCAAATGACCACCTGTTTGTTGGCTATGGGGCAAGTACAAAACCCAGACGGGCTGAGCTCAGGTGATAAGAAGTTTGGGAAGTCAAAAAACAAAAGTGTGAGAAGTCTCAGGGAATTCCAACCTCTGACCAGGGAGAAAGACTGATAAACTGCTGAAACCCTCCCGTCCCCATTTTGTATTTGTCATAGCCAGGCGATTTCTTTTGAGTCCTGCTCAGTGTCAGACATTGTGGAAATGAGTGAGCACCGTCCACCTGATGGTTTGCTCGGAATTAACTCCAGGCCAGGCTGACACTGGTAGCTCTGGGGAGTTGGAATTTTCCATAGGGAGCTGGAGTTCAGCCCCTCCCACCGTGTCTGGCCTGCAAGGAGACTTCCAAAAACTCCTTACTACCAGAATGATGTTAAAAACAAGAGAAAGGAAGACAGTGAGGCAGCAAGAGGGTTCCATTGCGATCCTAAGGGGAAAACATCAGTTCCCACATCTGGTTTACAGATCCGTGGTGGTCTAGGAAGCACTTTCAAGTGGTCTCCAGATCTGTTTCCGTCGCAGTAGTGGTTCTCAAGTACAAGCACTTCCCATCAGTTACAACCTGGTCTCCAAGTCTTTCTGTAACACCAGCACTGAGTGGATGAGGAGGCATCGTGGGGCCTCCTCCATTCTGGTTTGCCTGTGATCAGAGAGGTAGGGCCATATCTGGGCAGATTTTCTAACATTTAGTAATCTTCTGCTCCTTGGTACATCTGTCTGGCTTTCAGAGGGGGCTGTTGTGGAATTGGGAACTACTCAGCATGAATAAGGAGGTCAGAATCTAGCCTTTAAGCTGGAAGAATGACATCCATTAAAAGTACAGTTTTTCTGTTTCACATTTTCACAGCTTTTACAACTGGGATGGAAATGTCAGCACTTCACATTCCAGCCCTAATTATCAAGTGATTGCAGAAAATGCCTGTGGACTACTCTTGAAGAACAAAAGTGATAGGAAAATAATAAATGTGGATCCCAAGGTAAGTGTCTTCTTTTTTTCCCTCCCAATATTCTAAATTGCCTTTATGCAATGGAGTTTGACTGCTGACCTGTTGAGTCTAATTGCAAACAGTGTCTTTATCAATACACACCTAGTACTTTAGGCTTAGACATGCTATTCCCCTTGTTAACATAGCTGCTCTGGTGCCTGTCAGAATAAACTTATCCCACCTTTTTTATGACTGAGCCTATCTTGGCTTTTCCCTTGTGATGACAAAAATGAGAAGTTGAACTGACTGAAAAACTGAAAGGTCTCCCAGGTACGGTTTCTCTTACAACCTGTGCAAGGAAAAATTGCTAAAATGTTGGTGATGTATCCTGGGGATGGTGGTCCCTCCTCTTAAAAATCTTCTATTATGAAACAGGCCTGCAGGTGGATAAAAATAAATAAATGTTGGATAAAAATAAGTAAATATTAGGCTGCTTTGAATCAAAAGCTGCAACTTGAGAGAACTGTAATACCTCAGATGCTGTCAGGCCCTGCTGAATGACAGCAAATCAAGTAAACAGGATCAGTTCCTACATCTGAAGAGTGGGCTGTCTTCTGCCCCAGCACTTCTGCAGTGAAGTGAAACTGGCAGATTTCTTCCTCCTTAATGCAAGAGTTTTGACACGTCCTAAGGAAAGCAGACCCCTAGGTCGGTAGTTCTTGTAGCAGATTGAGACTGTCACTGGCATAAGGGACAAACTTGGATTTTAAACCCTATCCTTCACAAAAGAGAAATTTCATACATGTTCTTGTGGAAAGCTGTGTTTCTCCAGTGCACATTAAATCACAGAATTTCAGAGTTGGAAGGGACCTCTAGAGATCATCTAGCCCAACTCCCTTGCCAAAGCAGGATTGCCCAGGGTACATTACTCAGGATGGATTTGCAATTGAATAGAAGAAAGAAAAATACTTGTGCTTCAGTAGTGCTGTAAACTCGATGAACGTTGTGGACTCTGTCTCTTATATATGATTGACAGCATAAATGTATGCTTTGTTTTCACCTAAAAATGGCTCTGATCCTATTACTGCTGAAGTTGATTTGTCTCTACCATTTATTTGTATAGCAGCTGATTCCAAACAAAGCAAATGCTTGAATCATACCTGGGTTGATTAAATTGCCGCGGCAATTTTATCTTCCATGTTGAGAGCTGAGTGTGTTATACCATGAATACACAGCTTCCCTCTGTAAGAAACCAACTATATTCCTCTCGTGCCAATCATCCTTTTTTAAACTTTACAACTGAAGTCCTTGGACTATAGATTGGATATGACAAGCACACCCAGGCTTCAGTTGCTCTCCAAACCAGCATGAGCTAAGCTGGGCAATAATTTGTATGGGTTTCTACAGAACTGATCTAGGATGATGGTTTCTTTGATGTGCTTCCCATGAAAGATGGTCATGTATGAATAGTAACAGTAAAAAATATCAAATTATATGCATTTCAAAATAAGTGCATTGGTTTGTTAGAAATTCAAAAATGCATGCCTAAAAATGTGTTTGGTTGCATTGAAAGTAGGCCACCAGTCCAACTTCCTGCAGCTGCAGAACATCTGTAACAAATAACCAGCTCTTCAGTGTCTTCATGAAAGATCCTTGCATGCCAAGAGCCCCTACTACATTTGTGCATGTACGCTGTGTCCCCCTACAGGTTGCAGGGCACAGGCCTGAGATCACCATGAATCGGGCTGGCTTTGGCGTCTGTAACACTCACCGATGGAGAAAACGCTTTTGAGAAGTGCTTGCTGTGGGCCAGGCTGAAATCAGCCTGAGTTCTCTCTCGTGGGGTTCAGCTTGAACTTAGTACCAGCCGCCTGGTCTTCACAAGCCAGTCTTCTCTTTGACCGATCAACGGTCTAGTTGTATTTAGGTAAAAGAATTCTATCACTGTCATTGCATCTGCTAAAAGCATTGCCGGAGTAACAAACTGCCCAGCAGCAGGACATTAGTCTTCACTGAGAGATCCTCCCCATCCTCAGAGCTAGTTTTACTTATCAAACTTTATATCCATGTCTTTTCTCTCTTCTTAGTGTCTGTAATATTCTGTGTTTCAGGCCCACCCAGGAGACAACACAACACGGACACCTGTTGAAACAGATCTCTATCTCCACGTTGTTATCTATGACCACATCGTCAGAAGAGGGACCTAAAGTCCATCTGTGTGGCTCTTCTCCCAGTGATTTGTTCAGCCATTTTAAAGTCATCTGAAAGAAAAATAAACAGTTGAAAGATCTTTACCTTGTGTTCAGGGCCAGGAAGGGGGATTTTTACACTGATTTAGAGTTGTTTTGCGCCTCATTTCTTGAGGGAAGTGGCAGGGGGACCCCATACTAGCTGTAGAGTCCATGTACCTGGGTCCCTTGTTTGTGAAGTCCATGAGGTATGTGAATTGCAAAAGCAGCTGAAGGCAAAAAGTTCGAACCCAACTTTTCCCATTACTTCTAAGGTAGCAGGGCAGCTGGGACAGAGATGCTGCATTCTTTCCTGGAGTAAAGAAAAGAAACTACTGTCTCATAGTTCCCCAGCCAAGGGATGTTTTAAATTGTTCCTGGGAGGCTTTTCTGGGTAAGCCTGGACCTCTTGAGCAGCTAACACGTGTAATGTGGACCAAGGCAGCAGAGAGGTTGGACCAAATAGGCTGGTAAATGTAAAGAAATCTGAAGCATTTTGATGGCATTAGTGGTGCCTCAAAGGCCACTTTCCATCAATTCCTGCTCTGCTGCTGTTCCAGTAGCAATTTGCCAGAAGTTCAGGCATTAACATGATGGCCCAAGGGACTCTCTTCCATTCCTAGGGTACCTGGGGAAGTTACCCGTACTTTGATGACGCAGCTGCTGTAACCACCAACATCACTGTCTGGTTACTGGAGAACTGGGAAATGGCACAAAGCTAAGCAGCAGAAGAACTAGCAGGAAACAAAGTCAATAATTACAGAGGAAAGAAAAAGAATGTGGAGGTGAAGGCAGAGGAAACAAAGGCAGAAAGTGCCTGGATAAAATTCTCTGAATCTTACTGTTTAAGGGAACTGCATGATTTTAATGATCTTTTCTGGCCTCCGAACTGTGAATTTGTGAAAAGGACAAGTGAGGCAACTCAGGCAAGAAAAAAAGACAGTAGCAGCACTGCTGGGCTTACCATAGGTGAGGTTTATCTGCCAGCCTCATCACAAGCCTGTTCCCTTTGGAAAAGGCTGAGAGCCTCGGTCTTAGCAGTTGGCACATTAAAGATCCCTTTACTGCAAGGGGAAGGAGTGTTCCAGTAATTACAAAGTGAAAGTGGGTACTTCAAAGCTGCAGTAATTTGGGAGAGACTTAGAAGCCTTGTTTTCTTTCCCATAAAACTTTCAATGTTATGAAGTTCTGCCATTTCCAAAATATCATAAAATCTTTTACTGTAACATCTTGCTTTTATATAGAGCACTTCATCCCATAGCACCCTGAAATTTTTGTAGTGAACCGGAGGTTAGTTTGCTGGTCCCTGATCTGCAGCCAGGTCGGGGAGAAGCGCCCAGCACATGGTGAGGCTGGGGAAGGTTATGAGCCTCTGGTCCTTCCTTCGCTGAGCCTCCATGGCCTCCTCCATGGTCGGGCCGGCAGAGCCCCCTGCTGTAGACCCAGCAGATGTAGGCTGGCAGGAGATCCTGCCTGCTGTGGGTCCTTCCCAGCAAAGCAGGTGGCAATAACTGAGCTAGAAACCTGCTCAGAGAACAAACAGGGGAAGGCAAAGGGCATCTCTTCCCAGGGCAATTAATGGAAAGAACAAAAGCTCAGGAGACTGTGGTAACTCTTGGATTTTGCAGAGGGATGTGTGTTGGAAAGTACATTTCCAGAGGGAAAACCTTGCACTGTTAGGGCAGGCTTCTGACCTTGGTGCTTGTAGGTGTTTCCCTCATTTAGCTCTACCAAACATAAAGATTTTGTGGTCATTCCTTGCATCTCACCTGAAAATCAGGCTTCTGTCATGACTCAGCTTTGCTTTATTGCTCCTGTGTCTTGAGGCAGCTCAAGGGAAGGGCTAGATACTGAGTTACAAATACTTTTGTAGCATTAAAGCAAAATTGCTATTATAAGATAGCTTAGTATTTGGGATGTGTTTTCTTCAAGGAAAAAAAAATCAGAACTCCTGAGCCATTTTGGAAACATTAGCTTTTGTCTCTCTTGAGCACTGGAGAGGGAGAAATCCTCATTATGAAGGGTGGTAGAAGGGACAGTGTAAGGAGAAAGGGTATGAATTACATTTTTCATTCCTCTTGTCAAATTGTTATTTTTATTTCTCAATATAATTAGATTGTAAAGTCATGTTAAAAAACCTCAGTTGGAAAGTTGGTCCCTGGAGCTTGGAGAACATTCTCTTAGAATCATAATAAATAAATAACATGAAGTAGAACTTAATAGAAGTAAATTTTTAACCGGGAAGTTTATTTCCACAAATTGTTTTCGTCATATCAATGAACGCTCTTGAGTTGAAAGAAGAGCAGGAAGTCTAGGAGAACCCTATGGATAATGGAATGAAATTTGGATCTAACTGGGCTTTATGTGTTTTCAAGTCAGCAAGCGCACCAATGCACTGTATATCTCTAAAAATAGGTAACTGAAAGGCTGTGAAGATGTAGAAAGCATCACCTTTTGCAGCTGGTACTGACCTCCTATGGAATTGTAATTTCATGCTATTTCTGACTTGGCAATAAAACTCGTTTGCCACAAGAAATAAACTGTAGTATCTGCAATGAAAGAATGGTGTTCACAGAGTAATTCTCAGAATTGTTGGCTGCTCAGCAAACTCATTTGATTCCTTCCCACCCATCCTTGCCTATGAGCTAATCTCCCAGTGTTCTGTCTCTTCTGACGTTCAAAACCCGGGACTCAAGAGTGTTATCATAAATGAAAGCTGCTGAGTTACATGTTCTAGTTCTTTGCCAATCCTATTGGGAAGAAACTCCAGCCTCTGCTCCCAGTAAAAATCTCCCCCCAAATTACTTCTGTAATCTGCTTGCATTTTAAAGGAAAGGGTAATTGTCTTAGACAAACAGGACAGTGCCTAATAGCAAGTAAGTGCTGTTACACCCCATTTCCCTAAAATGTCAGTGGTGGTTTTTCCAGCATTTTGTCGCTGTTCAGCCCTGCATAGACACATGGTAAAGTGGACATGCAAAATGTGGTAGTCACGAGAGGAGCTTCCTAAGGACTGATAACCACATGAAAGCGTCCTGTATGTGTTCTTATGCCCTGTGACTTTTTAGCAGAAACAAATTCAAACTGTCTAGCCTTAAATTATTGCCTACTGTAACCATATAGTGAATGGAAATCTCTGCATTCTGTTCCAGTGTTGTCGCTGATCATGATATTGACTGGCTGCAGGTGCAGAGGTTGCCCCTTGCCATAAAATAACTGATTTTAGGCATTGATGGGTAAGTGCATCCTTGCAAAGGATCCCCACAACTCTACATTTTATACCAGTTACGGGGGTTGTGCATTTTTTTCCAAGCATGTCAAAACCATGTACAGGAGTTATGGTCTAGATTTTATTAGCCTGTGTATGTTTTGGATTCTTTTACATTTCTTTACCTCCCCTGCCAAAATCGTTTTGTTCTTTTTATGTGGAGTCTGGATCTTTGGTCTTGCGACAACATTCGGAAGTGGTGGTGGTGGTGTTCATGTTTTGGATGATAGAGTGAAGCTGAAAAGTAGCATGAGATTAGTGGCGAACAGCTCCATTCTGAACCACAAGCAGAATCACGGGAAGAGCTATTATTTAGTACAAGATACGATGCTTTGAGAAGAAAAGTAATTTTACACCAATATCTGAAGTTCTTTGTTCTTAACTGTCACAGCAGGATGCTTTGACATAGTTAGAAACTTTTCATAGTATGTGAAATGAAATTCTAGTGGACTCAGTGTAATTTTTATGGAGAGGCATCATCAGCTTCATGTTCTCTGACCAAAAGTGGTTTTGAGAAAGGCTGGCTCTTCTGAGGAAACGAAGCAACAGCGGTAAAAAAGCCCCACTTCTGAATTTGGTAGTTGTAGAGTAAGGTATCAGCTCAGGAAACACAGCAGCACTTCATGAGCTCTGTGTTTGTGATACCAGCAGCTGCCTTGCCAATCAACCTGCATCTTCAAAGCTGAAAAAGGGAGATGGCAGCACCACCCCTGTCTCATGTAAAGAGCAAGAAGATCTCCAGGCAGCATGCAATTAGGTCACTAGATGTTCTCCTTTTGGCCATCAGTGGAACTCCAGGTCCCTGCATGGAGGTTTTTCATGATGAGGGAAACATGATCCCTGGGCCCTAGAGAAGGAATTATGCTGGGAAGGCACCTCCAGCAGGAAACTGATGCCACCACCTGAGCAAACACCCACTCCAGCCAACGTAAAAAAGCAAGCATATATATATGTATATATATGTAATAGCTGTACAGAGGAGTAGTTTGGTACAGGTTTCTCACCTAGTGAAAAGCTGTTTTCTGTACCCATCTCGTAAGACCGAGAGCAAGGAGGTTCAAAGAGCAAGCACTGCTTTGTTCCCTAAACTATTATGGTTGGTGTAGTGTGATTGCATGAGGTGCTGGCTGTTGTGCTGTGGTGGTTGTGGACTTCACAGTCTCGTACATGGGAATGTGTGTCTATGAGGAATGTAGGGGATGTGGCTTTGTATAAATGCTGGAGCAGGACAGAGGGAAGCCCATGTAAGAGAGGTGAAAAGATGGAGCAGAGGCTGGTGGAGCTGTCAGAGGGTTTCACCCAGTGACAGTGAGGAGAGCTGGATGTAGGAACCACAGCAGTGGAGATTACTTTTGCAAGTAAATTCTGGAAAGCCTGAAAGCCAAGCAACTCATAAGTGCAAGTGTGGGATTGGCCTTCACATGCTGAACAGATTTTGCTAATATCACTTTGTTATGCAAATATGTAATTATTTAATTTCCCCCAGAAAGAGTATTTGTGGTTTCCTCTTCCCCGGGACTTCAAATGCTTGTGTGGAGGGAACAAATAACTGAAGGTACCAGGTATGTGCAGTATATGGAAAGCTCTGAAAAAGCGGAAACCTGGAATTTTTTGTTGGAGGTTTTAAATAGCACTTTTGAATCAAGGGACTGCTGGAGCATGGTGAGGCTGGCCCTGACAATGGTACTGGAGTTGCTCCTCATTTAAATTAGCTTAATTAAGATTTAAGCCTACTGTGTGCTTGGGGCTAAGGAATAAAAGGGTAAGGTTGCCTCAGAAATTGGCCTCTGTGGTGGGTTGAGATGGAGCTGCTGGGGCTCAGCAAGGAGACAGTGGGATCTTGAGGCCTGGCTGGAGCTGCGCAGGCTGGGGCTCAGAAGGATGGTACTTGTGGATTGTCAGATCCTTACCGACGGGGGCAAGAATTAATGAGAAGCACCCGCTGACCCTCTCGTTCTATATTACCATGGTAGAATTGAATATAGATGGGTGCTCAGCTTGTAAAGTCCAGTCCTGCCTGATTCTAAGGCAAGTACCTTTTGTGTTACTGGAGGGGAGAAAGACAGTTGGGCTGTCTTATGCACAGTCAGAATTTCAGATAGTTTCTATTTGATTTTGCCTCAAATACCTGCCAGTGGATGCATCTGTATACACACACACGAGCATGTGCACGCACCAGCCAGAGTTTGGCACTTGCTTCTAGAGCAGCATTATTTTACCTTTTATATTTTTCCTATTTCTTAATAGAAAGGAGAAGCAAGAAAGAAAAAAAAAAACAACAACAACAACAAAATCCCCACACAGATTAGTAACAGTCCAAATTGTTTTCTCAGCTCTGCAAATGGAAATCTAGACTGACTGTACTGGATAGGATGGAGTCACTCCATAATCACACCAGTATGTACACAGAATTTTTCCTATGTGGTGACAGTTAATCTTTTTGTCTGTCTGCATGTTTTGTAGCTGTTCATGCCCCTGCAGCTGTTTTGTGTAGAGATCTGCCCTCTAGACTGAGTAAAACCTAATTTGTACATTTGGACCAAAAGGATTTGTATGCTGTGCAGAAAGGCCGATTAGTTTATATATGGATATTCCAAAGAAGTGATTTAGGAAGTTGCACAGTGTTTTGAGATGTGGAGGGTGTCAGTATATCATACTGAAATGTTTGTCTTGTTTTTATAAACACAGGAAAGGTAGGTAAGCTTTTATTCTGCACTTGCTTTGATGATTATGCCATTGCGCTGCTATGTTTGGCAAACCAAGACAGAAAAAAGGGGGAGGGAGGAAAAATAAGAAATTAACACCACATTTAGTCATCTCCATTAAAAATGCAAAATATGTAGAGTGTTTCTGCACCAAGTTCAGACTAGATTTCATTCCACACAAATAATTTTTACTGCTGTTGCATCAACATTAGAGCTCAACACATTCTTTAACTCTTCTTAGCATTCTAAATTACTTGTTTTGCCTTTATCAATAGAAGACTCAAAAAGCTGATCAGCGTGCACATCAGCTGTCACCAGATGGACCCATGTTCCGGGACAAGTTCGGGTATTTCATTCTGCTGAGTTTCTCTTAAGGCATAATTGGGATAAGTTCTGCAGACAACTGAAAAGCTGAGATTTTAAATTTAAGAACTCTTATTAACAGTTTTTGCACTTCCTAGGTCAAAAGCTTACATAAGGAAAATTAGTACTGCTTAAATCAGTTTGATTAGCAAATAAGTATCTTATTAAGAGTCTTGTAAAAAAACCAAATTATCACAAAAAGCAACGGGTGGGTCGGACATGATTTGTCATTGCAAATCCATGCTGACTGTTCCCAGTCACTTTCTTCTCCCTCATATGCCCAGAAATGTGTCCCGAGAGGACATGGTCCATGATTTCCCAGAGACTGAAGTGAGACTGTCTGGCACTCAGCTGTTGGTGCGTCTCCTCTTCAGTGTGTTTGTGTTCTCTTCACTGAGTAACTCCAACAGATCCATGGATGATCTTTTTTCATCCTGTGCCTCCCCCCACAGTCCTTGTCTGTCCTCTGCAAGGGCACAGGTCAGCTGTCAGGGAGCTGCTTTGCACTGATGAGTGACAGTGATTAGTTTCTGATACTCAGCGATCTGTTGCATAGATTGAGGTTATATTTGGTGAAACTGAGTCTGAACTTCATGTTATTCTGGGAGGAGATTCAGATCTGAGCTTTTAATTTGGCCATTTTGGTAGAAAAGACTAAAATGTCAGAGCAGCACCATGGCCATCCTGTTTCTTCCTTCTTTCCAAAACAGAGCAAGCAGAGCCTCTTTTAAGGAGCTCGCCACTTGCTTTTTGAAAGATAAGATGTTTAACTTTTTCATTTTTTAACCAATAACTAAACCAGAAGCAAATGAAATTGCTGCCTCAGTTAAAATTAATTTTGTCAGAGAATGAAGTGCAGTAGTAAAATCTATCAGGAAATGCTGGCTTAATAATATAATGAAGTATATTGGCCCTATGACACTTGGCCAATCAGTGCAGCCAGGCTGTGGCACTCATCTGCTTCACTGGGAGCAGAACTCAGTCCACAAAGTATATTAAGAAAAACCGCAGAACTACATTTCCATTCTGGAAGTAGCGCCAGTGTCAAAATATCTACTGGTAACCAAACCACAGGTTATTTCCATAGCCCTCATTGCCATTTGTAAAATGTTAAAGAAACTGAGCTGAAAAGATGCCCATGGAGAATTTCAGATGGGGACATGGTCAGAATCCAAACTAACCAACCACAATTTATTTCAACCAAAATATTTCATTTTAAATGAAACCATTTTCTCACTTTGCTAGATCCTCTTGCCTACCTGTCAGTCCTTTAATACATCCATATTTTAGCAATAAACATAGATAAGAAAGAAAGAAAAGAAAGAAAGAAAAAGCCATGGCTGACAGGATACCAGAGTTGTTTCTGCCAACTCATCAAAGGCTATTAAGCATACAAACCGGTAGTGATGAATATTCATCAATTGATGAAAGGTTTTCTTTCCACAATCAGCAAATTCAAATACTTCTTTCAGATGCAGAGACTGCTGTTTGTGTGCCAAGATGTGTATTTTCAAAAGTGGGCACTAATCTCTAGAACCTCTTTTCACTGAATTCACCTGGCTGCCCCTGAAAAGGAGGGCTGCAGAGTCATCTTGGGGCTCACAATCTAACTCAGGAACATCATTCCAGCTTTTGAAGCTGAAAGTCACAGTGGTGTGTATTTGTAGTTGGATGGACAGCAAACTGGCTGACAAAAAGCCTACTGTTGAGTGAGGTGGAAAGGTCTTTAGATCTTTCTTCCTGCATTGATGAGAAGGGCTAGCAAACATACATCTAAAGCTTTAATCTCCACAAAGGTTCACCATTAATAACAGCGAGTGCTTGTGGTGGTCCCCTGTTAGAATTCCAGAAGTACCTAAAGTGGTTGACAATAGCAAATCCACTGACTCCTTGCTCTTCTGCTGTAGTAGTCCAGAGGAGCTTACTCAGCTTTAGTAGTGCCTTGACTTGGACTGAAAACTGGTACTTGTGAATTTGCCTTGTGCAAGAATATTTTTTTGCAGTGCTGAGCGCATATTTAATATGTGCTTCACCCTCATGGGTTTTGATATGTTTAGTTTCAATTAAACACAGCTTTTTCCTGCCAAAACTTGGTTCATTTGCTAGATCAAAATTGGTAGACTGCACATTTCACAGTCTCTTACAGGGAATGGTCAGAGCTGAGGGTGTTGCAGTAGGCTGGGTGCAGCGTCACTGTCCAAGCTTGTGTCTATAGCACACTTGCTGGGTGTGCATTATCCTACTGGAACCTGTAATGGTGTCTCCATCAGTATTAGTGGAACAGTTCCCAGTCTGAGGCAGCTCTTTCAGCAAAATGACCATGACAGCTGGGATTAGCTGGCTTCTTGTTGGTCAGCTGTAGCAGAAAGCTTTCAAAAAAGAAGGGTCATGAAGATTACACCATCCCCAAAAGATAGCTATTCCTTTCAGTTGTGGATGAGCTCTGATTTTGCTTAATGCATTGCTGAATTGCTGCATGGTAAGCCTGATATAATTTATGGTGTAATGGAGAAATTTTAGCATGCATGAGGGAGCAGGACAGAATTGCAATCTTTGACTCTGCTCATACTGATACAAGTGTTAAACTAGCCTGCTGGGCTTCATGGGGACAAAAATATCTCATCCACTGTGCAGACAGTCACTAAAGACCAGAACAAGGGCAGATTCTTCAGTGTCATCTGCCCTTCATTGCCCCATGAGAGCAACGTGAAGAGTTGGAAGATGACCTGCAGGGAGGGGATCTCCTGTCTGTTTTGGCAGGTACCTAAAGGAACTTCCCTGCTGCCTGCATCCTGCTCGGGGATGGGTGGGGGAAGCAGTAGTTGTAGCCCCCTTCCCTCCTATCAGAGCCCCCAAAAAAGCTAACCCAGACCTGGGGCCTGTCTTGCTGCAAGATAGGAACAGTCCATCAGTGAAGGATGCAAAGCAAGGTCATGTCACGTGTAGTTGGGTTAGCCTCACCCAAAAAAGTATAGCGATAACAAGTCGTTGAGCTCCTCGTTAGTGGAGAATTCAGAGAAAGATTAAATGGAAGTCAGTGACTCATTCTTAATGTTCTTGATGTATTTTAGCTGGTTCTGGGTAATTTTCCTCCTTCTTCCCACTGAGATTGGTCAGCAGCATAACACACATGTGTATTGCAATACTGGTCCTTTCACCTGGGCATTCAGTCAAGCTGCACTGGATGAGCATCTCCTTTTCCTGTTACATCGCTGTTACCATCCACTTGGGAATTACTTCTTTCCACTTTCTTTCCTGTCCCATAAATACTATTTGCAAGCATTATTATAGGGTTGTAGAAGCAGCTGGAATCCGGCCATTATCTCAATAACCCTTGGAATTTGATATTTTGGATTCTTTTACCACAGCCAAAAAGCAGAGTGTGCCTCCTGTTTGGAAATACTGCATCTGTAAGAGGAAGGGGTGGTTTCAGAGGTAGTCACTGATCCTTGCCATTAAAAAGTTCTGGTCAGAACCATGTTTTGAGGGTGAGCCTGTGAGTGCCTCCACCTCCATGATATTTATAGTAGAAGCCCCTTGCCCCTCTCTCAAGGGCAGGAACGCAGCTTTGCCATTGCATGTGCTACCAATACAGTTACATCTACGGCTTCAGGGGGCCTCTTTCTTCTCTTGGAAATCAGTGTGACTCTTCTGAAACCAGTGGGATTAAACTGTAAGCTCTCTGGGACACAGTCAAAGTTTTGTTCTCTGAACAATGCTGAACTTGCTAGCGATTTGCAGCACTTCCATGCAAGAAAAGAGATAATAGAGAAGTGGAAAAGTGCTGTTATCTCAGAAGTCAGGTCTAAGAGTTTGCTGGCTGTTATTTCCTAATGAGGAGTAACTCCTAACATGTACTGGTTTGGTTTGGTTTGGTTTGGTTTGGTTTGGTTTGGTTTGGTTTGGTTTGGTTTGTGCAGTCACGGTGCTCTAGCATTTTAAAAATCTCCTGTCCAGTTTGAACTAGGGATGTTTTTTAACTTTGGAAACCACAGAACTGCATGTAATGAGTATCCCACCATGTCACAGGGACAAATACATACAGCAAAGGGTATTTTAAACCCCATGTGCTGTTCTGCAGTAGTCTCAAAAAACTGCAACAGCTGTCTAAAAAGAGGCATTGAGAGAAGGCACCTAGTGCCCTGAGAAGTCACCTTTTCCTTTCTGCCTTACACCAACTGTCCTCTTTCTCTCTCCTCACTGGCTGCAATAGGATTGTATCGGGCTAACTTTGTATGTTAGACATTTAACTTAACCACAGTTAAGTGGTGGGGCAAGGCTCTGGGAGCCAAATTCTGAATTAATTTTGCATAAACAGAGCTTTCTGTTAACACTTAAAAGATTTTAAATAAAAGCTGAGCAATAGGGTGCTTGAGCTTTCATGCTGAACTTAAGGCAGTTCTTGTCTAATCCATCTTTGCTTGCGTACGGTGTTAGATACATGCTGTCTCTGAGGTTTTGGGGTTTTTTTACTGAAGTCATTCTTGATGTACAGTGGTCCAATCTCAAGAGTCAGGCTGCAGTTTGGAAGATGTATTGGATATGTAAAACATTGCATTCTTATGGCTAGTTACTTGGTGCTCTACGTTTAATACAGGATTCAGTTACACTTGGTTCCTTTAAAGAGTTGTGGTGTTGTGGCTTTTTTTTTTTTAAATCACATCTCTCACTAGTAGAAAATAGCATGACTGAAGTTTTGAAATGGCAGTTCCAGTATTTCACATGCTTAAAGAGTCTTCTTTGGGATTGACAGTTCTTCCATGGATGTAAACCAGAGAATGCTGCTTGTATTGACTATTTGAGCTCTCAGTTTGAATAATAAATAATTTTGTTATCTTTCTACAGAGATCTGCATTGGTTTTGTTAATTGTGTACAAAACCTTCATAACACTGTAATGTTTTATGTCTATTCCCTTGTACAGTTTTTATATTGCAGTAACATAAGTTTCTTATGTAGAGAAGTGAAAGGTATAGCTAATCTTACTATTAGCATTAATAGATTGTGTGTGCTTGTAAATATATGGATAATATTTTTAGATGTATTTGGCAAATTCAGTGCCTCAAAACTGTCTGAAAATGAGACACTGCCATGGGTTGCATTTGAGCACTCAAATATGGAAACATATAAAAATCATTATTCTGCTTTTGAAAATTTTTTTGTTGTCTTCCTGCTGGTAGGCACTTGCCTGTTGTTACAGGTGAGCCCTTTAGAACTGCAAAGGATAAAGGAGAAGTTTGCCTCAGTTGATAAGGACTGGGTTATGGACCAGTTGAGCAAGCTAGACATCCATAAATCCATGGGTCCTGTTGGAATGCACCCACGGGTGCTGAGGGAGCTGGTGGAAGTCATTGCTAGGCCACTCTCCATCTTTGTCAAATCATGGGGAACGGGAGAGGTGCCTGAGGACTGGAGGAAAGCAAATGTCACTCCAGTCTTCAAAATGGGCAAGGAGGAGGACCCAGGTAACTATAGACCGGTCAGCCTCACCTCTATCCCTGGAAAGATAACGGAACAACTTATCCTTGGTGCTGTCTCTAGGCATATCAAGGATAAGAAGGTCCTAAGAGGCTGTCAACATGGCTTCAGCAAGGGGAAGTCATGCTTAACCAACCTGATAGCCTTTTATGAAGACATAACCAGGTGGATAGATGATGGTAAAGCAGTGGATGTGGTCTATCTTGAGTTCAGTAAAGCATTCGACACGGTCTCCCATAGCATCCTTGCATCCAAACTGAAGAAGCGTGGCCTGGACAATAGGGTAGTAAGGTGGATTGTGAACTGGCTAAAGGATAGAAGCCATAGAGTTGTGGTTAATGGGATGGAGTCTAGTTGGAGGTCTGTATCTAGTGGAGTCTCTCAGGGATCAGTACTGGGACTAGTACTATTCAATATATTCATCAATTACTTGGATGAGGGAGTAGAGTGCACTATCAGCAAGTTTTCTGATGACACCAAACTG
>VXBJ01002987.1:61513-72501 GCA_013400055.1 Nycticryphes semicollaris
TGAGGGGTGACCTTACTAATGCTTATAAATATGTAAAGGGTGAGTGTCAGGAGGATGGAGCCAGGCTCTTCTCAGTGACGGCCAATGATAGGACAAGGGGCAGTGGGTGCAAGCTGGAACATAAGAGGTTCCACTTAAATACGAGGAAAGGCTTCTTTACGGTGAGAGTAATGGAACACTGGAACGGGCTGCCCAGAGAGGTTGTGGAGTCTCCTTCTCTCGAGATATTCAAAACCCGCCTGGATGAGTTCCTGTGTGATCTGATCTAGGTGTTCCTGCTCTGGCAGGGGGATTGGACTAGATGACCTTTCAAGGTCCCTTCCAATCCCTGATATTCTGTGATTCTGTGATAACAATAAGATTACCAATCTCAAATTCAGCAGAATTTGAAAGGCAAGCTCACCCTTGAATACATGATGTATTTTAGAGTTATATTTGGTGCTTGATAACGATACACTTTGTGTATCCCATTGAAAACATGAATGCCCCATACTGAGAATAATGTGTGTTAAGGTCCATATACTATCTGCAAGCTAATTTTCTTATTTTCTTTCTTCAGGTTAGAAACAAATTATTATTGTGAGCCAACGTATTTATAAACCATGAAAATGCAAGGAGGCTTCTCTCCCACCTCCTGTGTTTCTTTCTCAGATGTATGACGTAAGGCACCTGTTGTGTTGGAAAGAGTATTTTGGTGGGGACAGTGTTACGGATCAGACAGGGTCGTGTCTAATGCTGTGGCACTGGCAAGGGGGGGGTGAGACATTTCTGTCCTTCTGGCAGTGAAAAGTATCAAAGGCAGAGGAGGTGTGTGAAATACTCTTAGCGGAGCAGGGAACACCTTCCCGTGCCCAGCTGTAGCAGGAGAGTCTGACGTGTGGGATTTTCCCTGCTTGCCATCACAAAGCTCATGGGAGGGTCATTATGTGCCTGAAAGGGCTTCTCCTTTCACCGGGTCATGGTGCATGTCCTGTTCCAGGGGCTCAGGCTGCTGGACGCAGCGATGCCAGCCCTGGCCAGGTTGGAGGGTGACAAGAGAGAGATGGGCTGAACTCTAGCACAGCCCCATGGGCATCCCTTCACCTGCCTACCATCGGCTATGCTCTGAGTCCAGCGAGCCATGGGATTTTCCAGGGGAGAGGGCTGAGTGCGGTTTGATTCGTGATTTTTGTTTTATTGCAATCACGTTACTTTACTGCCTTTGGAGGATGGTGGGTGGAGGGTGGGAAGAGGAACATCCCACCGCCGCGCTCCCCCGGCTGCCCTTGGGGACGCGATCAGCGCCGGTGATTGCATTTCCAGAGCCAGGTCTCCCTCAGCCTCTCTGTGCGTGTGTGCCTGTCTGTCTGTCTGTCTGTGTTTGCTTCCCTTTGGGTGGTTTCCCTTGGCTTTGCCTCCTGCTCGAAGCCGGGGCCGGGCCGGGAGGGCGGCGCGATTGGCTGCGGGGACTAGCCCGGGCGCGGGGATCGCACTCAGCCAGACACACGGCTCACACTCGCACACGGACGCGGCACACACGGCTCACACTCACACACACCCGCACCGCACACGCCACGCACGCAGCTCACACGCACCCGCACGGCGCACGGCTCGCACACCCGCACAGTCTCTCACCCGGGAGCCGGCATCCAGCCGCACCGGGAGCAGCACCTCCGCCTCTCGCCAAAACAACCTGCACGGAGGGGAATAAGACCCCGCCGCCAACGCCGGAACGGACGGCACTTTCCTCCACCCCGCGTTTTCTTTTTTTTTTTCCCCCGTCTTCTTTTTTCCTTTTTTTTCCCTTCTTTTTATTTTTCTCCCCGAAAGAGAAATTTCCGTGAGCGGATTTTAGCGCAGCCCCATCCGCACCCGCTGGGGCTCCATCTGCCCGAGGCAAACCCCGCCGGGGACCCGGGTCTCTCGCCCACCGGCCGCGGGACAGCGGGACAGGGCGGGGGGCTCCAGTCCGCCCGGCCGCTCGGAGGGTCGGGATGGCGCTGGTCCGCTGGCTGCTCTGCCTGTGCCTGGGCTGGGGCTGCCTGTGCCCGGCGCCGGGGGACGTGCCGGCGGCGGGACGTGCCGGGCTGCGGCGACGGGCGGCCCCCGGAGGGGCGTGGGGCGGCCGGGCCGGGCCGGGGGCAGGTACCGCCGGGCTGCGGCGGCCAGCAGCGGCGGGGGACACGGTGTCGGAGCACATGCTGCGGCTCTACGACCAGTACAGCGGCGGGACGGCGACGACGCGGCACCGGGAGCCTCCCGGGCAGCTCCGCCGGGGCAACACGGTGCGCGGCCTCCGCCCGCTGCCGGCAGGTGAGTGCGGGCACCGGCCCCGGGAGGGCCCGGAGATACGGGAGGGCTGTGGGCCTGAAGATGTCGGCTGAGCCCAGCCGCCGGCACAGCTCCCTTTTGGCTGACATTGTGCAGGGAAATTGGCTTCAGTTCTGCAAAAATGAAGTCTTGCCCCCCCCCCGAGAAAGGTGCTGGCAGCACCCTCCCAGCCGTGTCTGTCCGGGTGCCCAGGGAACCGGTGTAGGGAAGAAGAGGAGGAAAGGGTTAGAAAAGTAATGTTTCCTGCAGCATGTTTTAGGATATAATGTTTACATTGTTTCCCGTATTGTAATTACTGGTTCATCTCTTCAATTCTGTATGCAGTGTCTGTGTCGTATGGTATCTGAGCACCATATGAGGGAAGTGGAGTCATTAACACATCCTCTCTGGAGTCTCCTTTTGTCGGCATTTTGCATGTGTAGCTTCTGTTGAAACCAAGGGCTGATTTGCATGTGATAGAGTAGAAACATGGCGTGTCGATCCTTTAGACTAACCACAGAATACTCGTTTTGAGACATTGGTGACAGTACCTGTAATTTGGGGCAATGGCAAATTACTTTAATTGAAGCTGTGGCAAATTAGTTGGAACATAATTTGTGCATGGTAAATGCTGCACCTCAGCATCTTTGGCAATGGCACTCAGATCTCTCCGTGGTTACAGATTGGCATGCACAGGTATATTTATGAAAATATCAAGTCATTTTTCAGAAAGGGGGAGATGTGTATTTGACATGGCAGCATCTCAAAAGAATGGTGTCCCAGCAGAAAGGGAAGATGGTACTGCTTTGGCACTGCATCCCCCTAATGCCATTATTTTGCTTTTTGTGCATCTGACCTCTGGAAGAGCTAAATAGAAATGTCAGAGCCCAAACATGACCCTTGCTGGGATGTGCTTTGCAAATCCACTGCATCCCAAAAACTTACTGTTTGCATGATGACTGTCAGGCCATACATACCAGTCCAATTTGCCAGTCTCTTTGTTTTCATTGCACGAGTAGGTTGACCCAGCAGCTTTTTCACAGACACACACCTGTCAGTAAAACTGAGTGTTGTCTGGGAGTTTCAGTAACTTGCATTGATTTCTTCCTCTCGCAGAACACTGAGCACTGGGTGCCAGGCTCTCTTTAGGTTTTTTGTGAGTCATTACTTCTGATTCTTCAAAGGTGACAAAGTCTATTATAGGATAGCTTTGCAGAGAGGTTAAATACCATGAATAATTGAAATGGCTTTGGTGTTTTAAGATTGGCCTTACAAATGCTCTCCGCCAGATGTTACTGCAAGTATTTCTGTCCACAAGTCAAGCATTAGAGGATAGAGGCATAAATAGCCTTGGTTTGAAAGCTGGAGAGCTGGGACTCCCTGGTTGCTGCTCCTACAGAGGAACTCCCTTGTCTTTCTAACATGATGGGTTTTTGCAATATAAAGTCTAATGTACGTTGCTTCGTTCTGAGATAAGCAGTTCCTTCACTGAAAGAGGGGAAAGTATAATCCTGAAAAAAGGGGAGGGGATATAATCCCAAGAGAGTGATTTTTGTGCCTTAAGCATAGTTGATTAAAGATATTTATTGTTCTAAACTGAGAATGCCTTTGGTTGAAATCCCATCTCTGTGGTCTTTCTGATTATATTTATACTCTCACTTGACATTGGGTGGCAGCAGTCCTATAAACACACTATTCACTAATCCCTTTCCTCCTCCTCCAGTACTTCGACGGTTCAAGTGCCAAAGCAATAAATTGGAAGTGGTTATACGTTTTTTGACACTTTTATAAGTATTTATGCAAAATATTTAACCAGTTAGCTGTTGTCTTTTTCTCGCCATAGGCAGCAGCAGCAGCTCATTTGGAATGGTTATTGATGGCAGAAAAGTGCATTTCCAGAAAACCTGTAGAACCCCAAACATCCCTTGGGGCAGTGGGGAGAGTGAAAAGGCTTTTTCTGGTTTCTGACTTCTTCCTTGCGCCTGCTGCCTGGCCAGCCCTGCGATGGACATGGCACACCCAATGTTTCCCTTCCGAGGTAGTTTCTTTCCAGATCCTCTGCACTGACTCTTGCACTCCTCAGCCGCAAATTTCAGTCTCCCACAGTCTTCTCCTCATCCTTAATGTGGCTGCCTCAATGAAATAAATGAATTTTGTTGCCATTACTCCTCCAGCCCATTTTACCATCCCCCTGCCAGCCCCTTCAAGGTGATGGCTTTTTGTCTGTGAGCAGAACTTCCCTGAGAATCTGCCCATTTCTCCCACATCTACAGGAAGAGGTTTTGAAGGAAATATTCTATGATTTCATTTGCAGTTTAACCATACATTTTGCAAATTAATCGTATATTCTCAGGAGAGAAACTGTTTCTTTTCTGAAACATTACTCTCAGATGTGGCTGTGAAACCTTTTTGTGCTCGCTTTTCCCCAAGAGGGCTTCTGGCTCTTCCACAGCACAGGGGTAACCCACCAGACAAACTTTTGAGACCCTATAAGACAGAGCAAGTGATGAGACCAAGATCTGGTAGGATTTATTGAAACTCATCCCTGATTCTAGTCCAAGAAAAGTGGTGTTGCATTTGGGAGCTGCAGTCTTGCAATGGACTGATGACAAGAACAAACGGAGACATGATTAATCAAAGGAAGCATCCTAACAACTGTTAAATGCAAGTTTCTCTTTCTGTGGCTCAGTTCTCTGTGAGGATAAGGTGAGAGCTTCAGCCCTGCCTGGGCATCTCTGAGGTTTCCATCCTATGCTGCTGTGAAATCTCTTGCACACCAGATTTCATAACTAGGTGGGTTATTCGTGGTTTGTTGTTTGGGCTAGAGGTTTGACCTTTGATTTTGTTGAATGTTCGTGTGATCTTCTACTCAGGAAAATTTGTTTTCTATTAATCTTGCTAAATCATCTCAAAATGTAATTGCTCACTTTGAGTCACTCAAAAATGAACCTTCAATGCCCATGACAAAGCTGAAAGAAACCCCATGCTCCAAGCCCGTTACAAGTGACGTAAGGATGCACACCATTCACAGTAGAGCTGGTTACATTCCGGCACTGCTCTTTCTCATTAACTTAACTGCTCTAATTTATTTTTCTGTATTTGATTCAAATGATGTTCAGCCCATGGTTTCTGTGGCAGCCGTGTCAGTGCCATGAGATGTGCCTGGGGTGACACCAGCAGCCTTTGTCTTGCTTAGACCAGGCCTCACAGCGAGCTCTACTCCAGTGTAAATCCTAAGACAAAGCCTTTTCTGGTTCTTCACCTGCAGGTACCACATCAGCAAGTGGTTTTCTATCCCTTGTGCCTCTAAAAAGACAGCTGGGAAGGTGATCAGACAGGACGTGAGTTAGACCCCAACATTCTCACGGTTCTGGCAAGTGTAGTCTTAAACTATGTCTGGGTCTGTGCATCAGTTTCTGTACATCACTGTTCTTTTCTCCTGCCAGTTAGCAAAACTGCTGTGTGACCAGACCTCCAGCTGATAGAAATCTGCTCGCCTTCAGTGCTTCCTGCAGAGGTGTGCTCATCTGCAGCTTCTGAAACTTGGGGTCTGGAGGAAAGATAGAGTGCACAATAAATAAAAGAGAGCACAAAGATAAAAGCCTCAAATTCAAGGCTTTTGTTTTGCTTTTGAAAGCGCTTTTAATCATAGCATTGCTAAAGGAACATGTCTTGCAAATGAGTCATTTTAAAAACTCGACTTTATTGGAGGGTCCCTCTAATGATGTTATAGTAAAGCTATACAGTCAGAAATTACTTTAAACTCTTTTTTATTGACTGAATTTCAAGTAATTTTAGGTATTACACCTGCCCTTAGGGCAATTCTTGTGGTTTAAGAACTATGTTCTCCTCCTTTTCAAAACGTCTTTCTTTCCTTTGTTGTGGTGTGAAATGCCCACGCAAACAGGGGAAACCAAATACTGCACAGGGAAACCAGCGACTCGCTGGCTGCTGTCAGCCTGTAAAAACCAGTACTGGCCAAATTCTAGCCTCTTTGAGCTCTAGGAACTTTAAGGGTCTTTTGTAACAAGAGATTTAAAAACATTTAGGCAGGAGATGGTGAGAGTGTGGAGTTTTTTTGGTTGGTGGGTGTTTTGGTGTGTGTGTGGGGGGGGGGTGTCTGTACCTCCATATGTAAAATGTACACAGCAGCATTCTGGTACTTTCTAGGCAGAAGGAACTTGAAAATCCGTAAGCTATGATTTGGACAGGCTGGGCCCAAATCTGCAAACCTCTGTAGGTTTGGCCTCTCGGGACCAGACCTAGAATTTGCATTATCATTTTCCCACTGTGCAGCTCATTCATGATGTGCAATGTGCGTATTTATGGTTTCCATATCATAAAGTCCATGTGTAAGTTAGATTCTGAGCATGCACCATCGCTGCTTTTTAAAGATCTTTGTGTAGCTGATAGTTTTAATCAGTTGTGGACTTCTTTCTGGTTTGTATGAAGTTACTGAGTGTCATAACCATACCTGCTTTGCTAAAAAATAAAATAAAAATAGTTTAGCACCAAGTCCTGTGCTCCTTAAAAAGAGAGAACTGGATCCTACATTTTTCTTTTGCAAAATAGTCAAATTGATAGGGGGAAGCAGCAATCAAGAGAAGAGCAAAGGTGGGAGAAAACAAGAAATCTGGTTTCCAAATTTGTGTTCCTGTTCTGGAACTTGTTGCCATTTCCAGCTCTGAGTGAACTTTTGTAGCTGTGCTGTGAACCCTTGAAAATGAAGTTTTACAATGGAAACACTGATACATTTTTAACTGTGCACTTGCACAAGGGCACTCCTTTAATATCTCATTTAAATGATGGCTAATGATGACTGTATAACTAAATAGTCCTCATTATTGCATCCTTTTTCACCCGTGGGATAGATTTGGCAGTCCATAAAAATGTCAGTGTATCCTCTATAAAGGTAAACACACCACATGTTCATGGACCCATTCCAGCTTACTGATGGCTGGAAATGCCCCTTGTAACATGAATATTTTCATGCCAGTGCTGTCAGTCTCCACAGATTTCTTAAAATGCATTTTTAATGCTGGTAACAGGCAATCCATACGGCTGTGGGTTGCTGCAGGGAGGTGAGGAAGCCTCTGCAGACTGAGCAGGTACAAGTGCGTGTGGCTGTGGTGCCATAAGCTGGGTTTCTGCTTTAAGCATCTCTGACAACTGGTGCAACGGGTGATGGCACACCTGACGTGGTGTCTGGGTGACAGCCACTGGTGTGATCAAGTAGGGATTTTCTTATGTAGGCCTGGAAAGACAGTCCATCCCCTCTCCCCATCACTTGTGCAGGGGTCTGGGGAAGGGACACTGGCCCCACACCAAGCTTTGCCATGGAGCTGCTGGAATCTGGGTTAAATTTGAAGGAGGGCAGAGCATGCAGGTGAATAATGGCTTGCATATGAGCTGAAGAGGCCAATAACTCTGTAGCTGATTCATTTAACTGCCTGTACCTTCCAAATTATGTTCTATATCAGTACAAGCAATGAGATGTTCTTTTTGTCTAGTACCTTTCTGCCCAGCTCGTGGCTACCACTCCAAAGCAGTAGAAACAAGAGGTGCTAACAGTGATGCTGTGCCTTACCTATTCAAAAGAGCTCGATCATGCAGAGCTTGGTCTTGAAAATTCCTCATCAGGCTGGCAGCAACATATCGTGATCCCTTGAAGGAGAGCAGAGATTGTGTTAAAATCTGGCCTCAGAGTATCCGGAAGGTAGCAGTGTATTCCTTGCGTATAGCTCTGTTGCACATATTTTTCCTTTGCTTGTTTCCCCCTAAATCTTCTTACATGCTTGGTTGCTGAGAAGGTTTCTGTATGTCCTATTTTGTACTATGAAAGAGCAAAGCTGAGTTTGCAGAACTCACTTCAAATAAGAAAGAACTAAAAGATGTAGCTGAAGTAGTGGTGCTCGGATAGAAATCTTGCTGTTTACAGGGTTGGGAAGTGTTACCAGTGAGCCAGAGGAGTTACTGCTGCTGAAACAATACCAAGTTTCTACTGAATTGCATTGTGTACTGCTGTGAATAGGGGTGAGGTTTGCTAAGTACAGTGGCTTGGAGACAGCAGACAGAGTCTCACCAGGCGGTAAGTGGTGGAACAGCAGTGGCCAGTTGTGCAGGGACACCCAGGGTTTGTATCCCATTCACCACTGTTGTATCCTGAGAGGCAGCCCAGGCAGAGGGACACCTTATGCCCAGCATCCCTGTATTTTGACATCAGATCTTTGCCTGTGTCTGCCACAGACCATTCTCGTTTGGGCAACTAGCACAGAGAAAGCTGCTGTTCTCACTGTTTATGTTTGACATTGAAAACGTAAGAAAAAAAAGTTATTGTGATGCCAGGATCTTCTATAGGTTTCTGGGCCTGTGTTTTACTTTTTTTTTCCACATGCAAAGCTGACTTTATACTGCTAGACCAATAGATGGCTTTGTTGCGAGATCTTGTTGCCTTTGAGACCCTCAAAGTCTTGTTTTAGAGGGCAAACTGGCCAGAGGCCTTGCCTGACTTGAGTCTGCCCCTTTCCACTGGCTGCTAAGCAACTGTTGATGAATTTTACCCTGCAGTTTCTTTCCCTCCTCCCCTCCATTTAACACAGAGCTGTTGATGGCAGCGTCCTGGGAAATACTGTTTATTGAACATCACAAGTTATTAGAATTCCTCATTGGACAACAGGATGTTGTCCTCTTCTTGGCAGACAACAGGATGACCATGAGCCAGCAATGTGCCCCTGTGGCCAAGAAGGCCAATGGCATCCTGGGGCGCATCAGGAAGAGTGTGACCAGCAGGTGGAGGGAGGTCATCCTCGCCCTCTTCTCTACCCTGGGGAGGCCCCATCTGGAGCACTGGGTCCAGCACTAGGCTCCCCTGTTCAAGAAGGACAGGGAGCTGCCAGAGAGGGTACAGCAGAGGACCACAAAGATGATGAGGGGCCTGGAGCACCTCTCTTACGAGGAAAGGCTGAGGGACATGGTTCTTTTTAGTGTGGAGAAGAGAATGCTGAGGGGGGATCTGATCTACACCTATAAATACTTCAAGGTTGGGTGTCAAGAGGAAGGGGACAGTCTTTTCTCAGTGGTGCCCAGTGAGAGGACAAGAGGGTATGGGCACAAACTGGAACATAAGAAGTTCCATCTCCACATGAGGAGAAACTTCTTCACTTTGAGGGTGGCAGAGCCCTGGCAGAGGCTGCCCAGAGGGGTGGTGGAGTCTCCATCTCTGGAGACATTCAAAACCCAGCTGGACAAGTTACTGGGGGACCTGCTCTAGGAGGACCTGCTCTGGCAGGGGGGGTTGGACTAGAAGATCTCCAGAGGTCCCTTCCAATCCCATATCATTCTGGGATTCTGTAAATTAAAGCCGAATTTAGATTTGGCTTGAGTTTTTGTTTGTGGTTCTTTGAGATTAGCGAGGGGGAAAATCAGTCCATCAAACTGTTCATATGAGAGGAGTTACCGGCATAGGTCATGGTAAAGACTAAAGCCTCAACTCACATCAGCCAGTAAAACTTCTCTGTTGTCAGTAGAGCAAGCTGCATGGGGCTCATGGAAAGCTTCCCACATAAGAGTAAAATTTGGTTAGATGCTACTTGATATCTCATGACATTGGTGAAAAGTTGAAACTATGTTCCTCACCTTGGCTAATAATTTGAACTCCATTATTGTCAGGACAGATTTTTCAGCAGTTTCTGTCTTCTGGGTTTAAGGATGAAGTTTCATGTAAGTGAAATGACATTTTCCTGAGGAAAAGGTGTATTTGTAGATACTGCAAGGCTGAATCTTCCTCAACATGTCTGTCATTTTTAAGGGTAATGACTAGCCTGGGGAATGCTTATTTCGGTGCATTGCTCACACCTGAGAGTCAGTTATTGCTGTAACTCAACAGAAGTATTTGACACAGTGTTCCTAAGCTGTGACAGAAACCTATGTCACACAGTGGGGTTTTCTGAGCTGGAAGTCAGGAAATCTATACACATGTGTGCTGGCCCCTAGTAACTGGTTTCAACACGGTGAATGATCAGGAAACTCTTCAGAGCTGTTTGAGCTTGGACGTTCGGTAAGAAAATAGCACCACCTACTGCAAGGATCTGGTCTTGGGCATCGAGTTAAATACTAAGAGTGGCTTCTTGAGTTTTGCTTTTAATCAAAACTATGTATTCCTCCTGTGTCTGTTTGATGCCACCTAGGGTTTCTTTATAAATAAATGCAGTTTGTTTTGTATTCCACTCCAATATGCCACTTCAGAACAGGCAATATTTGTTAAGTGGAATTCTTATTAAAAATTAAAATCAAAATGGTCATTCAGCATACAACAGTGATTCAAATAGTAACTTCTTTAACAGGCACTCATGATCATGATACATCATAAATTCTGTCTCCTAAGACTGATGTACTTAGTCCTCTGCCAAATTACATACTAACCTTATTATATTAGTGATTACAAACAAAGCAGAGGTCAGGTCCTCTATGTATGCTTAGTGCAAGTGTAATAAATGGCCAGTTTTAGCCTGAGGAATTAAAAGCAGGATCATATTCAAAGAAAATCTACTTGTCCAAGCATAAGTAATAGCTAGAGATTGATGGGTTTGGTACATTTGTTTTCAGCTGTTGGGAATTTACCGATGTGATCCACTGTAAGGTTTGGCTGAATGTGTGGACAAGGGTGTCTTCCATGAATGATTTGCTCTTTCCCCCCCCCT